>CM075968.1:26844048-27154048 GCA_038048745.1 Coluber constrictor foxii
AAAGCAGTATATATCTAAATATATTGCTATTGTTCTTTTCCTTCCTTCCTTCCTTCCTTCCTTCCATCCATCATCCATCCATCCATGGTGCACAGTGGCTAGAATGCATCATCGCAGGCTAATTCTGCTTATTGCGAGGAGTTTGATCCTGACCGGCTCAAGGTTGACTCAGCCTTCCATCCTTCTGAGGTGGTAAAATGAGGACCCAGATTATTGGGGGCAAGAGGCTGACTCTGTAAAAACGCTTAGAGAGGGCTGTAAAACACTGTAAAGCAATATATAAGTCTAACTGCTATTGCTTTTGCCCTTTTCCTTCCTTCCTTCCTTCCTTCCTTCCTTCCTTCCTTCCTTCCTTCCTTCCTTCCTTCCTTCCCTGCCCACTGTCAACACTGACCCTCTAGAATGGGTTACCCACTGAGCTCCGGACGGCTCCTGATCTCCGCACTTTCTGTGCTGGCCTGAAGCCATGGCTCTTTCATCAAATTCCCTGACCAATTATGGGGTTTGTAACTTTGGGGATTTTAAATTTTGGATTGGATTTTAGCATTTCACTGCTGTTGTTTTTACTTTGTGAGCCGCCCTGAGTCCTACAGGAGAAGGGCGGCATATAAATTTTAATAATAAATAAATAAATAATGCCCAGAGAGGGTATAAAAACTCAAGACACTCTCAGCATCTCACTGGGAACCGCAAAACCCTTTTAACATCTCTCTCTCCCTCCCTCCTCCCTCTCTCCCCATCTCTCTCTCTCTCTCTCTCTCTCTCTCTCCCCCTCTCTCTGTATCTCTCTGCCTCTGCCCGGCCACTTCTCCATCACCTACCGTCACCCTTACCTTCTCAGGCCAGGTGAGGAGTGACTGGGAGGGGAGGGCGAGGGGCGGGCCAGCCAGTGGTGGGATCACCTGACGGAGCCCCAGCAGAGGGCCCAAAGAGCCACAGGCGGCTCCAGAGCCACAGGTTACTGACACCTGACCTAGCCAATTGGGTGATGTTTAATCACAGCTTATTGAGAGGCTGAGCTCAGAGAACAGGCCTCCACCATCTGACGCAAAGGTGATTGCGCAAAGGGATATCAGACTCAGATATCCCACTTTATCCCCATACAAGAAGCTGAACTTTTCCCTAACCCAGATGAATTTCCCAGTTACATCTCAGTTTGGGCAATAAACGGAAATGTAAAAATCACAATGCAACATCTCCACCTAGTGGCCAAATGGAGTACTGAAAGCCGCATCAAAAGCTGTAAACTGATATTTTCTCTCTTGTAAAAAATAAGAGTTGGACCTTCAAGGACCCGTGGCTAGAATGAAACACAAAACTCTCTAGAGTTTGTAGGAGACAAAAATCAACATCCTTGACACAGGGAGGGTGGAATTCCAAATCAAGGCCAATTCCAGGTAGCCCTTGACCTGTTCTCCTATGTTTTCTCTCTCTCTTCTTTCTCACCTCTCTCTCCTCTCCTCTTCTCTCTTTCTCTCTCTTCTTTCTCTTCCTCTCTTCTCGCTTCTCTGTTTTCTCTTTCTCTTTTCTCACTTCTCTCTCCCTTTCTCTATCCTCCCCCTCGTTCTCTCTTCTCTCTTCCTTTCTTTCTTCCATCTCATCTCTCTTCCCTTTCTCCCCTTCTTTTCTTTCTTTCCCCTCTACTCTTTCTCTTCCTCTCTTCTCACTTCTTTCTCTTCCCTTTCTCTTTTCTCACTTCTCTCTCCCTCCTTTATCTCCCCCCTCGTTCTCTTCTCTCCCTCCTTTCTTCTCTCTTTTGCTTTTCTCTTCTCTTTCTCCTCCTTCTCTCACTTGTCACTTTTCTCTCTTCTCTCTCCCCTCTCCCTTCCTCTCCTCACTTCTTTCTGTCTTCCCTCTTTTCTCACTTCCTCCTTTCTCTATCCTCTCCCTCGTTCTCTCTTCCTTTCTTTCTTCCATCTCTTCTCTCTTCCCTTTCTCCCCTTCTTTTCTTTCTTTCCCCTCTACTCTTTCTCTTCTTTCTCTTCCTCTCTTCTCACTTCTCTTCCCTTTCTCTTTTCTCACTTCTCTCTCCCTCATCTCCCTCCTTGTTCTCTTCTCTCACTTTCTTCTCTTTCGCTTTTCTCTTCTCTTCCTTTCTCCTCCTTCTCTCACTTGTCACTTTTCTCTCTTCTCTCTCTCCCCTCTCCCTTCCTCTCCTCACTTCTCTTTCTCTGTCTTCCCTTTCTCTTTTCTCACTTCTCTCTTCCTCCTTTCTCTCTCCTTTTTCTTCCCTTCTTCTCTCTTCCCTTTCTCTTCCTTCTCTCTCACTTCTTTCTCACTCTCTACTCTTGGGACCAGAATTTTTGTTCCTAAGCAAGGAAATTGTTAGGTGTGTCGCACACCCAATTTTACCACCAGTGTACCATGTTGTTAAGTGAAACTGCAGTTGTTGTTTGCTTGTAGGAAAGCAGGGGGCAAAGTAGTTAACAGTGACCCTTGGGGATGCTGCAGACTCTTGTACATCTATGCCAGTTGCCAAGTGCCTGAATCAGAGGTGGGTTTCAGCAGGTTCTGACCAGTTCTGGAGAACTGTAGTGGAAGCTTTGAGTAGCTCGGAGAACCGGTAGTAAGAATTCTGACTGGCCCCACCCCCATCTATTCTCTGCCTCCCAAGTCCCAGCTGATTGGGAGGAAATGGGGATTTTGCAGTATCCTTCCATCACGCCCACCAAGCCAGAACCACAGAACCGGTAGTAAATTTTTTTGAAACCCACCACCGGCCTGAATGTTGATCACATGACTGTGGGGACGGTTGCTAGTGACATAACTCTGAAGACGAGTCGTAAGTCAGGGGCCATCTGTATTTTTGGAAATTTCTGGTAAGTCCTCATGGACTTTTTGCTGCAAGGGTGACCATTCTGAATTGCGCTTAGATAAAAAGACTATGTGAGAAGGTTGTTTTTTTAAAAAACTTTATTTGCAATTTTCAAAGAGGGTGAAAAGTTATTATACTAGTGTGCTCAGTGCGATGAAGGTGGAAACTGATTCTCCCCCCAATTATTATTCTCTTTGTTGCCTTTCTCTCGTTTTTCTTGTCCTTTTCTTTTTCTGCACCTTCCTAATGTTTGTTTTACTAGTTTAGTTTGCATTAGTCTTCGTATATTTTGTTTAAAAAAAGTGAATAAAATTATTGGCTTCCTTTTTCTTTCTTTCTTTCTTTTTTTTTTTTTAAAAGAGGAGGTGCTTGCTGAAAAAGGTGGAATGAACTTTGGGGGTGCTGGGGTCTCCCCCGAAGGAGATTCATGTGTTGGGTTCAAGAGTTCACAGTGAAAGATTTGTTCCCTGGGCAAAGAGACACACACACACAAACACACCCCTGCCACAATGTCTATTTCCAGCTGGTTTGTCGTGCTGGTGCTTCTAAATACTGATAGATTGTCGGCGAAACCTGAGATACGTTTCCAGGCCCAGACCAAGCAGGAAGAGATCATCTGCATCCACAAACTTGTACTCGGTTGATTTTTTTGTCTTTGTGTGTGCTGCGCAGTGCCAGAAATTGAACAACCATTTGTGCAGTTGTGTGCTAGCCAGCTCTCATGCCAAAAAGGGAAAGAGGCTACAGTTAAAGGACTTTTTTACAGACCCAACAATCAGACAGCTAGGTGAACAGTAAAAAAGGAATGTGAGAATGGCCTTGCGAGAAAAGAACCCAGAGATGCTGCCAAGGGGATGATCAGATAAGAGACTGCTGAGCCCTTATCTGCATAACGGGTAGAGAATGAGAAGGAACCCTCCCTAGTTTTTTAAGCTGTCAAGCATGTGGCTATAATGGCATGTGGGTAAGGCCTTGAAAGACAGAGCCAAGAGACGCTGCCAGGGGGGATGGTTAGATAAGAGGCTGCTTAGCCCACAACTGCATAATGGGAGGAGAATGAGGATTAGAAGGGACCCTCCCTACTTTCCCATCCTGTAAAGGAGACAGCTGTAATAGTATGTGGTAAAGATCTAGGGGGAAAAGATGTGTAGGAGACAACCAGGCTGAACCTGAAGGAGAGGGATCAACACGTTCATCAGTCATGAGTGCCCTGTGTGCCCACAAGAGATCTAAGACCAGCCCACCTCGAATTCCTTTCTTAACTTCCCTTTGACCATTAGTAGCTCAGATTGTTGTAGAGAGCTTAAGCAATAAAACTATTACACTCATTTGAACTTGCTTGAATCTCCCGATTTCCTGGCGCCTGAGAAGATGCCGCCAAGGGAAAAATTAGATAATAGCCTGGTTAGCCCACAGATGGATAATTGGGTGGAGAAAGAAGACGCTCAGAAGAGGTCCTCTCAAATTTCTCAGGGTGCAAAAAGAGAGGGGGGGGGGGAGAATTGTGCTTTCAGACTTGCAAGTTTCGGTTGATGTAGCCTCACAAGAAAGTAAAACTTGTGTGGTTGTATTTCCTGTCTGTTTTATACAGTAAGGCTGACAGTGGGTGATCCTGCCTTTAAGAAGGATAAAAGGACTCTCTGGGGATGAGAAGCTGGAAATGATCCAGCAAAGGATGGGGGAATAGATTGGAGTCTTTAGGTGGCTGCTCCAAGGGTTCTCCATCAGTCCTCCAACTCCGAGGCTGCCGTTGAGGTTCTTCAAGTCTTGGCATGAGAAAAAAACAACAACAACCTGGAGTAGCTGGCTGCTTGGGGAAGGGGTCCCCAACTCCTTCCCAGAGGCAACACAGTCTTTTAAATCTCCAATGGGGTCATCTGTTCCCTTTCATCATTTCTACCACCATCCCGTCTGCAAGTCAGCAGGCTCGATTAAAAAAAGAACTTGAGATCCTTCACAAGAAGGAACTTGAGGCCATTATCAGGTGTTGCTGCTATCGTGAACTGTGATTGTTGGGTCTTCCTGCAGAAGTGGGCTTGTTTCCGAAGTTTCCGGATGATCGGGCATTTGCAAAGTCCTTGTCTCCGTTTTTCTCTGAAAAAAGCAGGCAGAAGTTAGTTAGAATTTGCACGGCTCCTGAAATACGTGATGTTGGGTTGATTCCTCAAGCTGAGCCAACTTCCGTTGTGACCTCTCATCCTTTCCCACATTCTATGAACCAGGAGGCTGGCCCGGTTCCTCAGCAACTGAATCCTGTGGTTTGGCTCATTATCTTTCAGAGATAATGGAACAAACCAAGATCGTCTCCCATCATGGTTAAAAACTGCAGCATCAAGCTCTCCGCAGAGTCTCCGGGGTTGAAGAGAACTTAACAGGATGCTCCTGAATCTCACCGTCTGTTGTTTAATTAAATGAATCAAACCGAATCAAGTTGGTTTAATTATGGTTCAAGGAATTTGATTGATTTGGATTCAAACAAACCATGGTTTGAATTTGGTTTGCATCTACAAACCACCGTTTTACGGTTGTATTTAAAGAGGAAGCCCAAATTAATTTCTTGTTGAGAGAAAGGTGGCAAAGAGGCCAGCTTTGAGAGTGTGGTGAGGCCGCACTTTGGCCAAGCAGCCGACGTGGTGGCTCTCCCAATTTTTCCTTTCCTGGTTTCTTTTCTAAGGACTGGCGAATGTCAACAATTCCTTATTCAAGGGTTCTTTTGAATAAGGTAGTAAACCCACAGCAATGGGTCCTTTTCTCACGTGGGTTTAAGAAATATGCCAAGTGGACCAACATCTGAAGACCTCTCTTTGATGCAACCCAGAACAATGACTCTGGGTTTAAATCTAAAGCAATAGACTTACTGTATTTTCCTGCGCATAAGACTACTTTCTAACACACAAAAATCTTCTCAAAAGTCGGGGGTCGTCTTATACGCTGGGTCTCATTCTCCTGTAACCAGGCAGACCAGCCCATAAGGCTCTGACGAGCCTTAAATGGTTCTGAGGAGGGTTGTCTTATACGCCCAGTCGTCTTATACGCCAGAAAATACGGTAGACTTCTATACCACTTCACAGTGTTTTAGAGACCTCTCTAAGTGGTTTACTGAGTCAGCCTCTTGCCCCTAACAATCCAGGTCCTCATTTTATTGACCTCAGAAGGACAGAAGGCTGAGTCAACCTTGAGCCCGGTCAGGATCGAACTGCTGGCAGTGGGCAGAATTAGCCTGCAGTAGTGTATTATAACCACTGTGCCACCCCGACTCCATAAAGGGGAATATTTGTAGCTCAGCGTTGAAATGAGGGATTCTTGAGGCTCTCTGAGCTTGGTGGTTTTGCTACCTAGCTAGGTAGCATTATCAGTATTAGTTTGGGTCTGCACAAAAACAACCAAGCTCAGAGAGCATCAAGGACCACACCGTTGTTGTCCTCCTCCTCCTCCTCCTCCTCCCATTGATGATATTACCTAGCTGGATGATTAAATGTCTGCAAGACAAGCACCAAGCTCAGAGAGCTTCAAGAATACTTCTGGGTTGTCAACCTGCTGAGTTTCCATTCTGAAGATCCAAAGGCCTCCATGGGGAGAAGATTCTCTGGCTAAAGCACAAGGCTTCTTTGCAATTTGCAGAATCCTTACCAACTCCCTGTCACAAGATTATTCCAGATGCTACATTTAGGGAGTACATGAAATCCTCCGTTTACGACCGTAACCGAGTTCAGAATTACCACCGGAAGTCATGCTGGCCATTAAGCGAGTCACTGATTTTATAACCTTTTTCTAGCGGCCATCAAGCGAATGCCACGGTAATTAAGCAAACCTCCTCTGAAATGGATGTGGGTGATTGTGTGTGTGTGTGTGTGTGTGTGTGTGCGTGTGTGTGTGTGTGTGTGTGTGTCTGTTTTGCCAGAAATCAGCTGGTATTTGGCAAAAAAGAAAAACCCTCACAAAACATTGTAGAGTAGTGGCCCAAATTGTGAAAACCTTTTGGGAAAAGTGTATTTTTGAGGTTTGATGGCTAATAACACCACATTTTTTTCCTGGAGTTTCAAAATAATCCTATTCCACTGCTGGAATGGCCTGGGACTAGCCCAGACCTTCACCCAATTCAAAATCTATGGAGCCGACTAAAGAAAGTTGTTAGTCAGAAGCGACCCAGCAATAAAACCCAGTTAATCGAAGCCATCATTCCATCTTGGTTTCACATTATAACAGTTGTAGAACTCAAAGATTTGGTTCATTCCATGGGAAGACGTTGTAAGGCCATCATAAAGGTTACGCAACTAAGGATTAACTGACATGGTGACCATTTCTGCATATCTCGTTTTTTCCTATATATATTTTTTTTGTATATCTTGTTTTTTCTACGTGTTTCACTTTCCTTCTTTATGCTGTACCTGCTATTCTAATAGCAAATCCTTCATAAAAGTTACGGCATTACATTCTTGATTAAATTATCTTTCCATGGATATATATAATTTTATGGTACTACTACTGCCCAAAAAAAATGGTGTTATTGGCTAGTTTTAGAAAATACACTTTTCCCAAAAGGTTCCCACAATTTGGGCCACTGCTGTCAATCTTGGTCAGGTGACGGCGGGATGCTGCAATTAGCCGAAAATGCAGGCTCGTGGTCGAGCAGCCAAAAAAGGTGTTAATGGGACTGTCAGAACTTCGAATCCGAGTCTTAAGCAGCTTCGGGGAAGGCCACTGGTAACTTGGAACAGTCGTAAATCGAGGATTTTCTGTATCTTCCTTCTTTCTGATGGGGGGGGGAGTCACCTAGAGGTCTCTCAAGACCGGGAGTTGGGATGGGGGCGGCCTTCAGCTTGACAGATACCCATCCTACGAAATTTCAAATACTATTTTTTTTTAGAAAGGGGTTCAACGGGTCCCAAGAGTTACGCCATCCGAGGTTTAGCGAAGCAAGAAACTCCCGAGGCGGATCGAGTCTTCCAATTTTTTCATTGGTCTGTATCAAGAGATCGGGGGGGGGGGGGGGAGAGAGAGGGAGAAGTCCCAGCAGATTAAGTGGGTTATTATATGAGAGGGGCGATGATAAAGTTAGGGGGCAGCACATTAAAAAGCAGAAGCCATTGGCTAAGTTTAGCTGCCACGAAGACGAAACTTTTTTTTTAAAAAAAAAAGCAGCGAGCCATTCCAGCAGCCGTTAAAACCCCGAGGTTTTAAAAGTGAGCCAAGCTACGTTTTTGTTGTTAAACCGCGAATTCAACGTTACCTTTTGCGTTTTGGGGGGTTTGGGGTTTTTTTTCAGATCTCCTCCTACAATTTCATCTCCATCCATTGCAAGCTGGCCTTTTTCCTGGAGGCAGGGATTGCCCCTTTAGGTCCTGAGTTTTTACTACTACGCCAAAATAAAAAGCTTTTGCCCTAGAAAATAATTAGCCTGGTTTAAAACAGTTTAGAGTAGTTTTATAAGGACATTTATGTTACTGATTGAAGGAAGGAAGGAAGGAAGATGCAGCTCAACAGTTTTATTGGTTGGGTTATGTTCTTTTTAAATTAACTTTGAGAGGTCAGTTGAATTGTTCTAATTTAAGCACCTTTAAACATTTAGGTTTATCATTTTAAATATGATTTAAAAGCGATTAAGAAGAGAGTTATTGTTAGACGATTGGGGGGGGGGTGCGACATATTTTCAGTCTTTTGAGCGCCCAGGCGGGTGGGCTGAACGCTACAAAAATGCTACAAAAATGACAAGGAGTACACGAAGACACACAATTAAAGTTGACAAACGTTGCTTAGTATTGTGAAAAGATTCCTGTAACATTCAACAGATGAGTTAGGGAAGGTTATAATGTTTGAGCAATGCGAGGGAGATCAGAGGAGACGAATTCTCGGCTAAACATCTATTGTTTTTTTTTCCAATGTGATCCACTGAAGGATCTCTTACCAAAGGACCGTGATACCCGTAATTAGTGTCAGATCTAGGTGGAATCTGTATGGCAACCGACCGATCCGTTTGCCGTGAAAGATTCAACGTCTGTTGAAGGAAGTGAACACCAGACGATAATAAGGTTAAGAAACTTTGCTCTGCTTTTTTAACTTGCCTTCTCATCCAGTGTTGAAACAATGGCCAGGTAGCCAGATTTAATCGGGAAAAAATTCAAAAACCTGCAGGAAACCTCATAAAGCTTTAATCATCTTCTTTTAATGGCCCTATAATCCTGTCAACTTGCAAAGCTCTCAAGTTGCCATGAGCAGGAGGGAGGGAGGACTGATAGAACTGATTGATTTCCCTAACTGAAGTTACATTCCATACATGCTTCCTGACCGCAATCAGAAGGAGGGTGTTGGATTTCACAGCCAGCCAAAATGGTTAATTGGAGAATGTGAGTTATGACATGGCCAGGGAGGAGGGGAGAGACAGGGTCATAGGGGAACGTAAATCTACGTGGGATTAGTTCTAACTGCATCTGAATATTGCAGAAATGGTGCTCCTAATAAATGACTATATTTCTTTTGAAGTTTGGCTCATGGCTCATGAATTAATTAGGGCATCTTTCGGAAACTTCACAAATCCCTTGCGGGGTGGAGTCTGGGCAACGGAATGGAGCTGAGGGTTTACTGGCCGGATGCCCTTCCTGTTGCCAATGCAGAGTTTTGTTCAGCAGATATATTCTCATAATGCCCAGAAATACCTGCCTCTACATAGGATCGAACTCACAGCCTCCTGATTGGGAGGTGAGAGCTCCACCTCTAGGCCATGACACCACTCCTCGTAAAGCTTTAATGCCCACCCCAAAACATTCTGTGACTGGACACTGCAGGAAGGACGGGGTCTCCTTTTTCAAAAAGCCACCAGCACGGAAGCCTTTTCAAACAACAAACTGCTGAAGTGAGGTTATTCTCCATTGCAGAATAGAGAATAACAGAGTTGGAAGGGACCTTGAAGGTCTTCTAGCCTGACCCCCAACCCCTGCCGAAGGATTTGCACACTGCTGATTCAGCCTCACAGGAAGTCAGATGCGACAGGGGGGTTTCTTGAGATCATTAGACACACCTTGTGACTTTGGGGACTTGCAACTTCCAAAGAAATAGGAGGGGAGGTGGAGAAACCCAGCCTTAAATCGATTTTGGGTTTTACTGATTAAATTGATTTGTTGTTATAGAAATGATTTGTTTATATTATTATGGAAAAGAAAAAAAATTGAGGTTCGATATTAATGCTTTATTCTTCTGCAACAGAGGGAGTTCCTCAGTGCCTCTTCTCTTCTCTTCTCTTCTCTTCTCTTCTCTTCTCTTCTCTTCTCTTCTCTTCTCTTCTCTTCTCTTCTCTTCTCTTCTCTTCTCTTCTCCTCTCCTCTCCTCTCCTCTCCTCTCTTCTCTCTTCTCTCCTTACTCCTCTTCCCTTCCCTATTCTATTCTATTCTATTCTATTCTATTCTATTCTATTCTATTCTATTCTATTCTATTCTATTCTATTCTATTCTATTCTATTCTATTCCATTCCATTCCATTCCATTCCATTCCATTCCATTCCATTCCATTCCATATTCTATTCTATTCTATTCTATTCTATTCTATTCTATTCCATTCCATTCCATTCCATTCCATTCCATTCCATTCCATTCCATATTCTATTCTATTCTATTCTATTCTATTCTATTCTATTCTATTCTATTCTATTCTATTCTATTCTATTCTATTCCATTCCATATTCCATATTCCATATTCCATATTCCATATTCCATATTCCATATTCCATATTCCATATTCCATTCCATATCCTATCCTATCCTATCCTATCCTATCCTATCCTATCCTATCCTATCTATCCTATCCTATCTATCCTATCCTATCCTATTCTCCCTTCTCTTCTCTTCCCTTACTCCTCATTTTTCTTTCTCTTTCCACTCCCTCTGTGTCCTATTATTTGCTTTTGTAGTTTTGTATTTTAGTCTATAATCTAATAAAATGTTATTAAAACTTGAAAAAAAGATTTTTTTAAAAATGGAAAACAACGCCTTAAATCAGCACCCACTGCAGACGGTAACCCAGAGCTGCTTCTCAGAGGTTACACAGGATAAAAAAAAAACAGCCGGACGAACTCCTACAGGCTTCCAAAATTCATAACTTCTTACGTATCGAGAGAAGGGGGAAACTACGAATTACCTGGGGGCACAATTAAGGGGATTGTTCCTCCGATTATTGCAGGTAGTCCTCGACTTACGACCACCATTTAGCCCGAAATCTATGCCGTTAAGAGAGACATGTGTTAAGTTAGTTCTGCCCCATTTTACGACATTTATTGCCGCCATTGTTAAGTGAATCGCTGCAATTGTTACGTTAGTTAACACCGTTGTTAAGTGAATCTAGCCTTCCCCCATGGACTCGGCTTGTCAGAAGGTCGCAAAAAGGGGATCACAGTGACTCCGGGGGGGACACTGAGACCGTCGTAAATACGAGTCAGTTGTGCCGAGAGTCTGAATTTTGATCACGTGACCCTGGGGAGGCTGCAACGGTCGTAAGTGTGAAAAATGGTCCTACGTCACTAATTTCAGTGCCGTTATAACTTCAAATGGTCACTAAGTCAAGGACTACCTGAATTAAATTAAGGCAGTGTTTCTCAACCTTGGTAGCTTGAAGATGGGTGGACTTCAACTCCCAGAATCCCCCAGCCAGCGCTGACAGAAGAATGGCTATGCCTTAATTCAATGTTTCTCAACCTTGGAAGCTTGAAGATGGGTGGACTTCAACTCCCAGAATCAACCTTCCAAGGTTGAGAAACATTGAATTAAGGCATAGCCATTCTTCTGTCAATCACTCTCGGATTTGGTTCAAGGAGTTAGCATCTCTCCTGCCTTGTCTGCAGCTCCAGTTGACATTGATGAGTGTCGGTGGGTACCTACAAAACTTGAATGCTTAACAACTTGCAATATTATGCAGATTGATTGATTGATTGATTATTTGGCATGCAACTTCCAATTCCTTTTGCTGTCTTTAATACCAAATCAACACCACAATAACAACTCTCGGACTACAACTTGAGAGATTCGTAGTGGTGTCTGGGGGGAAAAAAAAAACTCAAGAGGGAGGAACATCTGTTAGAAGGCGGCTCTTCCTGGTTTTGATGGCTACTTCAAAAATGCAACCTGAGCTTCCAAGTCACAACTGGCACAAATAAAAGCTTCTCCTTCTTCTTCTTTGTTTGATGGCTCTGGATTTTGGCTGTTTTTGAGGAGAATCGGAGATCTTCTACTACGTTCTCTTTGAGGGACGCCTTGAATTTTGTGTTGAGCTTCCTGGTTGGAGATGGCTTCTAATCTTCTGGGAGGTCCGTAGCCGAGTATCAGAGATCCGACGCTGACACAGACTCCTGTTTCCATGTGTCCTTAAAAACCACAACTGAACTTTTAAGAACGAAGCTTTCCTCCTTTTGGAATTGGACCATCTCATCTCAAAGAGAAAGAGACGGCAGCTCAAACTGGATAGGCGGGTGGTATACCAGTCTTGTAGAAAGCCAACTTTGGGTGGGAGGGAAACGGAAAGAGACTTATTGCCATTTCCCTGAAAGCCCTCAAGGAGAAGTTCAGCAAGGGTCACATTATTCAGTTTTGCTGAGACCAGCTCCAAGTTTTTTATTTCTTTGTTTGTTTTAAAAAATGCTTTCTGTGCAAACTCAAGAAGGTTAGAAGAAGAAGAAAACAAGAGTAGCATTTGGGCGAAGAGGGAAGTCATCCTCTGACTGACAGCAGGGAGGGCCAGAACAAGGAAGAGAGAGACAACAAGAACAACAAAGTTATAAGGAAAGAGACCAGCAGGTTGAAGGTCATCTGGTGCTTACCTTGCTCCTCAGCCCAACTAAGCCAGCTGCCAAGAGCAGAATGCCTCCTAAACCCATCAGGCAGAACTTCAGGTATTCCAGCAATGAAGGGATGGTGATCAGATGGGCGTAGTAGTCGTGCAGAACGTCTCCTACAACTTCTCCGCTCTGTTCAGAACAAAGAAACATAACAGTGAGTGGTTTTTTTTCTTCCCCACAAGATTTTATTTGCCTGCAAGAGGCAGGATCCTTAACTGTGTGGGAGAAGAACATGGCTGAATCCAAGGAAATAGTCTGTGATGACCTGGGGCGTGACACAAAGGCAACACAGCCAGAGAACCGGTATGAGTCCCTTTATTGGCAACAACTTTGCCCCCAATGTCCCGTTTACTCCGGCTTGGAGAAAAATTCTCCCACAAACCTGCATCCAGCGACAATAATTCCAGCAAGACAAGATAAACATATAGAAATGTCAGGAATGCAGGAATGCAACTCTCAGCACCAGATTAATTCAGTGTTTGTTCCCGACAAACACCCCTCCTAACTGCCTCTCCTTTAAACTCCATCCCCAGGTGTGCCTTGTGAAGGGAATCGGGGCCCTCTCCTTCCTCGTAAGGCATGCAAACCACATTGCTCTCTTCTGCGTTCTTTCCCGTGCACCCTAGGATGAGGATTGGGGTGGGCCTTGGTCTTCATCTGAAACCCCTCTCCCTTGTTCTACCTCTCCCTTGCTCTGCTCAGCCTGACTGCCCTTCCTCAATTTCCACCACAGCCAATGGAGCCATTCTCTTGCTCTCTGTCAGCTGTTTGTCTTTCATCTCAGAGTCAGACTCCTATGTGGGCATGAGAGAAACAATCAACATCCAACTTGCTTTCCATGGTTTAGCTTGAGGGATCCTTTTTGGCTTTGCATTCCAGGTGGATCTTCCACCCCCATCCCCACTGTGGTCCCTTCTGTGACATCACAGCAGGTTAGCCAATGGCGGGCCAGAGTTTCTTCTCACCAACCCCAAACTTTGCTTGAAAGGAAGTGCCCCCTTTTCTGTTTTATGATCAAACAGTAGGATAAGTCAGAGCAAAATTCAGCTACCAAGTGTGAAATAA
Source organism: Coluber constrictor foxii (assembly GCA_038048745.1). Classification (NCBI taxonomy): domain Eukaryota; kingdom Metazoa; phylum Chordata; class Lepidosauria; order Squamata; family Colubridae; genus Coluber; species Coluber constrictor. Next base: position 26,857,746 of record CM075968.1, read on the forward strand.
ACCATTATACAATAGTGGCCAAAACTGTGGAAACGTTTTGGGAAAAGTGTATTTTCTAAAAGTGTAGCTAATAACACAACTTTCTTTTTAGTAGAACCATAAAATGATATATCAATGGAAAGATAATTTAATCAAGAATATAATGCAATAACTTTTATGAAGGATTTGCTATTAGAATAGCAGTTACAGTAAAAAGAAGACAAGTGAAACAGGTAGAAAAAATGAGATATACCAAAATGATCACTATGTCAGTTAATACTTCGTTGGGTAACCTTTAGCATGAATGATGGCCTTACAATGTCTTCCCATGGAAGGAACCACGTCTTTGAATTCTGCAGATGCTATAATGTGAAACCAAGATTGATTGAATGATAGCTTCTATTAACTGGGTTTTATTGCTGGGTCGCTTCTGACTAACAAGTTTCTTTAGCTGGAAAATCCATAGATTTTCAATTGGGTGAAGGTCTGGGCTATTCTCAGGCCATTCCTGCAGTGGAATAGGATGATCTTGAAACTCCAAAAAGAAGTGGTGTTATTAGCCATCAAACTTCAAAAATACACTTTTCCTCAAAAGGCTTCCACTATTTTGACCACTACTGCATATAAAAAAAGACTATTGTGCAAGATTACCAATTTAAGTATTTAGATAAAGAGAGGGAGAGAGGGACGGAGACAAAGAGGGAGGGAGGGATGGATAGATGGAAGGAAGGAAGGAGACAAAGAAGGAGGGAAGGAAGGAAGGAAGGAAGGAAGGAAGGAAGGAAGGAAGGAAGGAAGGAAGGAAGGAAGGAAGGAAGGAAGGAAGGAAGGAAGGAAAAAAAGAGAGGGAGGTTAACCTGATTAAAAGTTAATGTAAACTATATATCTCTTCTCAGGTGTTCTCTTTCTCTTTCTCTCTGTCTCTCTCTCTCCCCCTTCTGTGTCAGTTTGCATGTATGCATGTATGCATATACGTAAGCATGCAAACAGACCCACACTTACCTCGGAAAACCAAATCAGGGGCAAAACTACGGGATTAATCCGTCCGGTTTGCCTGGATAAATCAAGAGAGAAGACTGATTTTAAAATCACGTGGCCCACCTCCTTGTGCCCCCTTTTCTGTCTGAGTCTCGGGCTCTGTAAGGGGCATTGTTCCGCCAACTCCGTCTTGGCTGCCCAGCTCCCTGGCGAGGGATTAGGGAGGATTGGCAGATAGAGCCAAAGAAATCCCCTCTTCAAACCTCCCTCCCCTCGCTTGGCCCACAACCTACCAGATGCCGGAGACGTGTTTTATGAACAGATTCAGTTGTATTTTGACCGAACAGTTCATGGGAATTCCCGTCAGCTGCAGAAAAAGAAGAAACGGATTTAGTTGTTTCGGTTACAAAGATACCATTGATTTAGTTTCCCCCTCCCCTTTGGCGAGGTGTCCAAAGCTTCTCTAAGCAAGGATTGTAGTCGACGAAATCTTACCACCACCCCCAGAAAAATTAGCAAAAGGAATGTAATCAGGCCACCCGGGGAACAAAACGGACCAAAATCACCCCACAATTTGGCACGCACGGAGCCGCCTGTGCGTAAACGAAATGGGCACGTCCACAGCAGAACAAAATTTTATCCAGGAAGCTGCATGCGCCAGCGGTCTGACTTGCCGGTATAACGGTAGTCCTCGACTTACAACACTTCGTTTAGTGAGCATTCAAAGTCGCAGCGGCGCTGGGGGAAAAAAGTGACCTAGGACTGCTTCTCAGACTTATGACCATTGCCGTATCCCCATGGTCACGGGATCGAAATTCAGATGCTTGGCCACTGACTGATATTTATGACGGTCGCAGTGTCCTGGGACAATGTAATCTCCTTTTGTGACCTTCTGACGAGCAAAGTCCATTGGGAAGCCAGATTTAATTAACAACCATGTTACTAATGGTTAGTCAGTAACTACAACTAATAGTAATTACGATTAGCTACAACTACTAGTAGTTACTAGTTGTAGTAGCAACTAACAACCGTACACGGTTGTCAGGTCCTACTACAACTAATAACTACTACTAGGTGGAGGTAGTTGTAGTTACTAACGACTAGTTGTACTTACTGACTACAACTGCATGATTCACTCAACAACTGTGGCAAGAAAGGTCGTAAAATGGGGCAAAATTCACTTAACAGCTGTCTCGCTTATCAAAGGAAATTTGGGGCACAATTGTGATCGTAAGTCGAGGACTACCTTATGCCAGCTGCAACCCTTCCAGCTTGAATGTCAATTTGCAAAGCTTTCAAGTTGCCATGAGGAGGAGGGAGGGAGAACTGATGGAGCTGATTGATTTCCCTAACTGAGGTTACATTCCATACATGCTTCCTGACCGCAATCAGAAGGAGGGTGTTGGATTTCACAGCCAGCCAAAGTGGTTAATTGGAGAATGTGATTTATGACATGGCCAGGGAGGAGGGGAGAGACAGGGTCATAGGGGAACATAAATCTATGTGGGATTAGTTCTAACTGCATCCGAATATTGCTGAAATGGTGCTCCTCATAAATTACTGTATTTCTTTTGAAGTTTGGCTCATGGCTCGTGAATTAATTAGGGCATCTTTCGGAAACTTCACATAGAGAAGGTGTACGATGGTCCATATTTAAGAAGTGCCAAATTAGGACTGCTTTTCAGACTTCTGACCCTTGCCGCATCCCCAGTCATGGGATCGAAATTCAGATGCTTGGTTACTGACTCATATTATGACGGTTGCAGTGTTCCTGGACAATGTCGTCTCCTTTTGTGACCTTCCAACAAGCAAAGTCCATGGGGAAGCCAGATTCAATTAACAACCGTGTTACTAAAATAGTTATTAGTTACTACTACTGCAACTCCTGGAAGTAACTACTACTAGTTGTAGGTAGTTGTAGTTATTATCTACTAGTTATAGTTACTAACTTATCTAAAAAAATCCAAAGCCGGGTTCAAACGGCCCGTCTCTTGAAAGGCTTGAACGTGAGAATGCCTGCAAGGATTAAGTGGGAAAACGGGGAGGTTTCGGAGGAGAGATTAAGAGTGGCTCAACATCTCTTCGGTTCCCATGGACCCGGGCGAGAAAATGACACGGTAGCTTAGAGGCAGCAGAAATTCAGGTACTTGCAAGCTTGGTCGTTTTATCGCTGGCCCATTGCGGGAAAAGTTAAGCAAGGCTGCCTCCAGGATACATGAGGAAATGTGGATGTGCCTTTGGCCCTTTCCCAACAGCTCTTGGCTGATCCAAACGTAGGAGTGGGAGAGCAAAAGAGGAGGAGCTTCAGATCTGCTGTTTTGAGGTAGAGAGAAGGGGGAGGAGGATGGGAGGAGGAGGAGAAGACATGGAGAAGAAGAAGGAGGAGAAGAGGAAGGAGAAGATGGAAGGAGGACAAGGAGAAGAGGAAGGAGGAGAAAGATGGGGAGGAGAGGAAGAAGAGGAAGAAGAAAGATAGGAAGAGGAGGGGAGAAGAGGAAAGAGGAGAAAGATGAAAGGGGGACGAGGAGGAGAGGAAAGAGGAGAAAGATGAGGAGGAGGGGAGAAGAGGAAGGGTGGAAGGAGGAGAAGAAGAAGAGAAAGAAGAAAGATAGGAGGAAAAGGAGGGGAGAAGAGGAAAGAGGAGAAAGATGAAAGGGGGACGAGGAGGAGAGGAAAGAGGAGAAAGATGAGGAGGAGGGGAGAAGAGGAAGGGTGGAAGGAGGAGAAGAAGAAGAGAAAGAAGAAAGATAGGAGGAAAAGGAGGGGAGAAGAGGAAGAAGGAGAAGAGGAAGGAGGACGAGGAGGAGGAGAAAAGGAAGGAGGAGTAAAATGGGGAGGAGGGGAGAAGAGGAAGAGGAAACAGGCAAAGGGTGGAAGAAGGAGAAGAAGAGGAAGAAGAAAGGAGGAAGAGAAGGGGAGAAAGGAAGGAGGAGAAGAGGAAGGAGTAGGAGGATACAAAGGAGGAGGAGAGGAAGGAGAAGGAAGAAGAGGAGGGGAGAAGAGGAAGGAGAAGAAGGAGGAGGAAGAGGGTAGAAGAGGAAGGAGAAGAAAAGGAAGGAGGAGAAGGATGGAAAGAGGAGGAGAAGAAGGAGGAGAAAGATAGGAGGGAGAGGAGGGGAGAAGAGGAAGGAGGAGAAGGATGGAAGGAGGAGGAGGTGAGGAAGGAGAAGTGAAAGAAGAACAAAGATGGGAGGAGGAGGAGGAGAGGAATGAAAAGAAGAGGAAGAAGAAGAGTGAGGAGGATGGAAGGAGGAGAAGGAGAAGAGGAAGAAGAAGAGTGAGGAGGAGGAGGAGAGCAAGGAGAAGAATGGAAGGAGGAGTACGAGAAGAAAGAAGAAGAGGAAGAAGGAAAGGGTAAAGGAAAAAAAAAACCAAAGAGGAAAAGGTGAAGAAGAGGGAGGAGAAAGGGAAGGAAGAAAAAGGGCAGGGGAAGGAGAAGGAGAAAAGGAAGGAGAAGAACAGGAAGAAAAAGAGTGAGAAAGAGCAGGAGGAGGAGGAGGAGGAGAAAGAGAAGGAAAAGGTGAAGAAGAAAAAGAAGTAGGAAGCCGAGGCGGCAAAGGAATCCCATTAAGCATGATGGGTTGCAGCACCCATATTAATAATAATTATGAAGTTGCTGTTTGTTGCTGTCTGAATTTGTACACCACAAAGCCTGTATGAAAATATTGGGGGAAATACGGGCGCTCCTCGAATGTACGACCGCCACCGAGCCCAACATTTACGCTGCTAAGGGAGAGACTTGTTCGGTTGAGTTTTGCCCCATTTTACGACCTTACGACTTGCCCACATTTGTTAAACACACCACAGCACTTCTTAAATTAGTAACCCGGTTGTTAAGTGAATCGCGTTTCCCCCATGGACTTTGCTCGTCGGACGGTCGCCAAAGGGACACTGCGACCGTCATAAATGCGAATCAGTTGTCAAGCATCCGAATGTAAATCGTGTGAGCATTGGCACCAATGGTCGTAAGTGTGAATAATGGTCGTAGGTCGCTTTTTTCACTGCCATTGTATTATTATTATTATTATTATTAATTAAATTTATATACCGCCCTTCTCCTGACGGACTCAGGGCGGTGAACAGCCGACTAAAAAAACCAATACAAAAAAGTTAAAATCGTACTAAAACAAATATAAATTAGGCTGAGAATTTAAAACAGAATAAAACTCTAAAAATTTTAAAAAGTAGAAGGGATCAGGCAAGTCCGACAAGTTGGAAGAGATAAGTCTTCAGAGCCCGACGAAAAGTCCGGAGGTCGGCAATTGTTCTCAGTTCTGGAGGAAGATCGTTCCAGAGGGTGGGGGCTACCACAGAGAACGCTCTCCCCCTGGGGGTCGCCAGCCGGCATTGTCTGGCTGACGGCACCCTGAGGAGGCCCTCTCTGTGGGAGCGAACCGGCCGGTGGGAGGCAATTGGTGGCAGAAGGAGGTCCCGTAAGTACCCTGGTCCTAAGCCATGGAGCGCTTTAAAGGTGATTACCAACACCTTGAAACGCACCCGGAAGTCCACCGGCAACCAATGCAGCTCACGCAGGAGAGGTGTCATGTGGGAGCGCCCCGTTGCTCCCATAATCCCCTGCGCGGTCGCATTCTGTACCAGTTGGAGCCTCCGGGTGCACCCCAAGGGGAGCCCCATGTAGAGAGCATTGTAGTAGTCCAGGCGAGACGTGACGAGCGCCTGAGTGACTGTGCGTAGGAAGTCCCGATCTAGAAAGGGCCGCAACTGGCATATCAGGCGAACCTGATAGAAAGCCCCCCTGGCCACAGCTGTCGTATGATCCTCTAAAGTCAGCCGTGGGTCCAGGAGGACGCCCAAGTTGCGCACCCTTTCCGTGGGGGCCAATGATTCGCCCCCAATAACCAGCGATGGTGTCAGCTGGCTATATCGGGACACCGGCAGCCACAGCCATTCGGTCTTGGAGGGTTTGAGTCGAAGCCTGTTTCTCCCCATCCAGACCCGCACAGCTTCAAGGCACTGGGACATCACTTCCACGGCGTCGTTCGGGTGGTCTGGGGTGGAGATGTACAGCTGAGTGTCATCAGCGTACTGATGGAATTCCACCCCAAAACCACGGATGATCTCACCCAGCGGCTTTACATAAATGTTGAACAGAAGGGGCGAGAGGACCGACCCTTGTGGCACCCCACACACTAGGCGCCTCGGGGTCGACCGCTGCCCCCCTGTCAACACAGATTGCGACCGGTCGGAGAGGTAGGAGGAGAACCACCGTAGAACGGTGCCCCCCACCCCCAATCCCTCCAACCGTCGCAACATGATACCATGGTTGATGATATCTTTGAATGGTTCTACCTGTACTGATCCATCTTCACAAGCCCTAATAAGGCCACTCCTGGAATACTGCAACCAATTTTGGTAACCATACTACAAAAGCGCTCCATGGCTTAGGACCCGGATACTTCCTTCGGGACCACCTTCTCCCACCAATAGCCTCCCACTGACCAACACGCTCCCACAGAGAGGGACTCCTCAGGGTGCTGTCGGCCAAGCAATGTAGACTGGCGACCCCCAGGGGGACAGCGTTCTCTGTGGGGGCACCCGCCCTCTGGAATGAACTGCCCCCTGGGAGACGTAGGATTCCCAACCTGCGTACCTTTCGCCGTGCCCTTAAGACTCTGCTATTCCAACAGGCTGGACTGGTTTAAAAAAGAATTTGGATGGGGGTGTTTTAAACTTGTGGGTTTTTAACGGAAGGACTAAAGCCATGTTATTAACATCCAGCTGTCTTCAATTGCACCAGTTTGTGTCTCCCCAGGCTCAAGGTTGACTCAGCCTTCCATCCTTTCTAAGGTAGGTAAATTGAGGACCCAGTTTGTGGGGGCAATAAGCGGACTTTGTATAAATATACAAAAGTATGAAGGCTATTGCTTAGCGCATTGTAAGCCGCTCTGAGTCTTCGGAGAAGGGTGGCTTATAAATCTAATTAAAAAAAAAAAAGGAGAAACTTCCTAACAGTGAGGACAATTAAGCAGGGGAACAGCTTGCATCTAGAAATCATGGGTGCTCCATCACTGGACGTTTTTAAGAAGAGACTAGACCAGTGATGGCTAACCATTTTGCCGTCGCTTGCCAAAAGCAGGGGGAGCATGGGGGGGGGGTGTTGCACACACACGTGCCCACACCCATAATTCAATGTGTCCCACCTCCCCATGCATGCACGCACGACCTTCCTCCACACTCCCCCGCTTTTGGCACGCGATGGCATGGTGGGCCCGGTAGGCCCGTTTTTCACCCTCCCCAGGCTCCAGAGGCTTTCTTGGAGCTTGGGGAGGGCAAAAATGGCCTTCCCCAACCCCCCAGAGGCCCTCCAGAGGCCAGGAACGGCCCCTTTGCCAACTTCTGGTGGGATCGGAAGACCCGAAAACCAGCTAGCTGGCACATGCATGCGCACTGGAGCTGAGCTAGGGCAACGCTCGCGTGCCCACCAATATGGCTCCTCATGCCACCTGTGGCACGCGTGCCATAGGTTCGCCATCACGGGAATAGACAGTCACTTATCTGAAATAGTATAGGTTCTCATGCCTGAGTAAGGAGCTGGACTAGAAGATCTCCAAAGTCCTTTCCATCTTGTTCTGTTCTGTTCTGTTCTGTTGTTCTATTCTATTCTATTCTATTCTATTCTATTCTATTCTATTCTATTCTATTCTATTCTATTCTATTCTATTCTATTCTATTCTATTCTATTCTATTCTATTCTATTCTATCCTAATTTCTATTCTATTCTATTCTATTCTATTCTATTCTATTCTATTCTATTCTATTCTATTCTATTCTATTCTATTCTATTCTATTCCTATTCCTATTCCTATTCCCATTTCTCTTCTCCTCTCCTCTCCTCTCCTCTCCTCTCCTCTCCTCTCCTCTCCTCTCCCTTCTCTTCTCTTCTCTTCTCTTCTGTATCCTATATCCTATATCCTATATCCTATATCCTATATCCTATATCCTATATCCTATATCCTATATCCTATATCCTATATCCTATATCCTATCCTATCCTATCCTATTCTGTACTATTCTATCTTCTCTTCTTTTCTCCTCTCCTCTCCTCTATTCTGTTCTGTTCTATTCTGTTCTATTCTATTCCTTCTTCTTTCTCCTCCTCCACCTCCTTCTATTCTATTCTATTCTATTCTATTCTATTCTATTCTATTCTATTCTATTCTATTCTATTCTATTCTATTCCTCTCCTCTCTCTCCTCTCCTCTCCCCTCCTCTCCTCTCCTCTCTTCTTCCTTCTCTTCTCTCTCTTCTCCTCCTCTCCTCTCCTCTCCTCTCCACTCCTCTCCTCTCTTCTGTATCCTATATCCTATATCCTATATCCTATATCCTATATCCTATATCCTATATCCTATCCTATCCTATCCTATCCTATCCTATCCTATCCTATCCTATCCTATCCTATTCTACTCTATTCTACTCTATTCTGTACTATTCTATCTTCTCTTCTTTTCTCCTCCTCTCCTCTCCTTTCTTCTCCTCTCTATTCTGTTCTATTCTATTCCTTCTTTTTTCTCCTCCACCCCCTTCTACTCTACTCCTACTCCTACTCCTACTCCTACTCCTACTCCTACTCCTACTCCTACTCCTACTCCCACTCCCACTCCCATTCCCATTCCTCTCCTCTCCTCTCCTCTCCTCTCCTCTCCTCTCCTCTCCTCTCCAACACACAGGGGTCTTTCTCATAGCCAAATCCCTAAACACAGATTTTAATCACGAGCCTCTCTAAGTAAGGATTTCATCTTTTCCACGAGCCCCTCTCGGCCAATTTATCCCTAGTTACAAACTCGATTTGTGTGCTTCTTACAGTCGCAAAATTCATTCATTTAATCATTTATTTGTTCAGTCTTGCCATCGCCAAGCAATCTTAAAAAAAAAAAAGTAATAATAATCACCAATCAAGAATGATGGCAAAGGCTATTTATTGCCAATGAAGACTTCCCTGGGTTTCTCAAATTGTAGTCCGAAGTCCATTGAAAAGTTTAGCTGACCTTTAGCCACCACTTAAAAGAACTTTTATGACCTGGTAGGGGAAGGGACTTTTAAATGTGATAATAAATAATAATAAAATGATCCCTTTAGTTTAGAAAGCAAAGACAAGATGAGCAAATGAATCCCTCAAGCTATTTCCTTTTCGGATTCAAATGCAAAGGGAGGTTCTTGGCTTCCTTTTAATACATTCTTAGGATTTCATTTATTTATTTAATCAGATTTATTCCGGCTGCCACCCTGCTCACCAAAGTTGACTGTAAATAATGAATTAAAAAAAAGGAAATATAAGGCAGCAATTGCAAATGTGAAAAACAATGAGGACAATTATCATAATAAAAGCCAAAGCGATGCTTTGAGGCTTTCGACAAGGGGGTGTTTTCCAAAATGGCAAAGCCAATATTAAAATAACTTCCACCCATAATGTGGAAATTTGCCCCCCCTTTTTAAAATAATAATAATAATAATAATTCTTTTCGGATTCATTGAAGCTTAAAATGTAAACAAGTTGAAGTAAATGGGTAGGGAACCTCACTGCGATTGTACTCGCCTGTCCTGTTTGAGCAAAAGGATTGATAAAATTAGAACCTGCAATCATCGTCCTGATTTAATAGCTGTAACCAGGAGTGAAATCCAGCAGGTTCTGACAGGTTCTGGAGAACGGGTAGTGGAAATTTTGAGTAGTTCAGAGAACCGGCAAATACCACTTCTGGCTGGCTCCAAAGTGGGGTGGGAATGGAGATTTTGCAATATCTTTCCCCTGGAGTGGGGGTGGGAATGGGGATTTTGCAGTATCCTTCCCCCCGCTGTGCCCACCATGCCACACCACACCCACCAAGCCACGCCCACGGAACTAGTAGTAAAAAAATTTGAATTCCGCCACTGTCCGTAACCACCAATTGGAGTTAAAAGGCAAACTCACCGGGTGGATATCGACAAAGAGATCGTGGTCCTCTTCGTTGGGATGCAAACCAACTACCGTGTCCAATAAAGCCGGATCAGCGTTTAGGAAATGAGGTTGAGAAACAAATATTGGGGCATCTTTAAAACAAAGGGGGGGGAATTAAAATCAGAATGTAACGAGCTCTTTTTCTGACGGGTAGTTCTCGATTTATGACCGATGGCTTAGTTCGAAGTTGCAAAAAGGGAGTTGCAACCTGGATATGAAGTTCCGAGGGCCGGGCCCCTCCCCTACAGCCACCTGACCCTAGCTGCAAATGGCTGCATTTACTGTCGTTTGCAGTGTCCTGTGATCCTGGGTCCTCACTTTGCAACGGTTTCATTTTTGATTTTAAGAAACCGTGCCGTAGTGAACAATAGTTTGTTTTATGATGACCTCGTTTGCTTAACGACTGCGGCTAAAAAGGTCATAAAACTGAGTCATTCACATGAGCGACCTGATTTGTGACCATATATTGGCAGGCTCCATTACAGTCGTATGTCGAGGATCACCTGTAAACATAGGCAGGATTCATCCCACTGGCACTTTACATGAGGTCCGATTTTTCATTTTGGACCCTTGCTTTGAAATTCCATCGATCATGAGGACCAGTAACTTGTTTGAGTCAAATCCTCAGTGGTGTAGCAAGCCAATGCTAGAGGTGTTTTTTAATGGCCAAAGTTCTATATAGGAGCACAGCATAGCCCAAAGATTTCCACCAGGGCAAGAATGTAGCTTTGGCAAATTGTTATGCAAATTGCAAATAAAAAAATTGCACAGGTTATGCAAATGGAAAAAAATTAAAAATAAATTGCACAGGTTATGCCAATGGAAAATTTTAAAAAATTATGGAGATTATGCAAATTCCAAATAAAAAAATTGCACAGGTTATGCAAATGAAAATTTTTTAAAAAAATTAGAGATTATGCAAATTGCAAGTTAAAAAATTGCACGGGTTATGCTAATGGAAAAAAATTAAAAATAAATTGCACAGGTTATGGAAATTGCAAATTTAAAAAATTGTACAGGTTATGCAAATTGCAATTTTTTTAAAAAATAGGGAGATTATGCAAATTCCAAATAAAAAAATTGCACAGGTTATGCAAATGGCATTCATTTTAAATTACAGAGATTATGCAAATTGCAAATTTAAAAAAAAATGCACAGGTTATGCAAATGGAAAATTTTAAAAATTAATTGCACAGGTTATGCAAAGGAAAAAAATTGAAAAAAGGGCGGCTGATCATCGACGATCTAAAAAGATCTTTCCGGATGGAGATGAACAAGCAGAAACCAGGAGGGGAAAAATACAATTGATGTAAATGCGCAAGCCATGTTTATCTACTTAAAGCTTGACCAGTCAGCCAAGAATTCGGACGGAATTCCTTGTTGCTCTATGCCGGCCCAGCCACGAAAACAGGAACGTGACCGAAGCCACTGGGTGTCACTAATGCAAAGAAGAGACGGAAAGAAATCACTTCCTACAAGCTCTATGAAGTTCACTCCCTTGGTTGCTAATTCCTGGGCACTTGCCCATCATGGTCATTGCAAAGGTGGAACTTTTGACCATGTGATCTGGGACACTCAAAGGTCATCCAGCTCAAATAGACGGAGTATCGGGAACATGAAAAAGAACAGTCCCTGTTCTTTTGTTTGAACAGGGACTGTTCAAACAAAATAGTTTGTTTAGTGACAATTCATAGTTACAACAGCATCGAAAAATGCTGACTTATGACCGTTTTTCACTCTTACGTCCGTCGCGGTATCCCCCACGGGATAAAAAAACGATCAAAATTCAGACACTTGTCTATAATAACATCTATAATTTTGTTCTAACACTATACATTTGTCTTGGCTAGATAAATGTATGTTTAAGAACTATATGTTTATATGAGTACTAATATTATTGTAAAGTGACGGAAGATGTTTGGAACCAGTGATGTCATTTCTAGGTCCAATGTTTTTTTTAAAAATTTTGTATTATTAATAAAAAACTTTTTTTTTTTAAAGAAAATTCAGACACTTGGCTGACTCATATTTATGACGTTCGTGGTGTGCTGGGTCATGTCATTCATCTCTACAACGGAGCCCAAAATTGATGTTGCGAAGTGAAACATTTGTTAAGGGAACATTTGTTAAGGGAACATTTGTTAAGGGAACGTTGCCCCATTCGACTTTTCTTGCCGCTGTTGTTAAGCGAATCATTGCGATGGTTCAGTTGGTAGGGTTGTTAAGTGAATCCTAGCTTTCCCACTGACTTGGGAAATCACGTGACCCCGGGACACCGAGATGATCATGAATATGAAGCAGTTGCCAAACGTCTGAATTTTGATCGCATGATCATGGGGATGCTGGAAACATCGTAACTGTGAAAACGGTCATAAGTCACTTTTTTCAGTGCCACTGTAACTTCAAATGGTCACTAAATGAAGTGCTGTAAGTTGTATCTTACAGGGATAAGGAGGAATTTTCTGACTGGGAGAACCATCAACCGATGGAACAGAAGTTGCCTTCAGAAGTTGTGGGAGCTTCATCCCTGGAGGCTTTCAAGAAGAGACTGGACTGCCATTTGTCAGAAATGGTGTAGGGTCTCCTGCTTGGGTGGGGGGTTAGACTAGATGACCCACAAGGTCCCTTCCCACTCTGTTAACCTGTACCTGTACTTTATCCCCTGGAATGACTTCCCTTTAGATGCATTACTTTGGCTAATTTTTTCTAATCTCACCTTTACTGAAAGTAAGAACCAAATGTTTTATGTTATTCTAATAACATCATCCCTTCAGATCTTAGAGTCAGCTATTAGTCTACTCATGTTAAATCCTCTTCAAAACCAGCTCCTTTCAGAAAAATGGGAAAGCTCAGACATCCTTCGTAGAATCAAAAGGTTCAGCAGACTTACTTAATTTACAGGAGCTCATGTTCTGGATTCCGGATTGCCGGCACGGGCAGAAGCCCTCGTTGGGTGGGTAGACGGTCCCGTTGGCAAACAGAGTCTTCGGAGCCGTGTAACGGTAAACTGGTATGCCTTTGAATTTTCCAGATTGAGTGTAGTTTAATTTAATCGACCTAAAAGAGACAGATTAAGAGAGAGGTCAATTGAGACAGAGGTTCCTTGGAAGATCAGCGTCCTGATGGACCATGAATGAAGAGGTTGGATCATGAATGAAGAAGTTGGATCAGGAATGAAGAAGGTGGGCCATGAATGAAGAAGTTGGATCAGGAATGAAGAAGTTGGATCAGGAATGAAGAAGGTGGGCCATGAATGAAGAAGTTGGATCAGGAATGAAGATGATGGACCATGAAGGAAGAAGATGAACCATGAATGAAGATGGACCATAAAGGAAGAAGATGGACCATGAAGGAAGATGGACCATGAAGGAAGAAGATGGACCATGAAGGACAAAGATGAATCATGAAGGAAGAAGTTGAATCGTGAAAGAAGATGAACCAGGAGTGAAGAAGATGGACCAGGAAGGAGAAACATGTTTGAAAGTTGAGAACGGAGATGGACAACTTGGGTGGTTAGATGCTGCCTTCAAATTGAGGGGAATAAGAGGTTGAAGGGTCCACATGGGATGACCAGCAACATTTCACGGATATTTAATCCCAAGAAAATATATTTGAGTGATGGCGGGACATGAGAGTTGGATATTTGGCCATTTGCTCATTGCACTGAAGATATATTTGAAAGGTTGGGCAGAATTCTAGTGTAGGACAAGGTCTTGTAGATACGAGAATTTGCAAGAAACTCACCTGCAGGCATCAGGAGTATAGAGTTCCACTGGTGAAGATGGGGTCATGAATGGTGGCCACAGTTCTCCGGCAGTTCCATTGATCATGTTACATTCTTCAGAATGCCAATAGGATACCTACCAAGAGAGAAGGGACTTTAATATCCAGAAGCCAGGTTGATGTGAGACCCCATGCTTTCCTCTAAAGCAGGGAATCTCCAAACTTGGCAACTTTAAGACTTGTGGACTTCAACTCCTAGGATTCCATGCTGGCTGGGGAACTGTGGGAACTGAAGTCCACAAGTCTTAAAGTTGCCAAGTCTGAAGCTAAGAAAAACAATCTAAAAAATGTTCATCCAGGTTCTCACCTTGCATTAAGCTAATTCCTTCCATGCTATATTTTCTCTGTAGCAGCTTGGTGAGCTAATGTCACCAGGCCAATATCTATCTATCTATCATCTATCTATCTATCTATCTATCTATCATCTATCTATCTATCTATCTATCTATCTATCTATCTATCTATCTATCTATCTATCTATCTATCTATCTATCACCTATCTTCTCTCAATCTCTCACTCTTCTATCTAGGCCTGGTAAAATTAGCTCGCCAATCTGCTACAGAGAAAAAATAGCATGGAACGAATTAGCTTAATGCAAGATGAGAAGCTCGATTATGTTAGAAAGACAGACAGACAGACAGACAGACAGACAGAAAGAAAGAAAGAAAAAAAGAAAGAAAGAAAGAAAGAAAGAAAGAAAGAAAGAAAGAAAGAAAGAAAGAAAGAAAGAAAGAAAGAAAGAAAGAAGGAGAAAGGAGAAAGGAAGGAAGGAAGGGAGAAAGCAGAAAGACAGAAAGAAAGAGGAGAAAGAAAGAAAGACAGACAGAAAGAAAGAAAGACAGACAGACAGAAAGAAAGAAAGAAAGATGATGAGCTGTTAGGAAGGAAAAGATCTCTAGCAGAAAGTTCTGTATAGCAGCCAAACTTTGAATAAAACAGATTGCACCAAAAACTAGAACAATCTACCCAGAAAAAAATATGAAAATAAAACTCTTGAGGAACTCTTTGATGTGCCTCCAAAATCAAGTTTACATGAGCAGAGGACTGAATTCCTTTATATAAGATAGTTCACGGTCTGCTGCTGAAATGGAGGTGAAAATATTTTATTTATCCAATTTCTGTGGCCACCCATCTCATTCAAGGTGACTTGAGTCTTTGGGGTTAGTCGGACTATAATCTACGTGTTCTTCAGTCCTCCCAAAAAATGCTTAAAATTAGGATGATGGGAGCTGTAGTCCAGTAACACCGAGGTGCCAGGAGTGAGCATTTCTGTTGTCTATCTGACGGTGGAGATGTTATTTCCATCGTTCGGGAAATGCATCTGCTTTTTGCAAATGGCCTGCAGTGATTCACCTCTTTGTAACATTCCTGCTCCAGATATTAATTAATCCTGACACGGTTAGAGGAAAACGCCCTGATATCAGATCTGTCTGTTAGCAAAACAATCAAAAAATGAAAACAGGGCTCCTTATCTCTTGGCATGGCTTAGCTGGGAAAAAGAAGCGTTATGAAGTGAGGAGCAGTTCGTCAGTCTCTGAATGTACACCACAAAGCCTCTATGAAAATATCGGGGGAAATGCAGGTAGTCTTCAAGTTACAACCACAATTGAGGCCAAAACTTCTATTGCTAAGTGACACATTTGTTAAGGGAATTTTGCCCCGTTTTACGACCTTTCATTGTTATGTGAATCACTGCAGATTGTTAAATTGAGCCTGGATAGCTCAGCAGACTAAAAGCATTGTAATTAAAGACCAGCTGTCTGCAAATTACTGTAAGTTCGAATCTCACCAGGCTCGAGGTCGACTCAGCCTTCCATCCTTTCTAAGGTGGGTAAAATGAGGACCCAGTTTGTGGGGGCAATAAGCGGACTTTGTATAAATATATAAAAGTATGAAGGCTATTGCTTAACGCATTGTAAGACGCCCTGAGTCTCCGGAGAAGGGCGGCATATAAATCCAATTTAAAAAAAAATAGTCACAAGGTTATTAATTCCCCCAATGGACTTTGCTTGCCAGATGGTCGCAAAATGTGATCGCCTGACTCCGGGACACTGCGACGGTCATAAATGTGAATCAGTTTGCCAAGCGTCCGAATTTTGACCATGGGGATGCTGCAACGGTCGTAAAGTGTGAAAAATGGTCACAAGTCACTTTTTTTCCGGTGCCGCTGTAACTTTGAATGGCCACTAAATGAACTGAGGTACATCGAGGATGATCTTACAGATGAACTGAGTTGGAAGGGACCTTGTAGGTCATCTAGTCCAACCCCCCACCCAAGCAGGAGACCCTACACCGGTGATGGGAAACTTATGGAACGTGTGCCACAGGTGGCACATGGAGCCATATTGTTGGGCACGCGAGCGTGGCCCAAGTTCAGCTCCAGCGTGCATGCATGCGCTAGCCAGCTGATTTTGGGGCCTTCTGGGCCCACTGAAAGTTGGCAAATGGGCTGTTTCCGGTCTCTGGAAAGCTTCCGGTAGGGTGGGGAGAAAGCCCCTGGAGCCTGGGGAGGGCAAAAAAACGGGCCTACTGTGCCCACCATTCTGTCACATGCCAAAAGTTGGAGGGAGCATGGGATTGTGTGCGCATGCATGGGGGGGGCATGGCGCCTGGAATTATGGGTGTTGGCACTGGGGTGGTGCCATCCATATGGGCGGTGACTACCCCGCACTCCTCCAACTTTTGGCACGCGACGGCAAAAAGTTTAGCCATCACTGCCCTACACCATTTCTGACAGATGCCAGTCCAGTCTCCTCTTGAAAGCCTCCAGTGATGAAGCTCCCACAACTTCTGAAGGCGAGTCATTCCATTCAATAGAGAATAACAGAGTTGGAAGGGACCTTGGAGAACATCTACTCCACCCTCACTCCCTGTCCAACCAGGAGACCCTACACCATTTCTGACAAATGAGCTCCCATTTAATTATGCAGCACTTACGGGCATTCTTTCATTATGGCTTTCCAGCTTTCCTTTCTTAAAAAAAAAAAGGGGGGGGGAGGGAAGCAGTGACTGAAACTATTTTGTTTTTACCTTTTTTAATCCGTTCCAAGAATCCACCATGTGAGTTTTGTTAATGTTGTCCATGCCGGTGAACACCGTGAAGAGACCCGTGTGGGAATTGTTTAACTGCAATGGAAAAGAAGAATCAGTTAGGTGACTTACACACTTTTTACAATAAATTGAACTCCCCGTTGACTGATTTTTAAGAAAAAAGGAATATAGGAAAACAAAGGCTACCGTTTTAACATAGTAACAGAGCCGGGGCTGAGAGTTAAATTACCTATGCAGATTTAGTCCTCGACTTACAATGGTTTGTTTAGTGACCTTCAAGTTACAACACCACTGGAAAAAGTGTTTTTTTAAAAAAAATTGATTTATATGCCGCCCTTCTCCGGAGACTCAGGGTGGCTTACAAGGCGTTAAGCAATAGCCTTCATACTTTTGTATATTTTGTACAAAGTCCACTTATTGCCCCCACAAACTGGGTCCTCAATTTACCTACCTTAGAAAGGATGGAAGGCTGAGTCAACCTCGAGCCTGGTGAGATTCGAACTTACTAATTGCAGATAGCTGGAGTTAAATTACAATGCATTAGTCTGCTGAGCTATCCAAGCTCAGATTTAGGACTATTTTTCACACTTATGACCATTGCAGCATCCCCAGGGTCAGATGATCAAAATTCAGATGCTTGGCAACTGGCATGGACTTATGACAGTTGTAGTGTCCCGTGGTTACGTGATCTCCTTTTGCAAAGTCCATGGGGAAATCAGATCCACTTAACAACCGTGTTACTCACTTAACAACTGTAGGGATTCACTTAACAATGGTGGCAAAAACATTCGTAAAATGGATCAAGACTCACGTAACCAATGTCTCTCTTAACAACGGAGATGCTGGGCTCAATTGTGGCCGTTCAGCCGAGGATATCTTTTTAATCCCTGATCCAACCGCAGAAAGGGGTTGGACTAGATGACCTGCAAGTCCCTTCCAATTCTATGGATCCATTTCAGGGAAGCCTTAAAAACCTGCTGGAGCTTTGAACTAAAGCTGGTTCCATTGTTAAGTTTCTCAGTTTAACATTTGTATTACATTATAAAATAAAATGCAAAAGTAAATAGGAAGACACAGTGGGGGAGTGGGGGAAGGGAGAGAGAAAAGCGAGGAGAAACTGAGGAAAAGGAAAGAAGAAACATTGACTTCCGACTCCCTCTCTTGCAGTAAAATAAAGCATTAACCTCAAGCCACAACTTTTTGCTTTTCCATAGTAATATAAACTAGCCATTTCTATAAACACATATCAGTCTAATCAATAAAACCCGAAATCAAAGTTACATTTTTTTCCCACCTCAAGCACAAAGTCCAGAAGCGGTTTCCATGTGGAAACAAAGGTACTTATATTCTTTTTTAAAAAACAAAATGGTCAATTTAGCCATTTCTGCCAACCCCATCAAACTGTCTTTCCATTTTTGTGTGTCTTGCTGCCGTCAACATATAAAAGATCAAAATTCTAATTTTTTTCCCCCCAAGTCTTTTTCCATTAAACTCCAAAGAAAAGTTTCTGGTTTCATATTTTATTTTCGTTTTTAAGAATTTTCTGTATCATAATATGAATCTTACTCCAAAATTTCTTTGCGTGTCCACCTTAACTGGGAAAAAGTTCCTTCTTTGCTTTTTACACTTCCAGCATTCATTTGAAGTACCAAATACCTCTATACATTCGGGATAACTTCTCCAAAGTAACTATTCTCCAAAGCCCCTGAGGGCAGGACAAGAAGCAACGGATGGAAATGAAATGAGTAAAGAAGCAACTTAGAACTAAGGAGAAATTTCCTGACAATTAATCATAAGTGGAAAAACTTGCCTCCAAAAGGCAAGTTGGTCCAACCCTGGAAGTTTTTAAGAAGAGATTGGACAACCATTTGTCTGAAGTGGTGTAGAGTTCCCTGCCTAAACAGGGGGTTGGACTAGATGACCTCCAAGGTCCTTTCCAACTCTGCTATTCTATTCTATTCTATTCTATTCTATTCTATTCTATTCTATTCCATTCCATTCCATTCCATTCCATTCCATTCCATTCCATTCCATTCCATTCCATTCATTGTTTATATAGAATCTCTTCTCTTCTCTTCTCTTCTCTTCTCTTCTCTTCTCTTCTCTTCTCTTCTCTTCTCTTCTCTTCTCTTCTCTTCCCTTCCCTTCCCTTCCCTTCCCTTCCCTTCCCTTCCCTTCCCTTCCCTTCCCTTCCCTTCCCTTCCCTTCCATTCTATTCATTATGTTTATAAACAATCCTATTCTATTCTATTCTATTCTATTCTATTCTATTCTATTCTATTCTATTCTATTCTATTCTATTCTATTCTATTCTATTCTATTCTATTCTATTCTATTCTATTCCATTCCATTCCATTCCATTCCATTCCATTCCATTCCATTCCATTCCATCCTAATTTCTATTCTATTCTATTCCTATTTCTATTCCATTCCATTCCATTCATTGTTTATATAGATTCTATTCTATTCTATTCTATTCTATTCTATTCTATTCTATTCTATTCTATTCCATTCCATTCCATTCCATTCCATTCCATTCCATTCCATTCCATTCATTATGTTTATATACTGTCCTGTCCTGTCCTGTCCTGTCCTGTCCTGTTCCATTCATTATTTATATAGAATCCATTCCATTCCATTCCATTCCAATGTAAATCTGAATCCTATCCTATCCTATCCTATCCTATCCTATCCTATCCTATCCTATCCTATCCTATCCTACCCTACCCTACCCTACCCTACCCTACCCTATCCTATCCTATCCCATCCTATCCCATTCCATTCCTATTCCATTCCATTCCTGTGTTAAATACCAGAGACACGTCATCTTATAATTTTTTCCTTTTAAATTATAGTTTAGTGTAAATTTCAAACCTTTCATCCACATATTTCCCCACCATTGTTAAGTTGTTAGGAGTGGATTGCTAACGATCAGCTTCCTTGATCTCTGGTTAGTTTTTGGGTGTCTATATTCAGGGAGTATTCAGGGAGTAACTACCACCCTTCCTGAGCACTAGCTAGCTGGGAGAAAGGTTGGGAAAATGACTTTGGCCAACATTCCAAGATTAAGATAGAAATCGTGGCAGGATTTCCCCATACAGGTTGCACCAGCGCAAACACCTCCTGTATGTTAATTTGGAAGGCGACCGTGATGAAGTGGCTGGCATCAGAGTAACATCCAGCACTCAAAAATCCTCAACTTGCAACCACAATTGAGCCTAACGTTTCCATGGCTAAGCAAGACAATTGTAAAGTGAAGGGTTTGCCCCATTTTAAAACCTTACTAGCCAGTGGCTAATCCCTGCAGTTGTTAAATTAGTCACACTGTTTGTTAAGTGAATTTGGCTTCCCCCATTGACTTGGCTTGTGAGAAGGTCGCAAAAAGGGATTATGTGACCCCGAGACACTGCCACCGTCATAAATACTGTGTTTCCTCCAAAATAAGACCCTGTCTTATATTTTTTTGAACCCCGAAATAAGCGCTTGGCCTTAGTTTCGGGGAGGTCTTATTATTTTGGGGTGCGTGGAGCAAGATGGGGCTCCTCTTGCTGTCTTACCTGATTTCCTGGTAGTTTTAAATTTCTGGGCATTTATATCTCGGAGGACCTCTCATGGACTATGAATGTTAACATGCTTGTGAAGAAGGCACAGAAGAGGCTGGACTTCCTGAAAATGCTCAGGAAGATAAATCTATCTCAGCATCTACTTCTGTCCTACTATTGCAGCCCCATTGAGAGTATCCTGACATACGGCATTCTTGCATAGTATGGGAGCAGCTCTGTAGAGGACAAAAAAGCTCTACAGAGAATCATTAAAACTGCCCAGAATATTATCGGACTCCAGCTACCAGCCCTGGATGACCTCTTCACATCTCACTGTTTAAGGAACTTGCATAACACTCTCAGAGACTCTTCCCATCCTGCTTACCATCTTTTTGGACTGTTGCCTTCTGGCAGAAGATACGGAACAACTAAAACTCAGAACACACATTTTCTGACTAGTTTTTATCCCAGAGCTATAATTGCACTCAACCATGAACTAAAGGGCCACCATCAGTGAGCTGTTGGACAGCATTACTTGGTCTGTTGTGTGGATGCTTGGGTGGTTTAGGGGTGGGGAATTGTGGTGGGTGGGAGTGTGTTTGGAGATTGTTATGCCTCCAGAAGTTGTGAATGCTCCAATACTGGAAGTTTTAAAGAAGATGTTGGATAACCATTTGTCTGAAGTGAAGTAGGGTTTCCTGCCTAAGCAGGGGGTTGGACTAGAAGACCTCCAAGGTCCCTTCCAACTCTGTTATTCTATGTTGGACCTGGTCTTTGGGCATTAAGTGAGTTTTGTTGTATGGGTATACTGTGTATACACGTACAATGATAATAAAATTATTATTAAAGTTATTATTATTTCCAGCTCTGTCTCCCTAACCCTAACCAGAGGAAATGGTGGGGACTGCCTGTGCATGCATTTAAATATTTTCGGGGAGGGCTTATTTTCAGGGAGGGCTTATTTTCGAGGGGGCTTATTTTCGGGAGGGCTTATTTTAGCACATACTCTCAAAAGCCTGATTGGGCTTATTATCAGCAGATGTCTTACTTTTGGGGGGGAAAGGGTACGAGTCAGTTTCCAAGTATCTGAATTTTGATCACGTAACCACGCAACTGTCATAAGTGTGAAAAACAGCCATTTTTTCACTTTTTCCAATCTCGTTGTAACTTTGGTCACTAAATGAAGTGCTATAAATCAAGGACTCCCTGTACATCCTTCAACTTGGTTAAAAAAAATGATAGGAGGCAGTTTCTAATCGTTCCCTCCAACGAATACGATAGCTGTAGTTTTCTTGTAGGAAGTCTTTGCTCTTGGGGATATCTGCCCATTTTAACCCCAAAGTATTCAGGTTTTGGACCCAGGCCCCAACCCCAAGGCCCTGACTTACGTCGGAAAATAAGCCGAATTTTTCAGTGGATGGACCTATGGTGACACCAAGGTTGCTCAAGAACTGAATGAAGGGCTCGTTGTACCCCCAAATGATCTCCCCGACCGTCCGGTTCATGAATGCGTTTTGACGGAAGAGGGCCAGAGCGCTGCTGAAGGTTACCCTCACGGCAAACGGCATGTTTTCCAACATGATGGCTGCTCCCTTGAAGGAAAAATAAACAGAATAAAAGGAGAATCAGAACAAACGGAAAGAATGGCTTTAGAAGCTGGTCGTGGTGGCGCAGTGGTTAGAATGCAGGATTGCAGGCTAATTCTGCCGACTGCCAATAGTTCAATTCTGACCAGCTCAAGGTTAACTCAGGCTTCCACCTTTCCGAGGTGGGTAAAATAAGGACCCAGATTCTTGGGGGCAAGAGGCTGACTCTGTAAACCGCTTAGAGAGGGCTAGAAAACATTGTAAAACAACATATAAGTCTAAGTGCTATTGGTCTTTCTTTCCTTCCTTCCTTCCTTCCTTCCTTCCTTCCTTCCTTCCTTCTTCCTTCCTTCCATGGTGCACAGTGGTCAGAAGGCCATATTGCAGGGTAATTCTGCTGACAGCCAGCAGTTTGATCCTGACCGGCTCAAGGTTGACTCAGCCTTCCATCCTTCCCAGGTGAGTAAAATGAGGATCCAGATTGTTGGGGGCAATAGGCTGACTCTGTAAACCGCTTAGAGAGGACTGTAAAGCTTTGTAAAGCGATATATAAATCTTTATTGCTATTGCTATATATCTGTGTCTCTCTATGTCAACCTAGCTCTCTGTCTCTCATTGTTCTCTCTCTCTCTCTCTCTCCATATCTCTCTATCTAGTCTGTCTACCATCCATCCATCCAAATTCAGTATTGCAGAATAATTCTGCCCACTGCCTGCAATTCGATCCGGAGAGGCTCAAGGTTGACTCAGCCTTCCATCCTTCCGAGGTGGGTAAAATGAGAACCCAGATTGTTGAAGAGGCAAGAGGCTGACTCTGTAAAAACTGCTTAGAAGAGGGCCGTAAAGTACTGTGAAGCAGTATAGAAGTCTAAGTCAATTAAGTCGATTAATTCAATTAATTAATTGACTTGATTTAATCAGTGGAACGGCTTGCCTGCAGAGGTTTTGGGCATTCCATCTCTGGAGATCTTCAAGAAGAGGTTGAACAGCTGTTTGCCTGAAATGGTGGAGAGTTTCTTGCTTGAGCAGGGAGTTAGTCTAGAAAATGTCCTTTCCAAGCTTATTATTTCTATGTTCTAAATGCAAACTCTGTTTTCTCATTATCACAAAACACACTAAGAACCTTCTCCATGTGCCTCAGGAAAGATCTGTGAATGTCTGTTAGACTTACTGGAATGGTATAAGGTTTCCTAACTGCTATCCAGTTTGTGTTCCATTGAGGAGGTGATATCCATCTGGTTCTGTTTGGGCACACGCCTTGAGAAGCATGTCACTAAACCACATTTAAACAAAACCATGCCTTATCATTGTGTGTCAATTCCTAAGATTCTCACTCATCAACCTCCAATTGTTTGAGAGGATCTGGGGATCGTCAGAAACGACACGGAAAATCCCCTTGTATAAGTAACATTTCTCTTTAACAGAAATAACTCCATATCCTCGTTTTGGCCTTCAAAGAAAATGGTGTCCGTAAAGCCCGCAATCAACAAACTGTATTTATTTCTAAGTATGCAAACGTTAGTACTGGATCTCGGGCATCGAGAAAAATTCTTGTAGCCATTAGCAGGCAAAGAATCAATTCCTTGGTGACCTTGGATTTTCGTTTCTGAAACATCGAGATAAATTCTGGAATCTGTTCAACTTTTTCCTGCAATCCTGCAGAAGTTTGCAAGTGTTTATTTACTGAATTCTCTGCAATATTTGTAGATAGCCCTCTTCCACCGAAACTTTGAATGCACACCAAAACCAACAATCTGTGTCATAAATAATACAATCTGTGTAATAATACAATGAAGCCTAGCCACCAAAGTTGCTAGGATTGTTGTTGCTGTTGTTGTTAGTTGCAAAGTTGTGTCTGACCCATCGTGACCCCATGGGCAACGTTCCTCCAGGCCTTCCTGTCCTCTACCAACCCCCAAAGTCCATTTAAGCTCATGCTGACTGCTTCAGTGACTCCAGCCAGCCACCTCGTTCTCTGCCGTCCCCTTCTTCTTTTGCCCTCCATCGTTCCCAGCATTAGGCTCTTCTCCAGGAGTCCTTCCTTCTCATTAGGTGGCCAAAGGATTTGAGTTTCCTCTTCAGGGTCTGGCCTTCTAAAAAGCAATCAGGGTTGATCTCCTCTAAGACTGTTGGATCGCCTTGCAGTCAAAAGGACTTGCAGGAGTCTTCTCCAGCACCATAGCTCAAGGGCCTCAATTCTTTGGCACTCAGCCTTCCTTATGGTCTAACTTTCACAGCCATACATTGCAACTGTGGAAAACCACTGGTGGAATTCAAATAATTTAACGACCGGTTCTCTGCCCTATTGACCGGCTGGGTGGGCATGGCCAGGGGTTGCGACAGGAAGCACTTGGCTGCCACCACCTGCACCTCGTTTTGGACCTGGGAGCCAAAACGGGGTGTGTGGGGATTTCTGGAAGGGACGTGGGGGCTAGCCAGCAATTTAATAACTGGTTCTCCTGAACCGTCCCGAACCGGCTGAATCCCACCACTGGATAGAACAGTCTTATCTGACTTTATAAAAAGCAAGCAGGGTCAATGTGTTGCTAGGTGAAGCCCAAAATGGAAGAAAACCAAAATCGGTGAAAAATTGAGCCTTTGCACAAAAAATCCAGAAACGGCACCTGTTCAGTGGAGAGCCTCAGAGTTGGAAGCCGACTTACCAAAACCAAGAGATTCGGCATCATGATGTAATCGGATTCCGATCCGTTGGAACGGTCCGGTTGGAAGACAAAGGAGCGATAACCCAGAAAGGAGACGGTATTGTTACTATGGAAAGTAATGTTCTTTTTGTGCCTGTATTCCCTGCAAAAGACAAAGAGCATGACAAAACAAATCAGGAGTTAGAAGGGCTTTCCCCCCCCCTCTCCTCCGTGATTTAAACCCCCTATTTAAGCAGGAAAGAGATGTCCTTCTAAATGGCTGGTAAAACCAATAATTACATTTTGGCTTCCATTTAAATGAGGCCCAGAGTTGCACGGACTCATCCAATTAAAATCAAACAAAAGGCGCTTCTTGCTTTCCGACAATTTTATTTTACAAGGGATCCAAACTCTGTTCACCACAAGCCCAGGCTGAAGGGTTTGCGGTTGTTATTAAGGGCAAATTTAATGAATAGAACTTCATACGTTTGGATGGACGATAGAGCGACGCTAAATTGAAAAAGAAGAAAAGAAGATCCAGACAGTTGTTTCCAGACTTGGAAAGAAATCAGCATCCTCCCTCGGTCCAAACCGAAAAAGACAGGCCGGGCTCAGCATTGCATCCAAATTTAGCAGCTGCAAACCGTCTGATCTTAAAAAGTTGAGGTTTTCCCTTGTAAGACGGTGCCAAGTTCTTTCTTTCTTTAGTGTCTTTTCTGAAAACTGGTACAACCAGGCACGAGTGGAGTGGCTTCCCTTCGGCAGCCCGAGAAAATTCCTTGCTTTCTCATTCCTCCGCCCCGTTTTTCGTAGCAATCTCGAAACAGGTTTAATTGTACGGATTTGTTTTTACAAGTGTTTCGATAGAAGGGAATTTCTGTAGCGGAGGGCTGAGATTTGATGCTGCTTGAGCTTGGTGCAGACATTTCATTACCAAGCTAGGCAACATATCCTCAGTGCTAGAAGGGAGTGGGGTTTGTAGGGAGGAGGAGGGGAGGGGAGGGGAGGGGAGGAGGAGAACGACTGTGGGGTCCTCGGAGTTCTCTGAGCTTGGGGGTTTTTTTTGCAGATGTTTTATTACCAAGCTAGGCAACATCCTCAGTGCTAGAAGGGAGTGGGGTATATAGGGAGGAGGAGGGGGAGGAGAAGGGAGAAGGACGAGGATGAGGACGAGGACGAGGAGGACTGTGAGGTCCTTGGGGTTATCTGAGCCTGATGATTTTCTTGCAGAAGTTTCATAACCCATCATCAGTGCTAAAAAGGAGGGGAATTTGCAAGGAGGAGGGGAGGGAGGAGGAAGAGGGAGGAAGAAGAAAAAGAGGAGGACAATGACTCTGCGGTCCTTGATGTTTTCTGACCTTGGTTTTTTTTTCATGCAGGCATTTCATTACCAAGCTAGGCAACATCATCAGTGCTAGGAAAGGGGGGAGGGTTCTGAGGAGGGGAGGAAGAGGAGGAGGACTGTATGGTCCTTGCTTATTTTCTTGCGAGTAGATAATATCATCAGCACTAGAAGGGAGTGGGATTTGTAGAGTGGAAGAGACGGAGGATTCAGGGCTCCTTGGTGCTCTCCGAGTTTGGTGATTTTCTTCCAGATGTTTCCTTTGCCAGCTAGGTCACGTTATCGGTGTGAAGAAGTGTGGAGTTCCATTCCTGGTTATATACGGAAGATTATCCTGTCAGCGTTAGTGGCAGTGTGGTTTCATTTTTGGTCAGTTCTGGATTAGAGAATTGTTTTCTATCTGCTCTTTTGTCTGGTGTTAATCGCCGATTATCTGGGCTGCTGGTTTTAGTGCTTCGGTTTTGCTGAGCTTTTCTACTGTCGCTTGTTCCTCGCATTGACGGTGTGACCTAGTTTAGCCAACTATGAAACACCTGCAAACAAACAACCCACTCAGAGAGCACCAAGGACTCCTTACACCAGTGTGAAGAAATGCAACCAAACCAGCAATAGTAAACAAGAGAATAAAAATGAACGGTAATCCCTATCCGGGTTCAGCCTTACACATTGTTCCTTCCACTGGTGGAAGGGAATTGCCCTTGGCCTAGGAATAAATTCTGGGAATTATAACACATTGATGCTTACTTAACAGGGAGTATAAAAACAGTGACTCACATGCCTTCACCCTGGGGTCTATTTTGTAATCTCTCCCATGTGGGGAAGCTAATAATCCTTGGCACTTTGCTCCAGCTGATGCAAGGCAGGCAGAAATTCCACCAGTTGCATGAATTGGGCCTTCCAAATGTGCCGAATGCAATTGTCCTCGGCTGTGTTGTGTAAAAGGGGTGGAGCTGGCCTCTGCTGTGTGATGGGAAGACAATGCTACGCGCGAGAGGTCGGTTAAGCAACTGCTAAACTTTGCAAACATTTGCCCCAAAAGTGGAATTGGATGGCTTATCATAAATCCAGAATTAAATCATCATCATCTTCTTCCTCTTCTTCTCATCCTCCTCTGCATCTTCTTCTCATCCTTCTCCTCCTTCCTCTTCTTCTTCTCTTCCTCCTCCTCCTCCTCTCTCCTTTTTCTTCTCCCCCTCTTCTTCTCCTTCTCCCTCTTCTCCTTCTCCTCCCCTTCCTCCTCCTTTTTCTCATCTTTCCTCCTCCTCATTTTCTTCTCCTCCTCCCCTTCCTCCTCCTTTTTCTCATCTTCTTTCTCCTCCTCCTCTTCTTCTCTTCCTCCTCCTCCTTCCTATTAAATGCTGTCCTAGTGTGTCTTTGATGTGTTGCCTCTCCATCTTCTGGCTCTGCCTCATGTTCTTTGACCATCTCCTCTTTTTGTATGTGCCTGTTATGGTGTAGGATCCCAAGACATTCTCTCCAGGTGAACCAACCACCTAACTTGCTGTCTTTGTGTGTAGTTTAAGGTTGGTTCTATCCCAGTTCTTTCTCCTATGGTCTCATTTTTTTAAAAAATATCCATTCCACTAATACCTCTGCATTTTTTCAGAGCTGGGAGTGAGGTGGGTCACCATGACAAGGTCACCTTCTGATGCTCCAAACTCTAGATCTGACTGACATTTGATCTCTCTAGCTGCATATAGCCTACAAACTTTCGCATCCTGACTTTAAAGCAGGGGTCTCCAACCTTGGCAACTTTTAAGTGCCAGAGTTCAACTGCCAGAGTTCCTCAGCCAGCTGAGAGTTGAAGTCCACAAGTCTTAAGGTTGCCAAGGTTGGAGACCCCCGCTTTAAACAACCGCTGAGAAAAATGGGCATAATTTTGAAACTTTCCTTAATTTCCCCCCCATCTTCTACTTGGGGCAATTATTTAACCTAGTTTTTAAAAAAGGTTCTGGAGATGTGGAAAGATTCTAATTGTCTGCCCTTTTCCAGCTCTCAAACCAGTGGTGGGATTCAAATAATTTAACAACCGGTTCTCTGCCGCAATGGTTTCTTCTAACAATCAGTTCACCCAACTGTTCAGAAAGCTAACAACCGGTTCTCCCGAAGTGGTGCGAACTGGCTGAATCTCACCATTGGCTCAAACCGACATTTTTGTGACTGTTTCTTCACTCTTGTGTGTTTGTATGTATGTATGTGTGTGTGATGACTTTTCTCTTTTTTAAAGGAACTGCTTTCTCTTCCCCACAAGAGAAAAAGGTCCTGGGGGAGTGGTACTTGGATGGAAGACACAGAGGGGAGGATTCAGTAGAAAAACTTCCACATAGTTGCTATATAATGCTAGAAGCACTGGGCATAAATCCGTTTAAGAAGAGATTCCTCGGTCATGCTAAAAGTCTAATTGTAGAAAGAAAGAAAGAAAGAAGAAGAAAGAAAGAAAGAAAGAAAGAAAGAAAGAAAGAAAAGAAAGAAAGAAAAGAAAGAAAGAAAGAAAGAAAGAAAGAAAGAAAGAAAGAAAGAAGGAAGGGAAAGAGAAAGAAAGAAAGAAAGGAGGAAGGAAAGAAAGAAAGAAGAAAAGAGAAGAAAGAAAGAAAGATGCAAAAGAAGGAAGAAAGGGAGGAAAGAAGGAAGAGAGGAAGAGAGGAAGGAAGGGGAGAAGGAAGGAAGGAAGAATACAAAAGAAGGAAGAAAGGAAGGGAAGAAGGATGAGAGGGAGGGAGGGTGGTAAGGAGGGAGGGAGGGAGGAAGGAGGGAGGGAGGAAGGAATTGAAACTAAGACTCAAATTTCATATCGCCGGGAGGAAAACTCTGCTGAAAACAAGACTTAAAATAACTATCCAGAAACACACCCCAGAAAGGACAATACATTAACAACAACAATTAGAACCAATAAGACGTAATAATAATATGGCTCTTCCTTTATCGTCTTGATCACCTCCTGGAAAAGCTATAATTTAATTTGCATAAGAATTAAACCAGAAAGGCATCCCTAAATGCTTTGCAAATGATTTGATTAACATTCAGTTCTGGAAAATCTTCCTCTTTGGGCTGAGTGTGATTATCTTGGGTGATTTGACCAAGTTTGACTCCATCAAGCTGGTTTTGCCAGAGATCAAAATTATAGCTTGGTTATGTAGATGTGGACGTGGTCCATGCTAAAGGCAGGATTACAGCTGGCGATGAAGTGTGTTGTTTATCTTGGTTACTCAAACATACTAAGGATTTATTCCAAACTGGCCTTCCTGATGAGGTATCAAGCAAAACAATAAAGCACCTCAAGAATCCAACCTGGGTAGCATGAAGAACTGCAGCTAAATTCTTTCTTTTCTTTTCTTTTCTTTTCTTTTCTTTTCTTTTCTTTTCTTTTCTTTTCTTTTCCTTTCCTTTCCTTTCCTTTCCTTTCCTTTCCTTTCCTTTCCTTTTCTTCTTTTCTTTTCCTTTCTTCTCTTCTCTTCTTTTTTTCTTCTCTTCTCTTCTCTTCTCTTCTCTTCTTCTTTTCTTTTTTCTTTTCTTTTTCTTTCTTCCTCCTTTCCTTTCCTTTCCTTCCCTCCCTCCTCCTTCCTTCCTACCTCCTGTTTCATTGCCCTCCCTCTTTCCTCTGACTCTTTCCCTTCCTTCCTTCCATCTCCTTTCTTCTCTCCCTCCCTCCCGTTTCATTGTCCTCTCTCCTTCCTGTCTCACTCCCTTTCTTTTCCTTCCTTCCTTCCTTCCCTCCCTCTCTTTTCCCTTCCTCCCTTCTCTCCATTTCCTTCCTTCCATCTATTTCATTGCCCTCCCTCCTTTCCTGTCTCCCACCTACCCTCCCTCCCTTCCTTTCTTTCCTTCTTTCTCATTAGCTTTCCTTCCTCTCCCTTCCCTTTCCCCATTAGCTCCTTCTCCTTGGCCTGCCCTCCCGTCCTGCCAAGCCTCCCCCCCTCGCCACAACCACCTGCGAGCCAAGCCAAGAGATCAGTACGCACCTGTACACATAAGGCCCCCGCTGACTGACGATCGGCTTGGCACCCAGCAGGATCTCCTTGGAATTCATCACCTCCATGAAGTAGAATGAGATGTAGAAGGGAACGGGGAGGTCCTTCCACAGGGTGTACATGGCACTGTCGGGATCAATTCTGGTATTCTGCAATTATAACAAACACGGGTCAGAATTGACAGCTGATCCTTACCAGCTGATTTTAAAGCCAAACCAGTGAACAAACACAAGTTAATTCACAATACGTTAATTCACGCCTTTTCTTTCTTTTTTTCTTTTTTAATTTGATTTATATGCCGCCCTTCTCCGGAGACTCAGGGTGGCTTACAATGCGTTAAGCAATATCCTTCATACTTTTGTATATTTATATTTATACAAAGTCAGCTTATGGCCCCCAACAAACTGGGTCCTCAATTTACCCATCTTATAAAGGATGGAAGGCTGAGTCGACCTTGAGCCTGCCTGGGATTGAACTCGCAAGTAATTGTAGCAGCTGGATCTTAAATGCTGCCTTTGTAGGAGGCATTACTCCCCTACGCTACTCAGGCTCTTTTCACTGGAAAAACAGGCCTATCTCTTGTGGATTTCCCCCCCCCCCCCCTTTCTTCATCATCCTGCATTGCTCCCGGGTTAATACGCAGAAAGCAGATAGTCCTTGATTTATGACCAGAAACCGAGCCAGAATTTCTCAACAGCAAGGCGGTTGTTAAGCAAGTCACGCCTGATTTCACAACCTCTTTTTTTTTTTGGCCATGGTTGTTAAGCAAAGCACTGCGGTTGTTAAGTGAATCCCGTCATTAAGCGAATCTGTCTTCCGCTCCCCCCCCCCCCCCAATGGACTCTGCTTGTCGGAAGCCTGCTGGGTAGGTCACAAATGGCGCAACTATTGTAATAAGTTGCCAAGCACCCAACTTTTGGCGATGTACATCATGGTCATAAGTGCGAGGATCTGCTGCGAGTCACCTTTCCCCCCAACCCCCCCGTGCTGTTGTAAATTTGAACGGTCGCTAAAGAAATGGCTGTAAGCCAAGGACTACCCATATTGACATTGTTTTTTTTACAAAATGCTTGGAAAGAAAAAAAACACAATTAACCACCAGAGATGTCCTGCTTATCACCCATGACCTCCATTGCTGCACAAATTTTGGCTGCCTTTTGTTTTCGTTTTGTGCTTCTGGCTGTTAAATCATTGTGATTCACACAGCCCGGAGGGGATGGTAAATTGTCTGTAAGAGTGTTTTAATGATTAGTTAAGGCTTTTAACCCTGGAGGGATCCCACTTTGCGCAGAAACAGGTTGTACGTCTCCCATTTTCAAATCCTGTCCCAAGGATACGCTTTGTTTCCAACTGCAGCTTAAGGGGAAAAGAGACACTCTCTGCTGGGTTTACACCTGCGTAAAAAAGCCAGTTATGGCGCATTCTCCCAAATGATTCACTTCGCTCGCACTGCGGTGCCAAAAGCCACCAAATCAGGTCACAGAGGCTTACCGGTACTGTATTAAAATGTATGCAAATAAATCTTGGAAGCGGGTTTGAAAAATCCCATGTTTTCTTGTCTATGAAAATCCTCTGTTATCCAGGTCATGGTTGTCGCAGAGGTGGGTTTCTCCCCCCCCCCCCCCAAGAAGCAACAGGACTTCCTTGGTTTTTCTTTGAAGACGTTTTGCTTCTCATCCAATGAGAAGCGAAATGTCTTCTTCGGCAAGAACTGAAGAAGCTTCCCGGATGAGAAGCGAAATGTCTTCATAGATGTGAAACGTCAGTGGCTGGAGGTCAGTACTGCAGGCTACTTCTGCTGACTGCCAGTTGCCTGCAATTTGGCAGTTTGAATCCCATCGGGCTCAAGGTTGACTCAGCCTTCCATCCTTCCGAGGTGGGTAAAATGAGGACCCAGATTATTGGGGGCAAGAGGCTGACTCTGTAAAACCATTTAGAGAGGGCTATAAAGCACTGTAAAGCGATATATGTCTAAGTGCTATTGCTTTTCTTTGTCTTCTTCCTTCCTTCCTTCTTTCCTGTCTTCCTTCCATCCATCCATCCATCCATCCATCCATGGTGCTATTGCTTTTCTTTGTCTCCTTCCTTCCTTCCTTCCTTCCTTCCCTGCCCACTGTCACCAGTTCAAATCTCACTAGGCTCAAGGTTGACTCAGTCTTCCATCCTTCCGAGGTGGGTGAAATGAGGACCCAGATTGTTGGGGGCAAGAGGCTGACTCTGTAAACCTCTTAGAGAGGGCTGTAAAAGCACTATCAAATGTTATATAAGAGCTATTGCTTTTCCTTTTCCCCTTCCTTCCTTTCTTCCTTCATAGTGGATAGAATGCAGTACTGCAGGATAATTCACTGCTCACTCTAACAGTTCGATCCTGAACGGCTCAAGGTTGACTCAAGCTTCCATCCTTTATAAGGTGGGTAAATTGAGGACCCAGTTTGTTGGGGGCAATAAGCTGACTTTGTATAAATATAAATATACAAAAGTATGAAGGCTATTGCTTAATGCATTGTAAACCACCCTGAGTCTTTGTCTCCTTCCTTCCTTCCTTCCTTCCTTCCTTCCTTCCTTCCTTCCTTCCTTCCTTCCTTCCTTCCCTGCCCACTGTCAGCAGTTCAAATCTCACTAGGCTCAAGGTTGACTCAGTCTTTCATCCTTCCGAGGTGGGCGAAATGAGGACCCAGATTCTTGGGGGCAAGAGGCTGACTCTGTAAACCGCTTAGAGAGGGCTGGAAAGCTCTGTGAAAGCAGTAGAGAAGTCTAAGTGCTATGGCTATAAATATGAGTCAGTTACTAAGGGTCTGAATTTTGAGCATGTGATCATAGGGAGGTTGCAATGGTCACAAGTGTGAAAAAAACAGTTGTAAGTCACTTTTTTCAGTGTTGTCACATCAAACAGCCCTAAAATAAATAGTTATGAGTTGACTGGACTGACGCTTATGATTTCTCCAACTGCAATACTCTGTTTGTGTGGATAAAACACATTGAGTCAACTTATTTACACATCATGTTTACCTTTGGCCAACAGAGGGAACGTACACTTCCCTGAAATCTACCACTGGTCACAGAATGCTCTGAGTTCTCCAGAAAGCAGAATTTGTCCCCAAACATGATGCTAAAATAAGCCAGGCTGGGATTGAGGTTTGCGGTTCCGTGCGCACTACAGACACAGGCCAGGAAAGTTAGGTCAACAATCTCCGATTCAAAGCAAGGAGGAATTGGGATCGGCAAAGAAATACACTGGACTCCCTTATTTATCGATTTGGGAGGTGGTGGTGGTCACAGACCGTGAAGATGTTACAACAGCAGCAGCAGTACAAAGCAAGTACTGGAAGTCCTTGACTTACAACCATTCATTTAGTGACTGTTCCATGTTGCAAAGGCACTGGGGAAAAAAAACAAAAGAGGCTTAGGGTCGTTTTTTCCACACTTAGGACTTAGATTGCAGCATCAAGGGATCACATTTTTGGATGCTTGGAAACGGGGTTGCAGGGTCCCGGGTCGTGAAATCCCTACTTGCAACGTTGGAATCAACGAGAATGCCCAGTTCACTTAACAACCTCGTTATACTATTTTTAACAACCGTGGCAAACCGCTTAACACAGTGGTGGGATTCAAATAATTTAACAACCGGTTCTTTGCCCTAATGACCAGCTAGGTGCGAGTGGCCATGGTGGGCGTCACCAGAGCAGAACTCGGCCTCCTGCACCCACCCACCCCCGCAGCAAAAATGGGCCGCAATGGGGGGACGTCCCACCCACCCTTGCTCCATTTTGGGCCAAGGAGGCCTCCCTGAAGCCTCCTGGAGCAAAAATGGGCTGTGGGGGCCCCACACACCCCCACGCCCCATTTTGAGCCCAGTAGGCCTCCCTACACTTATCTGGAGCCAAAATGAGGGGTGTGGGGACTCTTGAAAGGGGCAGGATGAGACTGGGCCAACTAGCAATTTAATTTGATTTAATTTAAACCAGTGGTGGGATTCAGCCGGTTCGGGATAAATTAATTTAAATTTAACCAGCAATTAAATTAAATTGCTGGTTAAATTTAAATTAATTTATCCCGAACCGGCTGAATCCCACCACTGGTTTAAATTTAACCAGCAATTAAATTAAATTGCTGGTTAAATTTAAATTAATTTATCCCGAACCGGCTGAATCCCACCACTGGTTTAACAACGGTAGCGAAAAAGATCGTCAAATGGGGCCAGGCTCCTTTTAGCCACTGTCTCGCTTAACCAGAAAAACGTTGGGACTCAATTGTAGTCGTTAAGTCGAGGGCTACTTGTACGAGAGCAACAGATGCAAACAGTCCTGCAGTTACTACCGTCCCTGCACACTGAAATGACGGTCGTAAAGTGGAAAGTATGGAGAAGCAACTCAAGCACTGGATTTTATCCGGCAGAAGATGGGATTGATAGAGCCTGAACAAGCTGAACAAGCCTGAACAATGTCCCTCTCTCGTAATCTTTTGCATCTCCGAGAATCCTTGCTCTGCTTGATCTTCCTCCTGGCCAGCCTAGAAGTACAGGCAGTTATCTCTGAGTTTGGCTGGACATATTCTCCACCCGTATTAAGATTGTCGAAACTCCATGTTAAACAAGTTCTGGATTATCCAATATCAGTTATATCGGTAGTCCCCTGGCATCGATCAGGTTGCAACTTGAATTCTGCCAGTGTTCCCAAGCACCTTGCCCCAAATGTCCATTTTCAAACACGTTACAGGTAATCCTTGACTTACAACATTGAGCGACTGTTCCAAGTTTCAACAGCACTGAAAAAACTGACATTAGCCGATGAACTATACTCTTCTACACATGCGGTATATAATCTCATTTGATACCAGAAAGACAAGAGATATCTTAGACCAGGAGTTGACAATCTTAAACACCTCAAAGAGCCACAAAGGTCCTAACTGGAAGCCCCCTGTTCAATTCTGAAGCCAACCTTTGCCTTGGTGGCGCAGCAGATTAAAGCGCTATTAAGTAGCACTTAGCTGCCAGCTGCCTGAAATTACTGCAAGTTCGAATCTCACCAGGCTCAAGGTTGACTCAGCCTTCCATCCTTCCGAGGTAGGTAAATTGAGGACCCGGATTGTGGGGGCAATAAATTGACTTTGTATAAAAAAGAACACCGCTGAGGGGGGGGCCGAAAGCCCTACTAAGCAGGTATATTCAAAAGTATGAAGGCTATTGCATAATGCATTGTAAGCCGCCCTGAGTCTCCGGAGAAGGGCGGCATATAAATCGAACCAATAAGGAGCCTGAGTAGCGTAGGGGAGTAATGCCTCCTACAAAGGCAGCATTTAAGATCCAGCTGCTGCAATTACTTGCGAGTTCAATCCCAGGCAGGCTCAAGGTCAACTCAGCCTTCCATCCTTTATAAGGTGGGTAAATTGAGGACCCAGTTTGTTGGGGGCAATAAGCTCACTTTGTATAAATATAAATATACAAAAGTATGAAGGCTAGTGCTTAACGCACTGTAAGCCGCCCTGAGTCTCCGGAGAAGGGCGGCATATAAATCAAAATTAAAAAATAAAATAAAAATAAAAATAAAAAATAAAATAAACCAGAAGTCCCGTTCCCCAACCATAGAGTCTCCTCCTCGCGTGGCGTCCTTTTTCCTCTGCTGACCGGAAGTCCGGTTCCCCTACCATAGAGTCTCCTCCTAGCATTCTTTTTCCTCTACCTGTCCTAACTGAAAGCTCTATCAATCGTGGAGCCAACTGGCGACAGGGAGTCACAGCAGAGGGATGAAAGAGCCGCATGTGGCTCCAGAGCTGCGGGTTGCTGACCCCTGTCTTAGATGCAGTACCCAAAGGAAATATACCGGACGAGGCTCATGATTTAATTAGAGCATCGGTCGGAACCCTGACATATACATTATAATTTTTTTCCTGTAAGGAAGGCAACCCAACAATTTGACCAACCGCTCAAAATCGGCTTTGATCTTTAAAAGATGGGGAATAAAACAAGAATACTCAGGATTTTACGCCGCAGCCAGGGCCAAAACCAGATATTTCCCTGTACAAGTAGTCCTTGACGTAACTACAGTTCGTTTAGTGTACTTCAGAGTTACAATGGTACGGAAAAAAGTGACTTATGGCTGTTTTTCACACTTACAACTTTTGCAGCCTCCCCAATTTCCCAGGGTCATTTTAATCAAAATTCAGAAGCTTGGTAACTGGATCACATTTATGACAATTGCAGTCTCCTGGGATCACGCAATCCCGTTCTGCGACCTTCGGACATGCAAAGCCGATGAGGAACCCAGATTCATTCAACAACCGTGTTAAGTAACTTAAAGAAATCCAATCATTCACTTATTTATTTATTTATTTATTTATTATTGTGATTTATATGCCGCCATTGGGCTTACATACAACCATCACCAATACAAATCACAGTAAACAAAATTAAAATAAATTAAAATCCACAATAAAACCATTCTAAATTGTAAAACTATACAACCCCTCGATCAGAGAATTGTTGGAACAGCCACGTCTTTAGTCCGCGGCGAAAGGAGAGGAGGTCGGGGGCCGTCCTGAGGTCGGTGGATAAACTATTCCAGAGGGTCGGGGCTCCGATAGAGAAAGCCCTCCCCCTGGGGGGGGGCCGCCAGCCGACATCGTTTGGCTGACGGCACCCGGAGGACGCCCGCTCTGTGGGAGCGCACTGGACGATGGGAGGAAGGCAAGAGATGGTCCTGTAAGTACCCCAGGCCTAAGCCATGTAGGGCTTAGGCTTCAATTGTTGAAGCAACAATTGTTTCACTCAGCAACATAAATGTTGGGCTCCATTGTGGTTGTAAATCGAGGACTACCTGCCTTGTCATAAGTTGTCAGCCCGACCAGGGAGACCAAGACAGGAAACACAATTAGAAAACCTAGCGGTAATTCTACTTTATTGCAAAGCTACGTTAACAGATCCTGGCAAATAGATGGGGGAAGAAATGGAGGGAGTGACAGATTTTATTGTCCTGGGCTCCAAGGTCACTGCAGATGGGGACTACAACCAAGAAATTAAAAGGTGCTTGCTCCTGGGGAGGAAAGCTACGGCAAAGCTAGAGAGCATACTAAAAAGCAGAGATATCACCTTGGCAACAAAAGAGCATATAGTCAAGGCTATGGTGTTCTCAGTTGCAATGGATGGCTGTGAAAGTTGGACCATAAGGAAGGCTGAGCGCCAAAGAATGGAGGCCCCTGAACTCTGGTGCTGGAGAAGACTCCTGCGAGTCGCTTGGACTGCAAGGCGATCAAACCCATCAGTCCTAGAGGAGATCAACCCTGACCGCTCTTTAGAAGGCCAGATCCTGAAGAGGAAACTCAAATCCTTTGGCCACCTAATGAGAAGGAAAGACTCACTGGAGAAGAGCCTAATGCTGGGAACGATGGAGGGCAAAAGAAGAAGGGGACAGCAGAGAATGAGGTGGCTGGATGGAGTCACTGAAGCAGTCGGCATGAGCTTAAATGGACTCCAGAGGATGGTAGAGGACAAGAAGGAGGAACGTTTTTCATGGGTCGCGATGAGTCGGACACAACTTCGCAACTAACAACAACAATTCTACTTTATTGCAAAGCTACATTAACAGAATCTCAGAAGTCTGAAAGCACAGTTCTCCCAACTGTCTCTTTGACGGCTTGAGAAACTTGGAAGCTAATCTCTTTTGTTGTGTAGACCATTATCCATCTGTGGGCTAAGCAGTCCCTTATCTGATTTATCCTTTGGCGGCATCTCTCGGCCTTGCC
The DNA here is from genome assembly GCA_038048745.1 of Coluber constrictor foxii. NCBI lineage: Eukaryota > Metazoa > Chordata > Lepidosauria > Squamata > Colubridae > Coluber > Coluber constrictor. The sequence continues at coordinate 26,895,307 of CM075968.1, forward strand.
TGCCACATATACCATTACATAAACAGAAATTGAGACATGTTTGTAGTGAGAAAAAATTATGCTCTCGAATTGTGGTTGCCCTAATTATTTTCCATCATGAAACTTAAAACATCTGATAACAGGGCTAAAGCATACGATGAACAGTTGTGGGAACTGGGTCAGAGGTGGTATTCAGCAGGTTCTGACCAGTTCTGGAGAACCGGTAGCGGAAATTTTGAGTAGTTCGGAGAACCGGTATATACCACCTCTGACTGGCCCCACCGAGTAGTGGGATTCAAATCCCATTGCTACCGGTTCACTCGTGGGAGTGGGCGTGCTCGTGTGCCACTTCTGCACATATGCAGAAGCTTCTGCGCATGCGCAGAGACGTCCTGGTGGGTGGGCGGAGCTTCCCGCCGCTGCCGCTTTGCCCCGCCCCCATCTATTCCTTGGTGCCTTGGTGGAGCAGTGGACTAAACTGCTGTTAAATAACACGTAGCTGCCAGCTGCCTGCAATTACTGCAAGTTCGAATCTCACCAGGCTCAAGGCTGACTCAGCCTTCCATTTTTTCGAGGTAGGTAAAATGAGGACCTGGATTGTGGGGGCAATAAGCTGACTTTGTATAAAAAATATACAAAAGTATGAAGGCTATTGCTTAACGCATTGTAAGCTGCCCTGAGTCTCCGGAGAAGGGCGGCATATAAATCAAATGAATAAATAAATAAATAAATAAATATTCTCTGCCACCCAAGTCCCAGCTGATTGGGAGGAAATGGGGATTTTGTAATATCCTTCCTCTGCCACACCCACCAAGCCACGCCACGCCCACCAAACCACGCCCACAGAACCAATAGTAAAAAAAATTTAATCCCACCACTGAACTGGGTATGTCTAGTGTAATGAAGAGAAGGACTGGCATGATAATATCTTCCAATATCTGAGAGGACGCCATAAAGAAGAGGGGGGTCAACCTATTCTTTTATTCCATCAAGCTGGTCTGACGGAACGATGAGTTTTAACGGGTTTTTTAACGGGTATTTTAATTGTGGGGTTTTAATCATGGCCAAATTGTTGAATTTGTTTTAATTGTTTTTTTAACTTTTGTGTCTTTTAGTATGGCTATACACCGCCCTGAGTCCTTCGGAAGAAGGGCGGTATAGAAATGTAATCAAATAAATAAATAATAAATAAATTATCCACAGCACCTGAAGGCAAGACAAGAAGCAATGGATGGAAACTAATCAAGGAGAGATCCAATTTAGAATTAAGGAGGAATTTCCTGACCGTGAGAATAATCAACCAGTGGAACGACTTGCTTCCAGAAGTTGTGGGTGCTCCAACACTGGAAATTTTTAAGAAGAGATTGGACAGCCATTTATCTGGAATGATATGGGATCCCTGGTTACTTCCCGCTTGGATTACTGCAATTCCCTCTACATGGGCCTGCCCCTGAGATGCACCCGGAGACTCCAGCTGATCCAGAATGCAGCCGCACGGGTTGTTACAGGAGCCCCTCGTTACTCCCATATAACACCCCTCCTGCGTCAGCTGCACTGGTTACCAGTGGTTCTCCGGGTCCACTTCAAGGTGCTAGTTCTCACCTATAAGGCCCTACATGATTTAGGTCCAGGATATTTACAGGACTTTCTCCTGCCTGCTTCCCACCATCTTGTTCGCTCCCATAGGGCCGCTCTCCTCAGGGTCCCAACGGTGAGCCAATGTCATCTAGTGGTGCCCAGGGGTAGGGCATTCTCTGTGGGTGCTCCCACCCTCTGGAATGAATTACCTACCGAGCTCCGGACGGCTCCTGATCTCCGCTCCTTCCGTCGGGAGCTGAAGACTTGGCTGTTCAAGCAAATAGGCTGTCTCTGATTCTGGGTTTATTATTTATTATTAATTAGTTATTTGATTTAAAGTGCAATTTTATTGTACATGTTTCTTAACTTGTGTTCGCCGCCCTGAGTCCTTCGGGAGAAGGGAGGCATATAAATACATGTAATAAATAAATAATAAATCTCCTGCTTGGTTTAGAGACTTCTAAGATTCCTTCCAGTTTTGTTATTCTGTTCTGTAATTGCTGAATTCTAGAACCCCAGAATTTCCATGCAAGCTTTTGGATAAAATACCGCCTGAATGTGTTGGCAGAGTTCTTGAGGGCTAGAGCCTTAATTAAAAACGGTGTTTTTGATACTTGGCCACTTAAAGATGTATGGACGTCAACTCTCAGAATTCCCCCCCCCCCATTGCCCCCAGCTATTAATGGCTGGAGAATGCAGACAGTTAGTCCACACATCTTCAAGTTGCTAGATTTCAAAAACATTGCTTTAAATTCTTGGGTAATCTTTTCTTGAACAATTGTAACTAAGGATCTAATCCTGTTGGATAACCCTAATTAGCACACAGGATAATCCATCGGTGGGATTCCTCACCATTAGCAGATTAACCATGTTAACATATGTGGTTATAATCTTTTTTGATACCAGACAGGCAAGAGATGGCTTAGACGCAGCACCGAAATCAAATATACGTTGTATTTTTCCCTCCCTCCTGTAAGTAAGGCAAACCATCAATTTGACAAACCGCTTAAGATCGGCTTTTGATCTTTAAAAAGATGGGGAATAAAACAAGAATATTCAGGATTGTACGTTGCAGGCAGGGCCAAAAATCATCAATATTTCCCTGTACAAGTAGTCCTTGACTTAACGAGAGTTCATTTAGTGACGGCACTGATAGTAAGTGACTTATGGCTGTTTGTCCCCCCGGCTGTTTGCCGTATCCCCCACAGTTACGAGATCAAAATCCAGAAGTTTGATCACTGGATCATATTTATGACAACTGCAGTCTCTTTGGGATCACGCGATCGTTCTTTGGCGATCTTCTGACACGCGAAGTCAACGGGGAATCCAGATTTGCTTAACAACTTCGGCAAGAAAAATCCTAAAATGGGGCAAAACTCAACAAACGCCTCCCCTTAAAGCAACAGGAATTTTGACCTCAGTTGTGGTTGTAAATCGAGGACTGCCTGTATTTCAGGGGGGAAATCCAACAGGTTCTGACAGGTTCTGGAGAACCAGTAGCGGAAATTTGGAGTAGTTCAGAGAACCGGCAAATACCACCTCTGGCTGGCCCCACAGTAGGGTGGGAATGGAGATTTTGCAATATCCTTCCCCCTAGGAGTGGGGAGACAATGGGGATTTTGCAGTATCTTTCTCCTGGAGTGAGGTGGGAATGGAGACTTTGCAGTACTATCCTTCCCCTGGAGTGGGGAGAGAATGGGGATTTTGCAGTATCCTTCCCCTGGAGTTGGGTGGGAATGGAGACTTTGCAGTATCCTTCCCCTGGAGGGGGGGTAGGAATGGAGACTTTGCAGTATCCTTCTCCTGGAGTGGGCTAGGAATGGAGATTTTGCAGTATCTTTCTCCTGGAGTGAGGTGGGAATGGAGACTTTGTAGTACTATCCTTCCCGTGGAGTGGGATAGGAATGGAGATTTTGCAGTATCCTTCCCCCTAGGAGTGGGGAGACAATGGGGATTTTGCAGTATCCTTTCCCTGGAGGGGAGTAGGAATGGAGACTTTGCAGTATCCTTCCCCTGGAGGGGGGTAGGAATGGAGATTTTGCAGTATCTTTCTCCTGGAGTGAGGTGGGAATGGAGACTTTGCAGTACTATCCTTCCCCTGGAGTGGGGAGAGAATGGGGATTTTGCAGTATCCTTCCCCTGGAGTTGGGTGGGAATGGAGACTTTGCAGTATCCTTCCCCTGGAGGGGGGTAGGAATGGAGACTTTGCAGTATCCTTCTCCTGGAGTGGGCTAGGAATGGAGATTTTGCAGTATCTTTCTCCTGGAGTGAGGTGGGAATGGAGACTTTGCAGTACTATCCTTCCCCTGGAGCGGGATAGGAATGGAGATTTTGCAGTATCCTTCCCCTGCCATGCCCACCAAGCTACGGCCACAGAACCAGTAGTAAAAAAAAAATTGGATTTCACCACTGATGTATTTAATCTCTGAATGGTCACCCCCTCAAGCCGGGGACATTCAGAAACTCAGCCATGCAAAGGACCAATTATTTTGGAAGGGGAAACGGGAAAAAAAATACACTTTGCACAATCTGGCTTTTCAGGGGTTAACACCATCCTGGTTCAGCGAAGTGACCCAGATGCTTAGCTGTGTCCAGCAGGGCTAACCGTAATACGATGTGACAGGCGAGAGCCGAACAACGCAGGAGGCGAAAAGAGGCGCTCTTGTCTGCAGTTAAGTGTGTTGTACAAGCAGAGGCAAAGAAAGAAAGAAAGACAAACCCCACCATGCAGTCTCATAATACTCATATCCCTAAAGCTATTCCCGTCCTTGTAATTTATTTATTTTTTTGCTCAAATATGTACGCCCACTTGGAGTATGCCAGTTTAAGGAGCCACTGAAGACTGGCAGCTTTGTTTCCTACTGCGAGTTATTTAAGGCTGAGTTTTGAATACGTCTTTTTTTCTCCCTCTCTCTCTCTTCTCTCTTCCCTCTTTCTCTCTTTTTTTCTCTCTCTTCTCCCTCCTTCTCTCTCTTCTGCCTCTCTCTCCCTTTCTCTTTCTCTTCTGTCTCTCTCTTCTCTCTCTCTCTCTCTCTCTTCTCTTTCTCTCTCTCTTCTCCTCCTCTCTTTTTCTCTTTCTCTTCTGTCTCTCTTTCTATCTCTCTTCTCCCTCTCCCTCTCCCTCTGTCTGTCTCTCCTCTCTTCTCCCTCCTTCTCTCTTCTCCCTCTCTCTCTTCTCTTCTCCCTCCCTCTTTCTCTTCTCCTCTCTTCTCCCTCTCTCTTTTCTCTCTCTTCTCTCTTTCTCTCTTCTCCCCCTCTCTTTATCTCTTTCTCTTCCGTCTCTCTCTTTCTATCTCTCTTCTCCCTCTCCCTCTGTCTGTCTCTCCTCTCTTCTCCGTCCTTCTCTCTCTTCTCCTTCTCTCTCTTCTCTTCTCCCTCCCTCTTTCTCTTCTTCTCTCTTCTCCCTCTCTTTTCTCTCTCTTCTCTCTTTCTCTCTTCTCCCCCTCTCTTTTTCTCTTCTGTCTCTCTCTCTTTCTATATGTCTCTCTTCTCCCTCTCTCCCTCCTTTCTCCTCCCTCTCTCTCTTCTCCCTCTCTTTCTCTTTTTTCTCTCTCTCTCTCTTTCTCTTTCTCTCTCTCTTCTGTCTTCTCCACCCTTCTTTTTCTCTTTCTCTTCTGTCTCTCTTCTCTCTTCTCTCTCCTCTCTCTTCTGTCTCTGTCTCTCTGTCTCTCTTTTCCATCTCAATCCTCTCTTTCTCTTCTCTTTCTCCTCTGTCTTTCTCTCTCTCCCCTCTCTCTTCTCTTTCTCTTCTCTCTCTCCTCTCTTTCTCCTGTCTCTGTCTCTTTCCCTTCTGTCTCTGTCTCCTCTTTCTCTTTTCTCTTCTCTCTCTTCTCTCCCTCCCTCCACCCCTCTGCCAGAGAGGCGTGCTAATTGCAGGATGGCACACCAGCCTGTTTTAATCCCTTACTCTAGATTCAATGTCTAACCTCTAATCTCTGACAGCTCCCAATCACTTCACTATCCATCTCCTTTTCACTCCCAAGCTAGAATTCAAAGTGGCTCCTTCGGCTTCTTGAGAGTTGGCCAAGCAGAAGTGAAACTCGAAATTCAGGCATTTTAGGTCACGCCAGTTCCCTAAGCCTCTTTCAAAAATTCATGCTTCTACCCTTCTTAATAAGATACGGGATCAGCATAATATTGTATCTTTCCTCTGTTCCTTTTATTAGGGTTTGAGAAGTTCCTTATTCTGGGGCAAAACAACACACACACACACACACACACACACACACACACACACACACACAAGTGGAAAGTGTAAACAGGAGTCCTTGCCCCAAAAATTAGATTTACGGCACCAGGGAAATTGCGACTCATTCTCAGACATTAAACATTGCCATCTTGCTAGTATTTCCTATGCTATGAAATTAAAATTGTTCAAGGTTTTTGTTTTGTGCGTATACCCCAAAATACCTCAATTCTGACACTGTCATTCACTGAAACATCTTTCCCCAGTCGGATGCTTTCCCCGAGTTGCAAATCAACTGGTCACTCTGGATTTGAGAGCAGAAAATTATCGTCATTTGGCCTTGGAAGAAACTGAGTACCAACACTTGGCTGAAGAACAGACAGTTCCTGAAAACTGACCACAGCAGTTGTGTCAATTGAAAAGCGCTCTTAAGTGAATCCGTTCTGGATTCAAAAGGCCATCCTCTATTTAGAAGAAGAAGAAAAAAGAAACCCACCCTTGCAGTAGATTAGGGGGATTCTTAATTTTGAGGGATCTGCTAATTTAGGGGTACTTTAAGTTAGGGGTCTCCAACCTTGGCAACTTTAAGACTTGTGGACTTCAACTCCCAGAATTCCTCAACCAGCTTAAGACTTGTAGACTTCAACTCCCAGAATTCCTCAACCAGCTTAAGACTTGTAGACTTCAACTCCCAGAATTCCTCAGCCAGTTTAAGACTTGTAGACTTCAACTCCCAGAGTTCCTCAGCCAGTTTAAGACTTGTGGACTTCAACTCCCAGAGTTCCTCAACCAGCTTAAGACTTGTGGGCTTCAACTCCCAGAGTTCCTCAACCAGCTTAAGACTTGTGGACTTCAACTCCCAGAATTCCTCAGCCAGTTTAAGACTTGTGGACTTCAACTCCCAGAATTCCTCAACCAGTTTAAGACTTGTAGACTTCAACTCCCAGAGTTCCTCAACCAGCTTAAGACTTGTGGACTTCAACTCCCAGAATTCCTCAGCCAGCTTAAGACTTGTAGACTTCAACTCCCAGAATTCCTCAACCAGCTTCAGACTTGTAGACTTCAACTCCCAGAATTCCTCAACCAGGAATTCTGGGAGTTGAAGTCTACAAGTCTTAAAGTTGCCAAGGTCGGAGACCCCTGCTTTAAGTAGTCTCAAATCACAACCACGGTTCTCTCCAATGGAAGAATAATTTAGGAATTGCTTTGCTCCAAGTTTGGGCTGAAAGACCAAACTTTAAAAAAAAAATCTTGCAATTGATTTGGGGTCAAGCCAAAAGCATAGAAAACTCTGGAAGAGCTGGTAAAATTAAGACTGCAGGAAAACTGACAGAATTGAGTGGGTTTCTCTCTCTCACACACACACACACTTTTTATATTTTTTCTTACAAATTCTGCTCGGTTCTGGCAAATTTGCTCCACATTTTTTTTCCCATTCTGGCTTCCTGTTTTTGCTTGGACCAACTCTTTCTAAATTACATCATGTGAGTTCAAGGCTGACAATCTGGATCTTGTGCTGTTTGCAGTGCTTCAAACTCCTCTTTGCAAATAAGAATCCGACTCCCAATCCTTTCACCAGGACAATTCGGATTAAAGAGGATGGCTGGGAAACTGGAGCCCACCCATTTTTTTGAGAAGGAAAAAAAAAATTCCCCTTCTGCCCCATCCAAGTATTTGGAATTGCTCCATTGCCGAAGAGAGGATGGCAGAATTAACTACTTTGTAGGGAAAGAATTACCATATTTTTCAGACTATAAGACGCACTGGTGTATAAGACGCACCAAGATTTCAAAGAAGTAAGAAAGGAAAAACATGTTTTTGCCCTCCCCAGCCTCCAGGAGCACTCTGCAGGCCTCCCAGAGGCCCTGCACGACCCTTTTTTTTTTCAAAAATGGGCCCATTTTTTGCCTGTTTTTCACAAAAACAGGGGCATATTTGCCCTCCCCAGCCCCCAGGAGCTCTCTGCAGGCCTCTCAAAGCCTCTGAGTATCCCATTTTTCACAAAAATGGGACACGTGAGGTGTGGCTTTGGGAGGCCAAAAATGGCTGTATTTAATGTATAAACTGCACCAACATTTCCACCCTCTTTTAGGGGGGAAAGTACGTCTTATACTCCGAAAAGTATGATTTCCTAATCACCTAGAGCAGGGGTCTGCAACCGTAAACACTCAAAGAGCCATTTGGACCCGTTTCCCACAGAAAAGAAAACACCGGGGGCCACAAAACCCTTCCCGTGACTGACTATTTCAAAACTAGCATATGTAGTTGAATTAAACGTTCTCTTTTCTTCTGAAACTTAACTTTTCTTGAATTTATCTATAGTTGGCCTACCGGGGGTTGAAAAGCTCAATAGGAGGCTATTGTAGGGGGCTAATGTATCGTAGGGGGCTAATGCCTCCTACTAAAGGCAGCAATTAAGATCCAGCTGCCTGCAATTTCTGCGAGTTCAATCCTAGCCAGGCTCAAGGTCAACTCAGCCTTCCATCCTTTCTAAGGTGGGTAAATTGAGGACCCAGTTTGTGGGGCCAATAAGCTGACTTTGTATAAATATAGAAAAGTATGAAGGCTATTGCTTAACGCATTGTAAGCCGCCCTGAGTCTCCGGAGAAGGGCGGCATATAAATCAAATTTTAAAAAAATAAAATAAAATAAAGCACATGCTGGCAGGTATCGCACATTGGCGGTTGTGACGCATATTTTGAGTGACAGGGACCCGCAGCAGAGGGGTGAAACAGCCACATGCAGTTCCAGAGCTGCAAGTTGCTGACCTCTGACCTAGGGAACTGATCCCCTCCAGACAATACCCCAGAACTCAGCCAAAGAAGGCTGAAGGATCGAGTCCCCCATGAAGATTAAACACGGGGATGACCTCAAGAAAAAAGTTTCAACTGTCGCTAGATAAACACCAGTTTAGGAAGGACGGGTGAGGAAGAAAATCAAGACTGATCTTCTTCGGTATCATCTTGAGCGAGCAGAGGGAAATCCTAGCTGCCTTTTGAGATTCTATCATTATAACCTGCAACAAGAGCTCCAGATAATCCTTGTGGTCAGTGGTGTATTAACCATTAAGCAGACTAAACTCGTGCTTAGGGCACCAGACCCAAAGGGGACACCACAAAGTTGAGAAATTAAAAAAAAACAACGATGAAGATTTGTAAAAAAAAAAATTGATAAAACTAAACTAAAACATTTTGTGCTTAGGGCACCAGTGAGCCATAATCTGCTACTGCTTGTGGTGACTTTTCCATGATCTGGCTTTCCTCGAAAGGGGTGATATCAAGGAAGGATGTGCCACTAAGCTCCTGTGGCCACTGAGGTCAACCTCCTCCTGCTCTTTGCACAGATGTGTAACAGCCACCTGTGATAAGCACAGGACAAAGTCTGTGCAAGTGAGTCTAGCTTTGCTGACAAAGGAGAAGAGCGATAAAGACCTTGAACTGCTTTTTAAAAACTCAGAGTCCGAAGTTAAACAATAACTTTTCCAACCACAGGGAGGAAAAAAAGCTTAACCAACCAACTAACCAATTAACCAACCAACTAACTAACCAACCAACCAATGGAACAGCTTGCCTTCAGACATTGTGGGAGCTTCATCACTGGAAGCTTTCAAGGCAGGGTGGATAAAAATCTATGATTTTTTTAAAAAAAATAAATAAATAAAAACCTGACTTTAAAAAAAATTAAATCGGATTTGTTTGATTTAAATCAGATTTTTCTTTTTATCACATTTATTTTAATAAAAATACTTTCGGAGTAAAAAATCTATCGAAAGATAAGTTTTCTATTTAAGATACATTAATCATTTTGTTTTATTCAGCATGAAGTGGAGCTTAGTGATATAGGACGAGGCTGCATATTCTGCAATATTTACATTTTTGGCAAAACTCATTCAGTGAATCCAAGCTCTGCAAACTGAGATGACATGCACCGCACTGATGCTTTACGGTAACCGTGAGCTTAAATCATAAAACAAAGTTCAGGAATATCCCACTGTTTTGCAAATCTGTGTACACCACAAACTGTATGATTGTTTGAAGAGAAATGCACCTGTACCACCAGGCTCTAAGTGTGAGGAGGAAGGGCAAGGAGTAAAAATTAAAATGAAACCTTCCAAGCAGCTTATAAATATAATAGGACACCTGTCCTATTCCAGATCCATCATGGCAGTTCACCTATGACAGGACACCTGTCATTCCAGATCCATCATGGCAGTGCCTGTTAGTGGGCATCCACTCACTTGCTGCCCGCCATCCCCCTCACCTTATTGTGTCACTGCTGCTACACCAGACATCCCATTAAAGTGACTGGGACTGTCGGTGAGTCAACAGTGGGTCAGAGGAGGAGTCGCTGCGGAGTAGGGATGACAGTTGCCCTTTAAAAATTATGATTTAAATCGAGTTGATTTAAATCAAGCCTTTTTACTAGTGATTTCAATCCCTGATTTCAATTGACTTGATTTAAATCAAATCCACCCCGTTTCAAGGAGAGACTGGACTGCCACCTGTCAGAAATGGCACTGGGGGTTGGACTAGATGACCTACAAGGTCCCTTCCAACTCTGTTCTTATTCTAACTATGGCTCTCTCAAAATGCCTTAAAACTGCAGCCTGCAGAGGAGGAAGTAAAAAGCTGGATATATTCTCAACAGTTTCTTGGAAATTATTTCCCGCCTGGACTATTGCAACACTCTCTATCTACATGGGGTTCCCCTTGAGGAACACCCGGAGGCTCCAACTGGCACAGAGTGCGGCCGTGCGGGTGGTTATGGGAGCGACGTGGCGTTCTCATGTAACACCTCTCCTGTGCGAGCTGCACTGGCTCCTGGTGGTCTTCCGTGTGCGCTTCAAGATTTTGGTCACCACTTTAGAGCGCTCCATGGCTTAAGACCTGGTTATCTATTGGACTGTCTGCTGCCACCAATAGCTTCCCACCAGCCGGTATGCTCTCATAGAGAGGGGCTCCTCCGGGTACCGTTGGCCAAACAATGTTGACTGGCGACACCCAGGGGGAGAGCCTTCCCTGTGGGGGCACCTACTATCTGGAATGAGCTCCCCCTGGAGATACGGAGGATCCCGGATCTGCACACCTTCCGCCGCGCTCTTAAAACCTTTTTATTCCATCAGGCTGGCTGGCCTAAACTTTTCCCTTTTTTCAAATGTAAATTTTAATCAGTTCTTAATTATTGGGGTCTTTTAAATCTGTCTTGGGCCAAATTGTTTAATTCAGTTTTATTTTGTTTTTAAATTTTGTATTTATGTGTTTTATCTTGTGGCTGTTCACCGCCCTGAGTCCTTCGGGAGTAGGGCGGTATATAAATCAAATAAAACCTAAACCTAAAACCTGAAATGTGTTTTCACGTTTGCAAATTATTCAATCACCGCAGGTAGCATATATATTTGAATGGCTGCCAGGGTTAACATCTATAACACTAGCTTAGAGAGGAGGAGAAGGGTGAGGTCTGAAGTGCTTTAATTAAACTTTCTTTGGTTACCTATTATGTATTGCCAACTGGGACTGCTTCAGGTTTTGCAAATTTAAGAGGAAGGTTGCACTGCCTTGCTTAATAACATATTAAAGCACAGAAGCCTCATGAATAGGTTTGTCCTCTATTCAATCTGCCGTATGCCGCAGACTAAATCTGGTGCACGTTAAATCCTTCTGTAAGCCACAAAATCCAACACAGAGAAGAGACCAAAAAATAAAATAAAATAAATACTACTAATAAATCCTCTTTGTTCAGAAGCTCTCGAAACGCCCGAGCGAGATTTCCTTTTTCTGTCTCGGAAGTCAGAATTTAATTTTTGGTTGCATCAGCAAAAAAACAACAACAACAAAGCACAGATATTGTGTGTTTCCAACATGGATGACAAGAAGCAGGGAGGGAGAAGGGGAGAAATTGGATTTCAAGAGAGCTGGATGCGGTTTGGAAATCTGTTTGCGAAACAAAGTCCGCCTTTCCGATTCTGCCAGGATGAAGCTTAGAATAAAACTTGGACAAAGTTGCTATTTCTTGCGTGCAAATTCCATAGGTTCAACCATAATTCTGATGGGGAGGCCAGTCCTGTAACTTAAGATCGCTTGCCGCTCAAGATACAATGGCACTGAAAAAAGGGACTTACGACCAGTCCCCACATTTATGACTGTCGCAGCATGCCACAGTTGCACGATCAAAATTCCAGGGGCTTGGCATGGATTTACAATGGTTACGACATCCCAGGATGGCTAATTGCAATCTTTCCAGCCAGCTTCTTTCAAGGAAAGTCCACGGGGGAAGCCAGATTTGTGTGATTCACTTAACAACTTCAGTAATTCATCGAACAATTGTGGCAAAAGGGATATCAGTCGGGGTGCAACGCACATGTCTCTTTTCTTGGTCTGCCTGCAGTCCTTATGATAAAATGGCTGGTCTAGAGAAAAGAAGGACTAGGGGAGACAGGACAGCAGTATTCCAGTATTTGAGGGCTGCCACAAAGAAAAAGGGGGGCAAATTATTTCCCAAAGCACCCGAAGGCAAGACAAGAAATAACGGATGGAAACTAATCAAGGAGAGAAGCAATCTGGAATGAAGGAGACATTTCCTAACAGTGAGAACAATCAACCAGTGGAATTTAGAAGTTGCCTTCAGAAGTTACAGGTGCTTCATCATTGGAGGCTTTCAAGAAGAGTCTAGACAGTCACTTATCTGAAATATTATAGGTTCTCCTGCTTGAGTAGGGGGTTGGACTAGAAGACCTCCAAGGTCCCTTCCAACTCTGTATTTCTTTTAATTCTAGGGTGGGATATAGAGCAGGAAGTTGAGAAAACATTCTGGTGTACCTAGTTTGAAGAAAAGAAGGACTAGCGGTGACATGGTAGCGGTGTTACAATATTTGAAGGGCTGCCCCAAAGAAGAGGGAGTCAAGCTATTCTCCAAAGCACCTGAAGGCAGGACAAGAAGCAACGGATGGAAACTTCCAGAAGAAAAGGAACCTGGAACTAAGGAGAAACTTCCTAACTGTGAGAGCAATCAATCGTGCCCTTGTCACTTCCAGCCTGGACTACTGCAATGCTCTCTACATGGGGCTCCCCTTGAGGAGCACCCGGAGGCTTCAACTGGCGCAAAGTGCGGCCGCGCGGGTGGTGATGGGAGCGACATGGCGCTCCCATGTAACGCCTCTCCTGCGCGAGCTGCACTGGCTCCCGGTGGTCTTCCGGGTGCGCTTCAAGGTTTTGGTTACCACCTTTAAAGTGCTCCATGGCTTAGGACCTGGTTATCTACGGGACCGCCTACTACCGCCAATTACCTCCCACCGGCCAGTATGCTCTCATAGAGCGGGGCTCCTTTGGGTGCCATCGGCCAAAGAGTGTCGACTGGCGGCCCCTAGGGGGAGGGCCTTCTCTGTGAGGCCACCTACTATCTGGAATGAGCTCCCCCCCCCCCCCCCCGGAGATATGGTGGATCCCGGATCTGCGCACCGTGCTCTCAAGACCTTTTTATTTCATCAAGTTGGCCTGGCCTAATCTTTTCCTTTTTTACCTTTTTAAAATGCAAATTTTAAACCTGTTTTTAAATTACAGGGGTTTTTACATTTGTCTTAGGCCAAAATTGTTTAATTTGGTTTTATTCTGTTTTAAATTTTGTATATATGCATTTTATCTTATGGGTGTTCACCGCCCTGAGTCCTTCGGGAGTAGGGTGGTATATAAATCTGATAAACAAACAAACAATCAGTGGAACGACTTGCCTCCATTAATTGTGGATGCTCCCACACTGGAGGTTTTTAAGAAGAGACTGAAATGGTTTAGGGTCTCTGCTTGAACAGGGGGTTGGACTAGAAGACCTCCAAGGTCCCTTCCAGCTCTATTCTGATTCATCATCGTTATGCAACCTGTCTCGGGCATGCCCAAACCACGAGAATACATTACAAAGGCCCAGGCAGGTGATTAAAAAGGCACAATTGCATAAAATAATATTTTCACCATCTTAGAACTGCAAGTTCTAAGGTTTGAGGAAATGTTTGGGGAGCATTTGGTGTTTGTGGGCGTTTTGCCTTTTGCCTGGAAGCCTCCGGACTCCGATCTGTTTTAAAAAAACAAAATCACTGAACTTGAGAAAGGAGGAGACTGAAAAAGCCAAAGCAGAAGCTTTACCCATCTTTGCAAAGAGAGAAAAACAACCACTTAGCCAAGGATAAACCAAACTCAGATTGCAAAGGAGACTTCCTAGCCTAGCTAGCAGGAGTGGCGGGGAGAGAACCTAGAAGAAAGGACCAGGTGAAAGAAGAGAGAGAGAGAGAGAGAGAGAGAGAGAGAGAGAGAGAGAGAGAGAGAGAGAGAGAAGGAGCGAGGGAGGGAGAGAAAGAAAGGGAAAGAGAGAGAAAAAAGAGACAGAGAGAGAAAGAAAAAGAGAGACAGAGAAAGAGAAAAAGAGAAAGAAAAAGAGAGATAAAGAGAAAGAGAGAGAGAAAAACAGAAAAAGGGAGAGACAGAGAAAGAGAGAGAGAGGGATAGAAAAAGAGAGAGACAGAAAGAAAAAAAGAGAGAGAAAGAAAAAGAGACGGAGAGAGATGGAGAGAAAGAAAAAGAAAGAGAGAGAGAGAGAGATAGAAAAAGAGAGAGAGATAGAGAAAGAAAAAGAGAGAGAGATAGAGAAAGAAAAAGAGAGAGAGAGAGAAAGAGAGTAAAAGAGAGAGATGGAGAGAAAGAAAAAAAGAGAGACACAGAGAGAAAAAGAGATGGAGAGAAAGAAAAAGAAAGAGAGACAGAGACAGAGAGAGATAGAAAAAGAGAGACAGAGAAAGAAAAAGAGAGAGACAGAGGGAGAGAAAGAAAAAGAAAGAGAGAGAGAGAGAGAGAGAAGAGAGAGAGACATGGAGAGACAGAGACAGAGAAAGAGAGAAAGAACGAATCGGGTGGGGAGAGAAGAAAAAGTTTGCAGCTCTTAAATCTCAATTAGGTTGTTTTAAAAAACAAGACGAAAGCTTTTGTTTGTTTTAGCAGTCGCAACGGGAGGAAGCGCCGCTCCCGCTCCGACGCCTCCTTCAAAGGGCCTGGAGAAGCAAAGGGCCCAGCTGCAGGCGGGGTAGAGCCTCCCCTCCTCGGGGCAGTCTATCTGGCGGGGTGGGCGGATGGGTGGGAGAGACCCTCCGCCTCCGCCTCCGCCCCCCCTCCCCTTACCTTGGCCACCTGCTGCCGCAAGAGGCCGGGCAGGGTCTGCAGCAGGACCAGCCCGAAGCCCAGGCAGAAGACGCCCACCACGGCCAGCCCGGCCGCCGTCCCGTAGCGCTGCCCGCAGCCGCGCTTGCTGCTCTCGCCCCTCGCCATGGCCGGCCTGCCCGCTCCGCCGCTGCCGCTGCCGCGCTCCGTGCCATGCCCGCCGCGGGGGCTCTTGACGGGCGCCGCTGCCCGCCCCGCCACTCCCCGCCCGGCGCTCCAGCCAACGGCGGCCGCCAGAGCCTCCAGAGGGAGGCGCCCGACTGGGCTGAGCTGCCGCGGCCCCGCGGGGCTTGGCGTCGCCCCCGGGGCCGGGCTGGACGAAGGGAGGGATGGAGGGACGGCGGGCGGGCGAGGGAAGCGGGTCGGCGCAAGGGAGGGGGCGGCCGGCCCTGCTGCCACGTCTCGCCTGGCACCTCGGATGCGGCAGGGGGGCTCTGCCCGAGGGTCTCGCGCTGGCAGGGAAGGGAGGGAAGAGGAAAGAGGGTGAATGTGGAAGGAAGGAAGGAAGGAAGGAAGGAAGGAAGGAAGGAAGGAAGGAATCAATGCATAAAGGAAGGAAGGAAGGAAGGAAGGAAGGAAGGAAGGAAGGAAGGAAGGAAGGAAAGGACGAAGGTGAAGGGAGAGGATGGGAGGGAAGGAGGAAAGAAGGAAGGTAAACGGGCAAGAAGGAAGGAGTTGGGGATGGAAGGAGGAAAGAAGGAAGGAGGAAAGAAGGAAGGAGGAGTGGGGTATGAGGAAGGAAAGAAGGAAGGAGTTGGGAATGGATGGAAGGCAGGCAGGCAAACGAGAGGGGAGGGAGGAAACAGGGTGAATGTGGAAGGAAGGAAAGAAGGGAAGAAAGGAGGAAGGTGAATGGAGAGGAAGGAAAGAAAAGGAATGAGTTGAGGATGAGAGGAAGGGAAGGAAGGAGTTGGGGATGGAAGGGAAGGGAAGGAAGAAAGAAGGAATGAGGAGTGGGGTATGAGGAAGGAAGGAGTTGGGAATGGATGGAAGGCAGGGAGGGAGGTAAATGAGAAGGGAGGAAAGAGGGTGAATGTGGTAGGAAGGGAAGGAGTTGGGGATGGAAGGGAAGTAGGAAAGAAGGAAGGTGAATGGGCAAGGAGTTGGGGATGGAAGGAGGAAAGAAGGAATGAGGAGTGGGATATGAGGAAGGCAAGAAGGAAGGAGTTGGGAATGGATGGAAGGCAGGCAGGCAGGCAAACGAGAGGGAGGGAGGAAACGGTGAATGTGGAAGGAAGGAAAGAAGGGAAGAAAGGAGGAAGGTGAATGGAGAGGAAGGAAAGGAATGAGTTGAGGATGAGAGGAAGGGAAGGAAGGAAGGAGTTGGGGATGGAAGGGAAGGAAGAAAGAAGGAATGAGGAGTGGGGTATGAGGAAGGAAGGAAGGAGTTGGGAATGGATGGAAGGCAGAGAGGTAAATGAGAAGGGAGGAAAGAGGGTGAATGTGGAAGGAAGGGAAGGAGTTGGGGATGGAAGGGAAGTAGGAAAGAAGGAAGGTGAATGGGCAAGGAGTTGGGGATGGAAGGAGGAAAGAAGGAATGAGGAGTGGGGTATGAGGAAGGAAAAAGGGAAGGAGTTGGGAAGGCAGGCAAATGAGAGGGGAGGGAGGAAAGAGGGTGAATGTGGAAGGGAGGGAAGGAGTTGAGGATGGAAGGGAAGAAGGAAGGTGAATGGGGAGGGAGGAAAGAAGGAATGGGAAGGAAGAAGTTGCTGATGAGAGGAAGGAATGAATTGGGGATGGAAGGGAAGGAGGAAAGAAGGCAAGAAGGAAGGAGTTGGGGATGGATGGAAGGCAGGCAGGCAAATGAGAGGGGAGGGAGGAAAGAAGGGGAATGAGGAGCGAGTTGGGGATGAGAAGGAAAGGAAGGAAGGAAGGAGTTGGAAATGGACGGAAGGGAAGGAGGAAAGAGTGCCTTTTCAGGATCTCCCATCATGGCTGAGCCATGAGAAGCCCCATCCCTTTCAGACTCCATCTGGCACTTCCAGGAACAGTGCAGGTTTGCTCCAGTTCTCCTTTGGGGAGATGTGGGTCTGTCCAGCAGGGATTGATTGGGGCTCCTCTCCAAGAAGTCGGTCTGCACAATTCCCCTTGTATCATCCAAAAACTGATTAGGTTAACTTGACCAGGGACGCTGGCAAAGGCGAACGTTTAAACTAGTTGCAACAGAATACAGGTCAGCAGTGAATTTGTTTTTCTTGCAAATGTTTTGACCCAAGTAGGGAACATCATCAGTGCTAGAGAATAGGATGGGATGGGATGTACAGGGACTGTATTCTCGGTGCTGAGCTTGGTTTTCTTGTAGATGTTTCATTGCCAAAATAGACTGTATCAGGGCTGCGAGGGTGTGGTGTTTGTGGAGGCAGCCTGTGGGAACCTGGGTGCTCTCCGAGCTTGGTGGTTCACAGGTGTTTATGTGACTAGGTAATCTCTGTACAGGTTACTCAGTATGTGTTATCTAGTGATATCCATTATAGGAAATAGATTTATTGGCCAAGTGCGATTGGACACACAAGGAATTTGTCTTTGGTGCAAGGTTGGAATGTTTCAGTGAATTTGTTTACATTCAATGAAAGGCTGGAATGTTTTCAAATGCAAAGGAAACCTAGATTCTTTACCCTTAAACTGCATTGTCACTCAAGCCCTCAAAATTACAGTAGTGCCAGATACAAGTCTTACCACCTCCTACCCTTTTTGCAATATGCAATAATGTAGAATATCTAATATCTTAGTCTCTGGGGCTGAAGCAAAGGCCTTCAGGCCTTGTTATTTACATTTAATCGCAATTTCCGAGTCATGATTTACTTGCTTAGCATAAGTCATCAACATCCTTTGCAAAGCTTTGACAAAGCATCTTAAATCTAACTACCTTCCGCTCAAGTGTTTGCCCCATTTTGTAAATGAGCATTTTCATTCCACCCTCTTGGCTCTACGCAGTTTATACTTTGTACACAACAGTTTTAAGAATTTGCAGAGACAATTGGGAATCCCAACAGCTTTATTGAAACAAAGTGCAGTGAAGTTTACTTCAACAGTTGTAAGCAAGCAGAAAGTTTAAAAACCACCCCTCAGACGCAGGACCAGATGGAGGGTGGACTCCTTCTGAATGTTATAGTCGGAGAGGGTACGGCCATCTTCCAGCTGTTTGCCAGCAAAGATCAGCCTCTGCTGGTCGGGAGGAATGCCTTCTTTGTCCTGGATCTTGGCCTTGACATTCTCGATAGTGTCACTGGGCTCCACCTCCAGGGTGATGGTCTTCCCGGTCAAGGTCTTCACAAAGATCTGCATGCCGCCCCTCAGACGCAGGACAAGATGGAGGGTGGACTCCTTCTGGATGTTGTAGTCAGAGAGGGTGCGGCCATCTTCCAGCTGTTTGCCAGCAAAGATCAGCCTCTGCTGGTCGGGAGGAATGCCTTCTTTGTCCTGGATCTTGGCCTTGACATTTTCAATGGTGTCACTGGGCTCCACCTCCAGGGTGATGGTCTTCCCGGTCAAGGTCTTCACAAAGATTTGCATGCCGCCCCTCAGACGCAGGACAAGATGGAGGGTGGACTCCTTCTGGATGTTGTAGTCGGAGAGCGTGCGGCCATCTTCCAGCTGTTTGCCAGCAAAGATCAGCCTTTGCTGGTCGGGAGGAATGCCTTCCTTGTCTTGGATCTTGGCCTTGACATTTTCAATGGTGTCACTGGGCTCCACCTCAAGTGTTATGGTTTTTCCGGTCAAGGTCTTGACAAAGATCTGCATGCCGCCCCTCAGACGCAGGACAAGATGGAGGGTGGACTCCTTCTGGATGTTGTAGTCAGAGAGGGTGCGGCCATCTTCCAGCTGTTTGCCAGCAAAGATCAGCCTCTGCTGGTCGGGAGGAATGCCTTCTTTGTCCTGGATCTTGGCCTTGACATTTTCAATGGTGTCACTGGGCTCCACCTCCAGGGTGATGGTCTTCCCGGTCAAGGTCTTCACAAAGATTTGCATGCCGCCCCTCAGACGCAGGACAAGATGGAGGGTGGACTCCTTCTGAATGTTATAGTCGGAGAGGGTGCGGCCATCTTCCAGCTGTTTGCCAGCAAAGATCAGCCTTTGCTGGTCGGGAGGAATGCCTTCCTTGTCTTGGATCTTGGCCTTGACATTTTCAATGGTGTCACTGGGCTCCACCTCAAGTGTTATGGTTTTTCCGGTCAAGGTCTTGACAAAGATCTGCATGCCGCCCCTCAGACGCAGGACAAGATGGAGGGTGGACTCCTTCTGGATGTTGTAGTCGGAGAGCGTGCGGCCATCTTCCAGCTGCTTCCCAGCAAAGATCAGCCTTTGCTGGTCGGGAGGAATGCCTTCCTTGTCCTGGATCTTGGCCTTGACATTCTCGATAGTATCACTGGGTTCCACCTCCAGGGTGATGGTTTTTCCGGTCAAGGTCTTCACAAAGATTTGCATCCCACCTCTCAGACGCAGGACCAGGTGGAGGGTGGATTCCTTCTGGATGTTGTAGTCTGAGAGAGTGCGGCCATCTTCCAATTGCTTCCCAGCAAAGATCAGCCTCTGCTGGTCGGGAGGAATGCCTTCCTTGTCCTGGATCTTGGCCTTGACATTCTCGATGGTGTCACTGGGCTCCACCTCTAGGGTGATGGTTTTCCCGGTCAAGGTCTTCACAAAGATCTGCATTTTCTCTGCAACGGGGAAGGAGGGGAAACAGAGACATGAAACCACATCAACCCAGTTAGCAACGCATTCAATTGTGTTTAAAGAGCTCCTTTTTCAATGTCAAGGTGCAACTGCTTACATTTGATTTAAACCAGGCGTCTCCAAACTTGGCAACTTGTAAAACTTCTGGCTGGCTGAGGAATTCTGGGAATTGAATCCCGCAAGTCTTAAAAGTGGCCAGGTCTGGAGGATCCTTGATTTAAAAACAAGGAAAACCTCATCGCGGGACCTCCATGCTACTTTTCTTATTGTACAATCCCCCAGGATTCATACTGCTGGAGGTGTCCCCCTAATCCCTTTAAAGCAATGAATTTACTCAGCAGGAATCTGTCTAGTCCATGGAGGCTACATATTCTTTCGTGAAGAGATCCTGGAAAAAGAAACCTCCGCCTTCCAAAAATGGCCTCCTGGCTTTTCCAGCAGGTCGCCGAGGCCACGACTAGATGACCTTCGCAACCCCTCCTCCCACCTTTCTTTTACGCCCAAGGTAGCTTTTCCGACGTGCATTGCGCCCCCCCCCCCAAAAATCTGGCAAGTTCCAGTCTCCTTTACCCACCTACCTCGCTTCTCGAACTAATTATCTAAAGATCAGAGCTAAAGAGAAAGCGCGCGTGCGCAGTGGATGCCTTTGTTTGGGGGGGCGGAGTTACGCGAGCGCGACGTCAGAATGGAGACGTCACAAACAAGTGGGAGGGGCCTCGCTGGTTCTCCCTTCCCTGTCCAGCTTCCGGGGCGGCCATTTTGGGTCGCGCCTGAATAAGCCGTTGGGGCCTTCCCCCCCCTTCACCTCACCTTCCCCCCTCTCCGTTTTAATTAAAAATAGCCCTTTTCGTCCCTCAGCCAAAGACGCAGCGAAGGGGCAACCTGTGAAAATCCGCGCATCCCGCCTACACGGTTTCTGTCCCCCTCAGAAACGAAGTTTCTCCCCCCCTCAACTTTCAAAATTAGGCTCATTCAAGGAAAGCTAACCCTCCCTCAGACCGAATTTAACACAAACGTATAGAAAAAATACCACTATAAGACATAAAAGTAACAATAAAGGCTTACGGCGGAGCGCAAGTGGGCCCTAGCAGACAGCAACAAATTCACACAAGCAAGAGGCGACTAGGTCTAACTGCGTACCTAGCCGCGGCGGCCTTTTATATAGGCGTCGCACATAGATCCCTCCGCCAACAGAAAAGGAGGGAATTATTTTTCGTTCGAGCGCACGCGACCTCCCGTTAGCCAATAGGGATGCGGAAAGTCAGAAGGGGCGTTGCACAGTGAGTCCGTCCCGCCTTCTGTGGAACGGAGCAGCGGAAGGATAAAAAGTTCGAAGCTCGGTGAATATCCCTAGACGGTTGAATGGAAGGGAGAATCGGCTGGAAGGAAAACGTGGAGTGGATTTCTTGGCTAAGCCGGAATGGACGGATAGGAAAAGAAGAAAAGGAAATAAAGAATTAAAGCCAATTGCAGGATTTCTGATCTTTTCGCAACCTTGGCCAATTGCTTAAGAGGGATGGACTTCAACTCCCAGAAGTCCCCCATGCCGCTGGAGGAACAACATTTGCTGGCTAGGGAATTCTGGGACTGGAAGCCTCTTAAAATGAGGCTTTGGAGAAAGTGGCTTGATTTGGGCAAAATTGCAACCTGCCCAACTTCCTTTCTCCAGCAAGGCCAGAATTTTTCCATTAACCGAGTCTGCCAAATGGGGTTGCCCCTATCTCCAATTGCAATATTTTCTGCTTAAATCTTCCTTGGAGGGTTCTGTTGCTCATGCATCCATGCAAACAAACAAACCAAAAAACAAATACATACATACATACATACATACATATATACATACATAATATATGCAGAAAGAGAGAGAGAGAGAGAAAGAGAAAGGAAGAAAGAAAGAAAGAAAGAAAGAAAGAAAGAAAGAAAGAAAGAAAGAAAGAAAGAAAGAAAGAAAGAAAGAAAGAAAGAAAGAAAAGGAAAAAGAAAAAGAAAGGCTGTGATGTTTCCGAATACGCCTCCCGGGATTTTTTGCAAAGGCCTTTGCTTTTAAAAAATGCTTTTGCTTTAAAAAAAAATTAAATTAAGAAAAAAAAACTTTAGGCCTCCCCGTCGGGGAATCGAACCCCGGTCTCCCGCGTGACAGGCGGGGATACTTACCACTATACTAACGAGGAGGAGCCCTGCCAAGCCCTTCCAGTCACCCTTCTTGGAGGTAATGCAGAGTTAATGACTGAATCACCTGAAGCCTCCAGGCCTCTTTTCCCATATTTCCAAGGCAAGAAATCTTGTTTTCTTACAAGATTAAAGAGACTCAAGAAGACACTCTGGATGAACCTTCCTGGGAGCAGCATCAGCAGCCCATATAAATCCAAAAAGTGTTTTTTTTCAGGAGGCAACCGGACTTCCTTCTTTCTTTTTGAAGAAGTTTCCCTTCTCATCCAAAAGAAGCTTCTTCCGCTCTGACTTGGATGGTGGGGAAGGGAAGGATTTATCCTCCTTGCAGAGAGCTGGTTGTTTGCATCCTTTGAGAGGGTCCTTGAGGCCACTTGGAGGTTTCTCTGTGTCCTCAGGGTCACCTAAATAGTGCAAACGGTTCCTGTAGTCTGCAATTTTTCCCCTCTGGAAATCCATTCTTATTCCCAAGCCATTGAAAAGGTCTCCATCCCAAATTGCAAAGCTAAAAAGTCTGTAGAGATTCTCAGTCCTCCATGGTGGTCCCAAAGGGGCTTTTTTTTCAAGAGGCAACTGGACTTTCTTGTTTTTTTTCTTTTGAAGAGGTTTTGCTTCTCATCCGAGAAGCTTCTTCCGCTCTGACAGGATGGTGGGGAAGGGAAAGATTCATCTCTAGACAGCTGATCATTGCAGACTGCAGGAACCGGGAGCACCCCTCAAGTGATCCTGAGGACACAGAGAAACCTCCAAGTGGCCTCCACGACCTCTAAAACAGTGGTTCTCCAGCTTGGAAGCTTGAAGATGGGTGGACTTCAACTCCCAGAATCCCCCAGCCAGCAACGCTGGCTGGGGGTTTCTGGGAGTTGAAGTCCACCCATCTTCAAGCTTCCAAGGTTGAGAACCACTGCTCTCCAAGGATGCAAAGGACCAGCTCTCTGCAAGGAGTATCAATCCTTCTCTTCCCCACCATCCAGTCAGAGCGGAAGAAGCTTCTTGAATGAGAAGCAAAAGGTCTTCAAAGAAAAAACAAGGAAATCTAGTTGCCTCCTGAAAAAATAAGGACAAGCATGACCTGGAAGACTGAGAATCTCTACAGGCTTTTAGCCCGTGTAACTTTGCATGCTTTGCAAAACACACACACACACACACACACACACACACACACACACACACACACACACACACACACACACACACACACACACACACACACACACACACACACACACACACACACACACACACACAGACAAACAAACAAACAAACAAACAAACAAACACAAACTCAGTTGAACAAAGGATGGGTTCCTGACCTCTTTTTTTTTTGCTTCTTTTCAGAGAAAAGAAGGGATTTTATAACGGTACACACATTCCTTCCCCCCCCCCCCACCCACATCACCCCCCCACCACCACATCACCACCCAAAAAAGAAAAAGAATCTGCCGAAACCCGGGATCGAACCAGGGACCTTTAGATCTTCAGTCTAACGCTCTCCCAACTGAGCTATTTCGGCTGATGTCATCCAGCCTCTTCGCCCTCCCTTTCAAGACAAGGCGGACGACTTCTTTTTTTTTTTTTTTTTTTGCAAATTGCAACCTAACCCAATGCATTAACTCCCCACTTTTCTTCAGTGGGGGCATCCCTGCATTTGCCTTCCTGGCCCATCCTGAAGCCCTCTGCCTTTAGCAATGGGGGCAGGGGGCTTTAGATTAGCCTCCCTAACAGTCTGGCCATGTTAGGGTGTTTGTTTTTGTTTTTAATCATTGTGTTTATTGTTTCTAAACATTTAATTCATGTAGTTTATTGTTTTTAAACATGGTGTCTGTTTTATAAGCTGCCTCGTGCCCCCTGCGTGAGATAGTGAGGTGTATCAAAGGAGTGAGTGAATGAATGAGTGAATGAATCAAAGGAATGAGTGAGTGAGTGAGTGAGTGAGTGAATGAATGAGGAAAGAGGCAAACGTCAAAGAATCCAATTAAGGAGGAAAAAGAAAAATCTGCTTTGCTGGAGTGGAATGAAGGGAAAAGAAAGCATGGGGTGGGTAGGTGGGGATTTATTTTATTGAAAAGAAAAAAATTTGAACCTCCCCGTCGGGGAATCGAACCCCGGTCTCCCGCGTGACAGGCGGGGATACTTACCACTATACTAACGAGGAAGGACTCGGGCGCTGTTTTCTGAAATAGGCCAGTTAAGCCGGCATGTGCTGCTCTCAAGCTCCTTCCTTCTTCCTGCATCTATCTATCTCTCTCCTTCCTTCCTTCCTTCCTTCCTTCCTTCCTTCCTTCCTTCCTTCCTTCCTTCCTTCCTTCCTTCCTTCCTTCCTTCCTTCCTTCCACATCTATCTTCATCCTTCCTTCCTTCCACATTTATCTTCATCCTTCCTTCCTTCCTTCCTTCCTTCCTTCCTTCCTTCCTCCAACGTCTATCTTCATCCTTCCTTCCTTCCTTCCTTCCTTCCCTCCCTCCCTCCTTCCTTCCTCCAACGTCTATCTTCATCCTTCCTTCCTTCCTTCCTTCCTTCCTTCCTTCCTTCCTTCCTTCCTTCCTTCCTTCCTCCTTCCCTCCCTCCCTCCCTCCCTCCCTCCCTCCCTCCCTCCCTCCCTCCCTCCCTCCTATTTCTTTCTCATAAAACAAAATCCTAAAATAAAAATGCACAGCTTGTTTGGGGTTTCCTGCTCCCCAAAGAGGAAGGGAAACCCTCTCCCCCCGAAGCAGCCCCAAATCCTGGATTCCCCCAAAAGTTGCAGCTCTACCTGAACAGCCTTCCTCTCCCAAGTAAAGAGACCCCAAAGTGGGGGGTGTAGGAGAAGATCTGCACTCACAGGGAGAAAAGCCTCCCCCCACCCTTCCTTGTGTGGGTCACAGCCTCAAGGGTTAGGATCAGAGTGAGGGGGAGGCGCTTCTGTCTGCATGGAAAAAAAATTGGAGGTCAAAAGAAGGGGAAAAAGAGAATATTTTTGGAAGGGAAAAAAAGGGGAGGGGGAAAACGATTGAAGAGCTTTGTATCTCCAGCTGGAAGGCTCTGTACCAGGAAGGGGATGTAGCTCAGTGGTAGAGCGCATGCTTTGCATGTATGAGGCCCCGGGTTCAATCCCCGGCATCTCCACGTTTTTTCCCCATTCCGTGTAATACAGGTACTCCTCGATTTACGACCACATAATTCTGTTCGCCCTATTAGTATAATAAATAATAATAATTGTTGTTGTTAAGTGAGACACTGGTTAAACTGAGTTTTGTCCCATTTTACGACCTTTCTTCCCTCCATTGTTAAGTGAATCCTTTCCGTGGATAAATTAGTAACCTGGTTTTGAACTGAATCTGGCTTCTCCATTCACTTTTGCTATCCGCAAAATTGCGATCTTGAGGACACAGCAACGGTCCTAAAGTGAATCAGCTGCCAAGCGTCTGCATTTTGACCCCGTGAGCATGGGGATGGTGCAAACGTCATAACTGTGGAAAAATGATCATTGCTTTTTTCGGTGCCGTTGTAACTTTGAATGCTCGCAAAATGAACTGTTGAATAAATGAACGAAGTGAATATAGAATCCCAGGGCTGGAAGGAACCTTGGAGGTCATCTAGACCAACCCGCTGCCCGAGGCAGAAGTTCTTACACCATCCAGGACAAATGAATGTCCAATCTTCCTCCACTTTTTTTCTTTGGCATCCCATTATAGGTAGTTCTTGACTTTGCGTTGGTTTAGTGACTGCTCAAGTTACAACGGTGCTGAAAAGAGACTTATGACCGATCCTCGCACTTACAACCGTTGCAGAGCATTCTCCACATTCATGGGACCAAAATTTGGGCATTTGTCAACTGGCATGTATTTACGATGGTGCAGCATGCCAGGGTCAAGGGATCTAGATACAGATACAGATCAACAGAGCTGGAAGGGACCTTGTGGGTCATCTAGTCCAACCCCCTGCCAAAGCAGGAGACCCTACACCAGGGATGGCGAACCTATGGCACGCGTGCCACAGGTGGCACGCGGAGCCATATCAGTGGGCACGCAAGCGGGTATGCATGCCCTGGCCAGCTGATTTTCAGGTCTTCTGGGACCCCCGGAATTTGGGAAACAGGCTGTTTCTCGCCTTTGAAGGGCCCCCGGGGGGGGGTACGGAAGGCCGTTTTCACCCTCTCCAGGCTCCTAGAAAGCCTCTGGAGCCTGGGGAGGGCGAAAAACGGGTCTACCGGGCCCACTGTGCCATCATGTGCCAAAAGTGGGGGGAGCACAGAGGGGTTACACACAAGAGCCAGGGCGGATAGAATTATGGGTGTTGGCATGCACGCACCACAACTCCCCCCCCCCGTACTCCCCCCACTTTTGGCACACAATGGCAAAAAGTTTAGCCATCATTGCCCTCCACCATTTCTGACAGATGTCCGTCCAGTCTCTTCTTGAAAGCTTCCAGGGATGAAGCTTCCACAACTTCCGAAGGCAATTTCCCAGCATCTTTTGGTCAATGGGGGAAAGCTGGGTTCGCTTAATGAAGTGATTCTCTATGACCACTGCAGCGCTCTGTTGAACAACGGCGGCAAAGAAGTTGTAAAATCGGGCGTGGCTTGCTTCGTGGCAGCATTGATTAGCAACGGAAATTCTGGTTTTTGCAACGGTGGGGGAATCCGTGATCGCCAGCAACATCAATGAATGAATAGGTAACACCGTTATTGGCCAAGGAATGGCTAAACCAGTGGATTGAACAAAACCAATTTATTTCAGAAAACATGTTGGGATAATAAACAAATACGAACATGGAAATGATTGTTGATTCTCAAAATAATTACCGTATTTTCCGGCGTATAAGACGACCCTCCTCAGAGCCATTTAAGGCTCGTCAGAGCCTTATGGGCTGGTCTACCTGGTTACAGGAGAATGAGACCCGGCGTATAAGACGACCCCCGACTTTTGAGAAGATTTTTGTGTGTTAGAAAGTAGTCTTATATGCAGGAAAATACAGTACTATAGAGGATTTTTAAGGCCAGAAGAGGTACAGAAAAATTATATTTGAAATATATAGCAAAACAATTAGAACCAGATATATTGTTTTCAGTTGTTACATAACATTTTGGCTTTCTCACATGTTCCATCCTGGAATTCCCCTCCTAAAAGTACCCTCTAAAAATGTATTCATAATTGTTTGTTATTGTTCTTATTAAATGGACACTTAAGTCTTTTCCTCCTTTTTCAATGGAGCTTAGATCAGCCTGACCCAACTTAGAATGTACCAAAACATCTGTTTCCTCAAAACAGGCATCATACACACTTCCCTTTTCTACATATCTTACTCAGCTTAATAGCTGAGGGTTAGCTCAGGTTACGTATGTGAAGGCTGAATATGGAGTCACTTAGGCTATATTTACAGGAATAATCCTTTTTCTCTCAATCCTCCCTTTTTCTTTTTATCAGTTTTATTCCTGTAAATTATCATGTATGCTTCGTAACATGGATACTTCCTGTCTCCCTAATCTGGCTCTTGATTCTTCAGTTTTTTCTTTGGTTTAGTTACCTGATAACAATACTTCCAACAGTTACAACGTACAGGTGCACATTTGATATAGGCACAGGAGACAAGGTATATAATGATGATGATGATACCAACGAACAGATCCTTTAACCAAGCAAAGCTAGGTAACCAAGAGGTTAACAAATCCCAGATTCCTTTAAAAGCAGTGTTTTCTGTTATACGTGTTAAATGTGTAGTGGTATTTTCAGCTTAGACTCTATCAATTGTGAGTTATCTGATATATTAAAGCAACGCGTACTGTGGAATTCCTCACACCCATATCCCAACCTTAACAACATATAGTCTACAGCCATACGATTTTGTACGGGATTTTCTTATTTCACCCATTTCATTAGCCAGTACAGTGATAGTAGATGCTTCATTTATGCTTTTTGCTAAAGCACAGGAAAGATGTCCAAGTTGCAACTGGTTATATTGTGTAGCCATCCATGGAAACATTCCTAAGAGTCCCGCTTGAACTTTATTAAATATTACTACTGCATCATTGCATCCAGCATCAAATGCTTCATGTAATGTATCTCTTTTACCCCTATATATTCGTCTGTATGTTCCATCCTCCGTATGATCATACGATTCTATTGATGTTATATGCCATTTTATAGGTTTAACAGGAGCATATATAATTAAATGTGGTTCTTTTTCCAGCTTCGGTATTTCCGCATGTCCATGTTCTTGCATGGCTGAGGCAATACGGACCCCAAAGAACACAGCACACACACAGTTTGTACAAAACTTAATTTACTAAAATAACTCAAGTCTTTTTCAAAACACAGGCTGTTAATAAACTTTCTTAACAGCCTACAAGAAACCAAAGATGAAGTAATCACAATTTTACTAAGGTTGGCAGAAAGCCCAGAAGCAATTTGCAGAGAATCCAGACGTGAGAATGAACTAAAGTTGTTCCCTACAAATTGCTTCAGTCGGCGTTCCTCCTTAAATAGGCTAAGGGAGTGGCCAATTAGCCCTAAGCCTTACTCTGAGGAGCCACTCCTGCCTTTTGGCAGCTCTGTGTGCCCGTGCATCGAGAAGAGGCTCCTCCTCTTCGTCCTTTTCACTTAAAGGAGCTTCTGAAGGCCCTGGCTGAATCCCTGCCTCTGGCACCACTTCTTCTCCAGCCTCCTCACTGTCCGACTCGAGCGCCAGCTGCACAGGCTGCTGGCGCAACACCAACCAGCCTCCTCACTGTCAGTCAGCCACAGTCTGCACAGGCCACTGACGGGCCACAACATGTGATTCATCCACCGTTTCCAACAAACCATCAACCTTTGTAGTAACCTTATGGGGCACTCGGTTACTGTGGTAGAGACTAGTATTCATCATTTCATAGTAGAATTCTGTTTTCTGATTTATGTCTTAAAATGTGCAACTGCCATTATGGTAGTCAGATGTCCAATTGTACAAGGACCACTTATTGCATATGCATACGTACACATAAGCATATAACCCACAAAATAAAAACCATCCTCTAGGCAGGTATAACACCTGTCCTATAGCATCTACGTCTTCCAGCTCAGAACAGGTGAACACATGCTCAGTAGGCACAGGGACATATATTACTTTCTCCTGTTTCTTCTCAGGATATTTATATACCACACAATCATAAGCTGGTAATATAGTTTTTACTTCAATTACCATTTTTTTCCTGGTTGGTCCATTTATTAGGCTTTTGCAGACTTCCAAATATAGTGATCACATGTGTGCAAATTATAATTATTCGGTTCTATGGTAATTTGTGCTTCCTCAAATAAAAACTTCCCAGGCAGTGGCACTCCCACAAAACATTATATCAGAGACAGTAATTTCCTCTTTTATACAAAAGGACAAAGTATTGAGAGATACTTTCATCACGTACAGAAAAATATTCCCTTCTTTTTTATTAGGCTCCCCAATATTTCTGATTGGTGCTTTAAGATATCCAATAGTACATCTACCCTTCCACATTAAAGGTAATTCAGCCAATGCTATATTTCCACATAAAAACATAAAAGTTTGGAGGGAGCTTTCAACTTCAATATATGGTAAATGTAGCCCTTCTTCTATAATTCTAAACTTTTTAAATCTCACAGAATAGATCAGACATCCAGCCCTTGCTTATCAATGGAGACCGAGTGGAGCAAGTGGTCAGTTTTAAGTTTCTGGGTGTCAAAAGGGCCCAGCAGAGCTTATACGACCTGAGACTTCTCAGGAAACAACGACTGAATGGAAAATTGCTGGTGACCTTCTTCAGCTGCATCATAGAGAGTATTTTAACTTCCTGCACAGTTTTTGCCAATTGCACAGTAGGAGTGTCAGAGGATTAACATCGTTGCCCAGAGGATCATTGGTTGCCCTCTCCCCTTTTTGGAAGTGCTTTATAGCCCCCTGCTGCCTTAAGAAAGTTCAAAACATTTTAAAAGATCCAGCTCATCCTGGGCAGCTTTTTTTTTTTTTGAACTATTACCATCTGGCAGACGGTACAGGACAATAAAAACAAGGACAAATAGGCTGAAAAACAGCTTCTATCCCAGGGCAGTAACTATATTGAATATAGTGCAATATTAATGCAATATCAGGGGTTTTCAGTTCAATTGTATAGAATGCGAAGGATGCGTGTTTGTGTTTTACTTTTATAGTTATAATGTACACTAAAGAAGGCATTTAATTTCGTTGTACGGGGTGCAATGACTATAACCTAAGCAACTGGGGCAGAAAGAAACCACATCTGGAAAGACAAATCTGCTCTTTGTGCCAGTCACGAGCATTCAGATTAAAACCTCTGGATGGTTTGCATGTGTAAATGAAGGAAAATAAATAACCAAACACCGACAGAAAATATTCATTCAGCTATTATATTTACAAATGGTTGCAACACCCTGTAGATATGAACCAAAAATGCCGCCATTAGCATCAGGAGCCTTTAAATGCAAAGAAACAGGTGAAGAGAGACTCAAAACTATAGGGTTTTTTTCAATATGCAGTGACATATTGGAGTATTCCCTTTCTTGGCATTAATTTCTACAAAACTTGGAATAAGTGTAGTTAGTTGTCTGGTTGAGACGTATAAAGAGTGTGTACTCTGCTAAACCTTTATATTTGCAGCTCAGGGTGTTTGTGTGAACCAACCTATTGGGATGTATATCTAAGCCAGGTTTGTGGAAAAAAACATAACCACAATGGCTTAGCCAAAAAACAAACCATGATTAAAGTAAATGCTGCTTAATGGAATGTGAATGCAATCCAGGGATTTTCAAACTTTGCCAGCTGGGGGAATTCTAGGAATTGAAATCCAAACCTCTTAAAAGGGGTTTGATACCCAGGCATCTCTTAAAAGATGCTCAGGTTGAGAAATATTGGATGATTTCCAGCAGCCATAGAGTCTGTTCTCAAGAGAAGCCAGACCAAGGGGCCAGGGGAGAAATGCTCCCAAATTGGACCGGATCGCCCGATCCGGTAGCGATCTTGGCTGGTGATTTGGCAATCCGGTAGCGATGGCAGAGCAAAGCTCCGCCCACCCACCTGGGTGTCATTACTTCCTGGTTTTAACAGGTAAGTAGATTTCACCCCTGCTGGGGGCATTCTGGGAGTTGAAGTCTTAAAACTCCCCAGGTTGAGAAACACTGAATTTCCCTTGTACAAAAGGATGTGCATTGATTCTTTCGCTGGACAGCTGTTGCATTTAGCCCAACCAAAAACATCTGCACGATTATTATTATTATTTTTTGCAGGTCACAAATGTCACACGTGTTGCTCCTCTGGTTGACAAATGAAGAAAGTTGAACCGTTATCCTCTTTCCTTGTGTAATTACGGCTCTTGCTTTTCCCAGGGAAATCTTCATAGAATTTTCGGAAGGAATTGCAAACTGGAGAGTTTCTGGCTTAAAAATTCACCGCCATCAATGCACCGGAGGCCACATTTTAGCAATTTCCTCGTGGGTAACTTCTGGAACCCACTGGCAATATTCAGCCAATAAATCTGAAACGAGAAGATTAAAATCGGAGAAAGGAGTGACCCGTCAGCCTGCTGTGATTAAAAGTTTCAATTCATGAATTTAGCTTGCGATTTGTGATTCCCAACTACCGCAGGTTATAAAATCTTACATGTCTTTAGTGGCAGAATTAACTACAATTTTTTTAAAAAAACCCACAAATCTAAAAAATTTAAACCTTGGATCTCTTGAATTGCTTACATTTAGGATTTTTCTCCCAGGCCAGCTGCAAAGTGTCTCGGTTATCAGCATTTTCAGAAACGAGCGCTTGAAGCAGAGATTCAGTCCTGGGCTGAAGTCTATAAGGAACAGCAAGCAAAAGATTGAATCCAGAGGGATAAATAAAACCAAACTTTTGATCAATCGGTGTGCGCCAGCTGCCAAAAAAGCTAATACAATCCCTGGTTGAATATACAGAGGCTTAGAATCAAAATTCAGCACACGACAAGAAAAGAGTTAGCCGTCACTGGTGTAGGATCTGCTCTTAGAGCAGGGGGCTGGACTAGATGACCTCTGTTAGGGAATGGTTATTGCTTAACTGATTGGGTTGGCAATATATATAAACCACCAATGCATATTTGCAGTCAGAATGTAATGTATAGCTTTAAGACTGTAATGCTATATTGCACCATACTGTATTCGGATTGGCTAGCCAACGAACTTAAGAGGAAGCTTGAATCACAGCTTATTTTTACTTATTACATTATTATTGCTACCTCTGCTCCTCTGCCTGTTCTCTCTGCACGATCACTGCTTGATCGTTGCTACTTGTTGTTTTCTACTGTTTTACTGATTGTTTTACTGCTGCGCTTGTTCCTGTTTGCAACTCCAAAAAAGAACTGTTTTATTGCATATGACTACAACAACTGGTAAGAAGACTTTGTTCTTGGGATATCCCTGGATTGACAATTTAATTATCTTTATCTGTGTATGACCTGGATTGTTTATTGGACTTTTGCTTTACTTTTTCCTGAAAGAATATCACAACTCAGTGTGTCTGTGTGTTGACAGTGCTTATTCACAATCACTCACGGTCGTTTCTCATGTGCACAACCTTGCTACTCAAGGGTTACTCTGCGCATATTCCTTAACAACCTCCAAGGTCCCTTGCCAGCTGTATTCTGATTCTATCAAAGGTAAGCAAATGTAAATGGGAACAAGTCATGGTCCCAAAACTGGCTTTCGGGTGAGCACCGGGTGCTAGATACACAATTTTCGCAGCCCATACACAAGCAGAGGAGAAACAGTTCACAACCTACTTGGACCAAGTCTTTAGCATCGTGACTGGACTCGACAGCAGGCAACGGCTGTAAGTCGCCAACAATTTCACAACCTAGAAAAAAAAAGAAGAGTGCCACTGGATTAATCTCCTGAATTGTGAAGTCAACATCCTTTTTTCAATCAAAGACCAACTTTTTAATTTGTTGCATTTCTATCCAAGTAAACGCAGTCTCCAAAAAATGAATTTTTTAAAAAATTCTAAAGGTAGGAAATGAGTGGCCTTCTAGTTATTACTGGATTACCGCTCCCATGTGCAGCTAATTTGGCTACTCCTGGGTGGAGAGAACATGGAATTTGTAGTTGAATGCAGTTAACTGGCGGACCCGAAGGTTGGGGAAAATGCTTAACATTCAGTGGAAGTCTCAAACAGCAGCAGATCATAGGGGAGATACGGACGTCCTCATCTTATGGCCATTTACTCAGCGATCATTCGAGGTTACGATGGTGCTAAAAACTGACTTACGACCAATCCTCACTCTTATGACTGCCTTTATGACAGTTGCAGCTGTCCTGAGGTCACATGATCGCCATTCCCAGATTCGTTTAATGACCGCAGCAGAATGCTCATAAAACGGGGTGCAATCGTTAGGATGACTCACTTAAAGGGTTGCATCGTTTAGCGACCTAAGTTCCGGTTTCAACTGTGGTCATAAGCCGAGGACTGACTGTAAAAAGACGCAGGCAACTCACCTTTCCTTCCAGGAGAAACCTGGCAAAATGTTTGAAGCGATCAAGGCCTTCGGGATAATCCACCACTACGGCTGGAAGGGGCCAACCGACCCGGTCTGTTAGGAAGAGAAGGGAGCAGAGCGAATATACGGGTGGTCCCCGACTTATAACGGTTCGTTCAGTGACCGTTCGAAGTTAGAATTATTTCCATAGCAAGGAAGATAAAAGCAGGAATGATTATAAATCGATTCAATTTATTCAAAGAGGAAGATTTATTTCCATTTGGATACCACTTCTGAATTTTGTGCTTGTGATGAAGAAAAGAAATGAAATGAAATGTTGACTTTGGTTTTGTGGATCAGAAAGATTTGCCCTTATAGAAATGGCTAGTTATATATTCATGTGTAAAAGCACATAAGTTGAGGTTGGAGTATTTTTTTATCTGTGCTAAGAGTCGGAAGTCAATGCCTTTTTTTCTTCTTTTTTGTGTCCCACACCCCCTTTTTCATAGCTTCTTTTCTTTCCTTAATTCCCTATTTCTATTTTTTTTGTATTTTGTATAATAAAACAAATAATAAGACCAATATCAACCATTAGCACCAGTCAATGGTAACTGTGACACATTTTTGAATGTTCAGTTGATTGAGTTTCATGTTTAATGAATAAAATAATAACAATAATGAAACATGGAAGAAACATGTCACAGTGATACTACCCATTGTAAGGAGCCTGGTGGAGCAGTGGACTAAAGTGCTGTTAATTAGCACTAAGCTGCCAGCTGCCTTCAATTACTGCAAGTTCGACTCTCACCAGGCTCAAGGTTAACTCAGCCTTCCATCCTTCCGAGGTAGGTAAAATGACGACCCAGATTGTGGGGGCAATAAGCTGATTTTGTATAAAAAAAAACACCACTTGGGGGGGAGGGCAAAAACCCTACTAAGCAGGTATATACAAAAGTATGAAGGCTATTGTTTAATGCATTGTAAGCCGCCCTGAGTCTCCGGAGAAGGGCGGCATATAAATCGAACCAATAAATAAATAAATAAATAGTCATCGGGGCACTTGGTACCATGTCCAAGAATTTTACAAAACACATCAAGAAATTATAGCTTCCTGCAAGAACACCAGCGGAACTGCAAAAAATTACACTACTAGGAACAGTGTATATTTTATTAAAGTACTTGGTTGATACCTAGGATGCTGGCAGCAACCCGTATCAACCATTAGCACCAATCGTATTTGT
Source organism: Coluber constrictor foxii (assembly GCA_038048745.1). Lineage (NCBI taxonomy): Eukaryota > Metazoa > Chordata > Lepidosauria > Squamata > Colubridae > Coluber > Coluber constrictor. Next base: position 26,929,769 of record CM075968.1, read on the forward strand.
GACACATTTTTAAATGCTCAGTTGACTTGAGTTTCATGTTTAATGAATAAAAGAGATGATGATGATGATGATGATGATGATGATGATGATGATAATGATACTTGGTTGATACCTAGGATGCTGGCAGCAACCCTTATCAACCATTAGCACCAGTCAATCGTATTTGTGACACATTTTTAAATGTCCAGTTGACTGAATTTCATGTTTATTGAACAAGAAATGATGATGATGATAATAATAATAATAATAATAATTTAATAATAATAATAATAATAATAATAATAATAATAATAATAATAATAATAATAATAATAATAATAATAATAATAATAATTTAATAAGATACTTGGTTGATACCTAGGATGCTGGCAGCAACCTGTATCAACCACCAGTGCCAGTCAATAATATTTGCGATATTTTTATTATTTGATAAACAGTATTTTTCAGAGTGTAAGTTGCAGCTTTTTCACTCCTGAAAGAGGCTGAAAATTTGGGTGTGTCTTATACTCCGAATGTACCTTTTTTGAAGCTTTTTTTCAGCTCTAAAGGGCACTAGCGAATGAAGTGATCTCTGTGGTTTGCCTGCTTTTCTCATTGCTTCTCTCTCCAAAGATCAGTTGTGCCTGAGAAGCTGTTTTTTATCCCCAAGCAGGGAATAATCAGACTGAGGATGTTACCTCAGAAGTTAATCAGATGAAGCTAATCAGACTGAGGATGTTACCCAGAAGAATACCTGGTAGGCAGATTTTTTCCCCTTATTTTCCTCCCCAAAAACTAAGCTGCGTCTTATACTCCGAAAAATATGGTATATATTTCTGAGTTTCATGTTTAATGAATAAAAGTATAACAAGAAGAAGAAGAACTGGGGAAAAAAATCACAAAATATCGTGACCTGGCCATCGAAACTACGCGATGATGGATGAAACAGGGAACAGTGATACCCATTGTCATTGGGGCACTTGGTACCATGTCCAAAAATTTTACAAAACACATCAAGAAATTGCAGCTTCCTGCAATAACACCAACGGAACCGCAAAAAACTTTGCCCGAAGTTAATGGAATCGCAACCGAGCTCCCGTTTCTTTTGTGGCGGATTTTAAGGAGAAAAGAAAGACAATTTAATTTCTTGGGGAAATGCAAACTTACAGAAGACGCTGGGCCTGTGGCAACGGACCTGGCCTGTTTCGGGGCAGTAAAATGGAGGCGGCTCTTCCAGCGGCTTTTCAAAATGGCAGTAGGGGGGCAGGAGAAGAGGGATCCACTCAGGTTCGATCGCCGAAACCCCTTCAGAAGGGACACACAACCCAGAAAATAAAAATCGGGAGAAAGAGGGAGTTTAGCTCGGCTAAAAAGTGACATCATACAAATTATAATTTCCTAAGTCAATATGTTTGCATGTTGCCTTCTGATTCTTTGGAGGGGGGTTTTCTCTCTCCCCTGGTCTAGATTCTTTTCTTAAAAAAAATATGTTTTTTAAAAATACAGAAGGCAAGGAAAACGGGCCCCTGCTCACCTTTCATGTACATCTTGGTGGTTTCAACGATTTCCTGATACACCACAAACTCCGGGAGCTGCTTAAAGAGGACGGAATTGGGGTGGATGAAAACCGGATCGTCTAGCAGTGGCGTCTAGTAGGGGGGGAAAGAGTGGAGAGCAGAAATAGGAAAAGAAAGAATTTAAAAATACCCATCCAGTGCAAACCAATAGCAACCACATCTACGCAGCTAAAAGTCCTCTGTAAAGTTTTTGTGATATTTTATAATATTATCTGATCTTGTTAAATTAGTTTATGATACCTATTAGTAAACCAGCAATGATTACGCATTACAAGGAATGTTTTCCTTCCTTCCTTCATTCCCTCCCTCCTCTATTCCTTTTTTCTTTTCCATCCTTCCCTCCCTCCCCTATTCCTCCTATCCTTCCTTCCTTCCCTCTATTCCTCCATCCCTCTAGTCTTTCTTTACTTCCTTCCTTCTATTCTTTCTCTTCCTTCCCTCCCATATTCCTTTCTCCCTCTACTTTCTTCCATTCATTCTTTTTCCTTCCTTCCCTCCTTCCCCTATTCTTCCCTCTATCCATCCTTCCCTCCCTCTATTCCTCCCTCCCTCTATTCCTTTTTTCTTTTCCTTCCTTACCTGCCACCCCATTCCTCCTATCCTTTCTTCCTTCCCTCTATTCCTCCCTCCCTCTAGTCTTTCTTTCTTTCCTTCCTTCTATTCTTTCTCTTCCTTCCCTCCCGTATTCCTTTCTCCCTTTACTTTCTTCCATTCTTTTTTTAAAAATTTGATTTATATGCCGCCCTTCTCCGGAGATGCAGGGCGGCTTACAATGCGTTAAGCAATAGCCTTCATACTTTTGTATATTTATACAGTCAGCTTTATTGCCCACACAAACTGGGTCCTCATTTTACCTACCTTAGAAAGGATGGAAGGCTGAGTCAACCTTGAGCCTGGTGAGATTCGAACTTACAGTAATTGCAGGCAGCTGAATGTTAATAACAGGCTTTAGTCTGCCACGCCACCAGGCTCTTCAATCTTTTTCCTTCCCTCCCTCCCTCCACTATTCCTCCCTCTATGCATCCTTCCCTCCCTCTGGTCTTTCTTTCCTTCCTTCCTTTCCTCTATTCTTTCTTTCTTTCCTTCCCTATTCCTTCCTTCCTCTACTTTCTTCCCTTCATCCTTTTTCCTTTCCTTTTCTTCCCTCCCATCCCTCCTTCTATTCTTTCCTTCCTTCCCTTATTCCTCTTCGTTCTTTCCTTCCTTTCTTCCCTCCCGTATTCCTTCCTCTATTCTTTCATTCTTTTTCCTTCCTCCCTCCCTCCCTCCCGTATTCCTCCCTCCCTATTCTTTTTCATTCATCTTCCTTCCTTCCTCCCTCCCTCCCTCCCTTTTGGTAGTTTCTTAACTTGTTTTCTCTACTTTTAAAGTAGAGACTTGTTTTCTCTACTTTTCAATTACATGTTTCAACACACTGAGTTGTTCTGCCTACTTTTTTTTCTTGTACATAACTCATTGTAAGCCGCCCTGAGTCTCCAGAGAAGGGCGGCATATAAATCGAACCAATAAATAAATAAAGAAAGAAAGAAAGAAAGAAGTAAAATTTATTAAATGAATTCCAGAAAGAGCAAACTGTTGGCACTAAAAACGGTCCGAGAGGCAAACCTTGTAGCCGTTTTTCCACTTCTCGTCAAGGAGTTCCTCCGCCTGGATCCTTCGGGCGACGTGATCTCCCAGACCAGCCAGGACGATCTGTCTCAAGAAAACGACCTGTTCTTCCGTGGGGGGCTTCATTTGAGGGTCAACAAACAGCTCTGCCCCAGGGCAAACGGCATTTACTGCGAAGGGAACACACACACACACACGCACCGAGATAGTGAGAATCAAGAGACAAGAGGGAGTTGGCCCCCATCTGAATGACACTCCCAAGGCAAGGAAGAGCAGATCCCAGGGAAGGGAGCAGGTGTGGAGTCTTACCTGCCGTGGTGAGCTGCCCACGCAACCGCCGGATTTCCACCATGGCCTTGTAGCGCAGGCCGTTGGTGCTGCAGAAATGAGGAGTGCATCCTGCATATTCACAAGCGCCCACCGCTCCTGGAATGACAGAATAACGGCATCCGACTGTCAGGAAATTGCTCCTTTGTTCTAGGCTGCGTCTGTCCTTAATTTCCACCCGTTGCTTCTTGTCTGCCTTCAGGGGCTTTGGAGGATAGGATGGGATGTGCTGAGATGTGATGGAATAGGACTAGGACTAGGATTGAGAAAAGAAGAGAAGAGAAGACAGTAGAGAAGAGAGTAGAGAAGAGGAGAAAAAGAGGAGAGGAGAAGACAGTAGAGGAGAAGAAGAGAAGAGAGTAGAGAAGACAGTAGAGAAGAAGAGAAGAGAGTAGAGAAGAGAGTAGAGAAGAGGAGAAGAGAAAAGAAGAGAAGAGAAGACAGTAGAGAAGAAGAGAAGAGAGTAGAGGAGAGAGAAGAGAAGAAGAGAAGGGGAGAGAGTAGAGAAGAGGAGAAGAGAAAAGAAGAGAAGAGAAGAGAAAAAAGAGAAGGGAGGGGAGAGGAGGAAGGGACCTTGGAGGTCTTCTACTCCAACCCCGTGACTCAAGCAGAAACCCTCTACCATTTCAGACAACGGTTGTCCAATCTCTTCTCGAAAACCTCCAGTGATGGTGCATCCACAATTTCTGGAGGTAACCCTCTCCACATTTCTATCAGGAAATTCCTCCTTAATTGTTAATTGTTCTAACTTTCAAGAAATTTCTCTTTAGTTCTAAGTTGCTTCTCTCCTTGATTAGTTTCCACCCATTGCTTCTTGTCCTGCCTTCACATGCTTTGGAGAACAGCTTGACTCCCTCTTCTTTGGGGCAGCCCCTGAGATATTGGAAGACTGCTATCATGTCTCCCCTGGTCCTTCTTTTCATTGAAGTAGACATACCCAGTTCCTGCAACCGTTCTTCATATGTTTCAGCCTCCAGTCCCCTAATCCTCTTGGTTGCTCTTCTCTGCACTCTTTCTAGAGTCTCCACATCTTTTTTACATCATGGTGACCAAAACTGGATGCAGTATTCCAAGTGTGGCCTTACCAAGGCATTATGAAGTGATATTAACCCTTCATGTGATCGTGGTTCTCATCTGTGGTGGAAACCCCTAACGCCATGTAAATTTATAGCCCCCAACCCAACCAACAAGTAGATCAGTTTTACCGAGCATCACCATAAGATCTCCCAGCTTCTGAGAAGGTCCTTGGCCAGCCCAAATCCTTTGCATTTGTGCCACCCGAGCTCTCTTCCCTTTGATTTTCTCCTGCTCTTCTTCATTCAGGGAAGGCCTGTTTTTAAAAAATGAGTAAATGAAGGATTCAATCAAACAAGCCGTTCATCGTGCAGGCCACAGAAATGTCCCCCGTGGTACGGATGCCTTTCTCTTCAAACTATCATATAGTTTATTATAATGTAGATAGATTTGCAAAACAATGGGATAAAAGGAATATTCCCGAACTGTGTTTTATGGTTTATCTCATGGCTACTGTGAAATTGTGTGAATGCATCAGTGCGGTGCATGTTATCTCAGCTTGCAGAATTTGGATTCGTGGAATGAGTTTACCCAAAGTGTAAATATTGCAGAATGTACAGCCTCATGCTTCTTGGAGGTTTCTCTGTGTCCTCAGGGGTCACCCGAGTGGTGCAAATGGCTCCTGTAGTCTGCAATTTTTAGACACAGGACACAGATAAATTTCCAAGTGGCCTCAATGACCCTCTCAAAGGATGCAAAGGACCAGCTGTCTGCAAGGAGCATAAATCCTTCCATTCCCCACCATCCTGTCAGAGCGGAAGAAGCTTCTTGGATGAGAAGCGAAAAGTCTTCAAAAGAAAAAAAAACCCCAGAAAGTCCAGTTGCCTTCTGAAAAAGCTCCTTTGAGGCAACCATGACCTGGATGACTGAGAATTTCTACAGACTTTTCGCTATGCAATTTGGGATGAAGACCCTTGGAATGGTGGGGGAGTAGGGATGGATTTCCAGAGGGAAAAAAATCGCAGACTACAGGAACCATTTGCACCACTCACCACTGAGGACACAGAGAAACCTCCAAGTGGCCTCAGAGACCCTCTAAAACAGTGGTTCTCCACCTTGGTAGCTTGAAGATGGGTGGACTTCAACTCCCAGAATCCCCCAGCCAGCAGCGCTGGCTGGGGGTTTCTGGGAGTTGAAGTCCACCCATCTTCAAGCTTCCAAGGTTGAGAAACACTGCTCTCAAAGGATGCAAAGGACCAGCTATCTGCAAGGAGCATCAATCCCTCCATTCCCCACAACCATCCAGTTAGAACTGAGGAAGCTTCTTGGATGAGAAGCGAAATGCCTTCAAAGAAAAAAACAGAAAGTCCAGTGGCCTCTTGAAAAAGCACCTTTGGATCCTAAAAATGAGGTGAAAGTCACTTGCTTAGCAACGGGAATTATGGACTCAATTGTGGTCGGTAAGCTGAGGACCGCGCGTACTGAATCTTTCGCCATGCCTTAACTCTTCCAAACTCCTGGACAAATCGGCGCCATTTTGAGGGATGTTTGTTTAACCCTCAAATCTGGTTGGAGACCATAACACCATTTGACCCAGCAACGGGCTGAGTTTCTCAGTAGCCCCGCCGTGGCTTTTACCTGTTGAACTCTTCAAACAGCTCCCTCACCGTCAAGGCCGAGACTAAGGCGATGGTGTACGGCAGGCAGTGGTGCTGTTGGCTCAAGGCGAGCATCTTGGCATAACGTGGGGCTACCGGGAAGGAGGCCATGAGGGCACCCAAAGGGCTGATGGGACAGCTGAACTTGGCTTCCTGCAGCTTTTCCAACCTGGAAGAAAGGAACAAGGAAATTTGGGAAGGGAAGGAAGGAAGGAAGGTTGTTAAAACAAATGAAAGACAAGCCAAGGATTGTCTTTTCAACCAAGTGCTAAAAAATGTCAAGCATCTGCATGTAAAGCACAGGACCGTGGGAATGCTGCAACCGTGTGAAAAGTGGTCATAAACCACTTTTTTCAGTGCCGTTGTTAACGTCAAATGGTCACTAAATGAACTGCTGTGTAAGGACCTGCCTCAGCTATCTTCTCCGGAAGGATGACTCTTGAAACAAATGGCATTTCAAAAAGAGCTTTTACTGAGAGAAGAGTTTGCAGAGAAGTCAGGCAGAGTCTGAAGAATCCCACATGAAGCTTTAAGCTAATTCCTCCTGTTCAACCCCCACCCCAATAGAATAGAATAGAATAGAACAGAACAATAGGAATAGTATAGTATAGTATAGTATAGTATAGTATAGTGTAGTGTAGTGTAGTGTAGTGTAGTGTAGTGTAGTGTAGTGTAGTGTAGTGTAGTGTAGTGTAGTGTAGTGTAGTGTAGTGTAGTGTAGTATAGTATAGTATAGAATAGAAATGGAATAATATGAATAAGAATAGAATAGAATAGAAATGGAATAATAGAAATAGGAATAGCAAAGGATAGAATAGAATAGAATAGAATAGAATAGAATAGAATAGAATAGAATAGAATAGAATAATAGGAATAGTATAGTATAGTATAGTATAGTATAGTATAGTATAGTATAGTATAGAAAAGAATAGAATAGAATAGAATAGAAATAGAAATAGAAATAGAAATAGAAATAGAAATAGAATAGAATACAATAGAATAGAATAGGAATGGAATGGAATAATAGGAATAAGAATAGAATAGAATAGAAATGGAATAATAGGAATAGGAATAGGAATAGGAATAGGAATAGGAATAGAATAGAATAGAATAGAATAGAATAGAATAGAATAGAATAACAGAGTTGGAAGGGACCTTGGAGGTCTTCTAGTCCAACCCCCTGCTTAGGCAGGAAACCCTACACCACTTCAGACAAATGGTTGTCCAACCTCTTCTTAAAAACTTCCAGTGTTGGAGCATTCACAACTTCGGAAGGCAAGTTGTTCCACAGATTAATTGTTCTCACTGTCAAGAAATTTCTCCTTAGTTCTCAGTTGCTTCTCTCCTTGATTAGTTTCCACCCCTTGCTTCTTGTTCTACCCTCAAGTGCTTTGGAGAATAGCTTGACTCCCTCTTCTTTGTGGCAGCCCCTGAGAGATTGGAAGACTGCTCTCATGTCTCCCCTGGTCCTTCTTTTCATTAAAGCAGACACCCATTTCCAGCAATCATTCTTTTTATGTTTTAGCCTCCTGTCCATAATGTGCAAGGGTAGATTCAGAAATGCAACCGACTGCATTTGTTCGAAGTTCTTTTAGTCCCTTTCAACTTTCATACCTTCCAGATGTGACAGGAGCCTTCAAGGCGCCGAGGGCGATCAGCAATTCCTCCGCGGCCTTCAGGGCATCGGTGGATGGAGGGGTAGGAAATGGGAAGTTGATTACCTACCGAGAGCAAAGAGACAGCGGATGAGATGGAGAGATATGTCTGATGGAGTATTAGGATGGTATGAGGGAAGGGCCTTGGGAGATGGGAGGAAGAGGGGTTCCCTGGCGAACAATTTCAGCCTTACAAGTGATAATTCCCCTTTTTAAAAAATAATGAACAAAAGCTAGGAAGGAGATTGACCAAACTGAATGCAAGCAGTCCTTGACTTACGACCACAACTGGGACTGGAGCTTACATTGCTAAGCGATGCAATCATTCAGTGAGCTGTGCCTGATTTTATGATCTTCTTTTTGCCACGATTGTTAAGTAAATCAGAACAGAACAGAATAAGAAGCGACTTTGGAGGCCTTCTAGTCCAAACCCCTGCTAAGGAAGGAAACCCTTTACCATTCTGGACAAGTAGCTCTCCAGTCTCTTAAAAATCACAACTCCTGGAGGCAAGTTGTTCCACTGGTTAATTGTTCTCATTGTCAGGAAATTTCTCCTTGTTCTAGGTTGCTTCTCTCCTCAATTAGTTTCCACCCATTGTTTTTTGTCCTGCCCTCTGGTGCTTTGGAGGGTAGGGTAGGATGGGATGGGATGTAGTAGTAGTAGTAGTAGTAAGGGAAGGGAAGGGAAGGGGAGAGGAGAGGAGAGGAGAAGGAAAGGGAAGGGAAGGGAAGGGAAGGGGAGAATGGAAGGGAAGGGAAGAGGAGAGGAGAGGAGAAGGGAAAGGAAGGGAAGAGAAGGGGAGAGGAGAGGAGAAGAGAGGAGAATGGAAGGAAGGGAAGGGAGGGAAGGGAAGGGAAGGGAAGGGGAGAGGAGAGGAGAGGAGAGGAGAAGGGAAGGGAACGGAAGAGGAGAATGGAAGGGAACGGAAGAGGAGAGGAGAGGAGAATGGAAGGGAAGGGAAGGGAAGGGATGGGAAGAGGAGAGGAGAGGAGAATGGAAAGGAAGAGAAGGGAAGGGAAGGGAAGGGAAGGGGAGAGGAGAGGAGAGGAGAGGAGAAGGAAAGGAAAGGAAAGGAAAGGAAAGGAAAAGGAAGGGAAGGGAAGGGAAGAGGAGAAGAGAGGAGAATGAAGGAAGGGAAGGGAAGGGAAGGGAAGGGGAGAGGAGAGGAGAGGAGAAGGGAAGGGAACGGAAGAGGAGAATGGAAGGGAACGGAAGAGGAGAGGAGAGGAGAATGGAAAGGAAGAGAAGGGAAGGGAAGGGAAGGGAAGGGAAGGGAAGGGAAGGGAAGGGAAGGGGAGAGGAGAGGAGAGGAGAAGGAAAGGAAAGGAAAGGAAAGGAAAGGAAAAGGAAGGGAAGGGAAGGGAAGAGGAGAGGAGAGGAGAAGGGAAGGGAACGGAAGGGGAGAATGGAAGGGAACGGAAGAGGAGTGGAGAGGAGAATGGAAGAGGAGAGGAGAGGAGAGGAGAAGAGAGGAGAACGGAAGGAAGGGAAGGGAAGGGAAGGGAAGGGAAGGGAAGGGAAGGGAAGGGAAGGGAAGGGGAGAGGAGAGGAGAGGAGAAGGAAAGGGAAGGGAAGGGAAGGGAAGAGGAGAGGAGAGGAGAGGAGAAGGGAAGGGAACGGAAGGGGAGAATGGAAGGGAACGGAAGAGGAGAGGAGAGGAGAAGGGAAGAGGAGAGGAGAGGAGAGGAGAAGAGAGGAGAACGGAAGGAAGGGAAGGGAAGGGAAGGGAAGGGAAGGGAAGGGGAGAGGAGAGGAGAAGGAAAGGGAAGGGAAGGGAAGGGAAGAGGAGAGGAGAGGAGAGGAGAAGGGAAGGGAACGGAAGGGGAGAATGGAAGGGAACGGAAGAGGAGAGGAGAGGAGAAGGGAAGGGATGGGAAGAGGAGAGGAGAATGGAAGAGGAGAGGAGAGGAGAGGAGAAGAGAGGAGAAGGGAAGGGAGGGAAGAGGAGAGGAGAGGAGAATGGAAGGGAAGGGAAGAGGAGAAGAGAGGAGAAGGGAAAGGAAGAGAAGGGAAGGGAAGGGAAGAGTAGAGGAGAATGGAAGAGGAGAATGGAGGAGGAGAGGACAGGAGAAGAGAGGAGAAGGGAAGGGAGGAAAGGGAAGGGGAGAGGAGAATGGAAAGGAAGAGACGAGGAGAAGAGAGGAGAGGAGAAGGGAAGGGAAGGGAGGGAAGGGGAGAGGAGAACGGAAAGGAAGAGGAGAGGAGTGGAGAGGGGAGGGAGGGGAAGGGAAGGGAAGAGAGCAGGAAGAGACCTTGGAGGTCTTCTTATCCAGCCCCCTGCTCAAGCAGGAGACCTTATGCTATTTCAGACCAGTGGCTGTATCTAATCTGTCCTTGAAAACCTCCAGTGATGGAGCAACCCACAGCTTCTGAAGTTGTTCCACTGGTTAATCGGATTCCCTGTCAGGAAATTCTCCTCAATTCCAGGTTGCTTCTGTCCTTCATTATAGTTCCCACCCACTGTTTCTTGCCTTGCCGTTGGAAAATATCATACATTGATTCCTCCTTTTTAATGAATCGTATGGCTGTTGAGTGAATCTTGCATTTGTCAAGCTAACCCAGCTTTTCCTATCAACTTCGGGCTCTGGAAAGGTTGCAACCAGGAACCACGCTCTTATTTTAACCACGTGACCATGGGGATGCTGCAATGGTCATTAAGCCCAACCACCAGTTGCAAATTCACATTTTTACGGGGACGTTGTAACTTCAAAACGAACGGTTGTAAGTCAAGGACCACCTATCAAGGAAGCGTCTAAAAAATGGGACTCCCACCTTCTCGATGTTCAACGCTTTCATTTGCAGAATTAAATCGTCCACAGGTCGCCTGGTGATCTCGGGAGCGAGAACTGCTCAAAATCACTGAACACAGCCGAAGAATAGAGCCTGGGACACACAAAAAAGCCAGCAATGGAGATCAAAACAATCCTTGAAAAAAAAAACACCCAACAACTTGTTTGGCTCTGCAACCCAAAAAGACAGACACAGACTTCAGAGGATAATTAGGACTGCAGAAAAAATAATGGCTACCAACTTGCCCTCCATTGAGGACCTGTATACTGCACGAGTCAAAAAGAGGACTGGGAAAATATTTACAGACCCCTCGCATCCTGGACATAAACTGTTTCAACTCCTACCCTCAAAATGATGCTATAGAGCACTGCACACCAGAACAATGAGACACAAGGAGAGTTTTTCCCCGAACGCCATCACTCTGCTAAACAAATAATTCCCTCAACACTGTCAAACTATTCACTAAGTCTGCGCTACTATTAATCTTCTCATCGTTCCCACCACCCATCTCCTTCCACTTATGACTGTAATTTGGTTGCTTGTATCATCTGTACCCTACGACTATCATTAAGAGTTGTACCTTATGATTCTTGATGAACGTATCTTTTCTTTTATGTGCACTGAGAGCATATGCACCAAGACAAATTCCTTGTGTGTCCAATCACACTTGGCCAATAATGAATTATTCTATTCTTCTGACAAACATCCGTTTTTAAAGAACTGTGCTACTCTCCTTGTTGTGTTAAAAAAACAATCAAGACAATTGAGGATTGCGGTGGTGGCAGAAGGGGTTTTTAAAAAGAAAAGCGAAGAGTGCGTGCAAATATTGTCCATATGTACACACACACACACACACACAATGCACACACTAAGAGTCTGCCCTTCCAAGGACACAGCTACCCAAATCAGAAGTTGCTACCTTCACTCAATGGGTACCAAGGGCTGATCTGCCTTGTCCACAGAGCTGGGGAATTAAAGACATTTTCCTGAACATTTGGGCATTGATAGAAGAGAATATTTGTAGCTCGGGGTTGAACAGTGGAGTCCTTGGTGTTCTCTGAGCTTGGTAATCTTCCTGCAAACGTTTCATGACCCCACTAGCTAATGTAATCAGTGCTAGAAGGAGTGGGGTTTTCTCTCTGCTTATACAGGTAGAATTAGACTTAAAGCAGTTCATTTTGTGACCAATGTTATAAAGCTACTGAAAGAAGTAACTTATGAATGCCACATTTGGGCATTCCTGATTTTCAACACTTACAACCTTTGTAGCATCCCCGTGATCAAAATTCAGAACCAGTTGGCAACTGGTTCATACTTATGACCGTTGCTGTGTCCCCCAAGGTCACGTGATTACCCCTTTGCGACCTTCTGATAAGCAAAATTAATGGGGAAGCCAGATTCACTTAACAACTGGGGCAGCTATGGTTGTAAAATGGGGCCAAACAAATGTCTCGCTTAGCAACATAAATTTTGGGCTCAGTTGTGCTCGTAAGTGGAGGACTACCTTTATACAAATGGCTTGCCTTGCAATACCAGACCAACAATGAAGCAATAAAAGCAGCCTAATAAAGGAGATTTCCCATCAACACAGACAGAGCAAGCCATTAGTATATTAAAAAATAAGGGGAAACCCCACTCCCTTCTAACACTGATGATGTTACCTAGATGGGTCATGAAATGTCCACAAGAAAACCACCAAGCTCAGAGAGCACCAAGGACGCCACATTTGGGCATTCCTGATTTTCAGGTCTGTAAAAGGTCATGGGGACTCAGTGGCTAAGACGCTGAGCTTGTCGATCAGAAGGTTGGCAGTTCAGCGGTTCGAGTCCCTACAGGCACGTAATGGGGTGAGCTCCCGTTCCTTGTCCCAGCTTCTGCCAACCTAGCCATTTGAAAGCAGGTTAAAAAATGCAAGTAGAAAAATAGGGACCACTTTTGGTGGGAAGGAAACAGCGTTCCGTGCGCCTTTGGCATTGAGTCATGCTGGCCACATGACCACGGAGATGTCTTCGGACAGCGCTGGCTCTTCGGCTTTGAAACAGAGATGAGCACCACCCTCTAAAGTCGGGAATGACTAGCACATATGTGCCAGGGGAACCTTTACCTTTACCTTTTTAAATAGGAGTGGGGAGGGAGGACCCAGGTAGCTGACCTGTAACAGTGGCCTGGCTCTGTTCGGCCCGCTCGACCCGCCCGCTGGTTGGCTGAAGCCTGGGATGTCCACATAACCTTGAAGGACGAGATGCCGGTGACTTTGTCGTAGAACCGTTTCTTGACCTTCCCGCAATCAACCACGTATCTGACGCCCGGGATGGTCAGAGACGTCTCCGCCACGTTGGTGGCCACGACGCACAGCCTGGTCCCAGGTGGAGACGGCCTGAAAACCTGAGATGGGGGCAGTTTTCAAGGGATGAGGGAAAAAAAAGAACCATTTCACCAAAGACAAGAGAATGAAGTCTCTCCTTCCACAAGAAGCATTTGCGGTGATGTTCTCTATGTTGGGAGAGCTCCAGGTTTCCCGCCGGCCATGTCCTATTTGTAAAGACTCCATTACTGGGGTGGAATATGGCCTGGCTTTCCCCCTTGCCTTTGCTTGTCAGAAGGTTGCAAAAGGTGAACATACGATCCCAGGACGCTGCAATTTTTACAGAGGCACGACTGAGAGAATTTTAACAAACTGCACCCGTTTGGTTTGGTGGCTGCAGTGCCTCAGATAGAAAGACCATTCAGAGAGTGGTGAGGACAGCGGAGAAGATTATAGGAAGCTCACTTCTCGTTATTCAGGATGCTGCTTATAAGCGCTATGTGCTTAGAGCTCGAAGCGTTGTTAGAGACCCCACACACCCACTTCTGCTGCTCCCCTCTGGGAGGAGGTTTTGAAGTATTTCTAGCAGGACTACCAGATTCTGTAATGGCTTTGTTCCCTAAGCCATCCGTCTGGTAAACTCACAAGATTTGTTTTTTCTTGCCACGTACATGAATACATCCAAATTAGACAGTGTTGTTCCTCTGTGTCATGTGTGTGTGTGTGTGTATGTGGATATATGGATAATGGTTATCTTTTGAGAGTTGAATGCAATGAAATTTCATTTTAATGAATGCCGATTAGTGTATATTTAAAGTGACAATAAAATTATTCAAAATCTATCTTCTATCCATCCTCCACCCATCTTTCCCTTTCCCTCTCTCTAAACTCTCTATCGATCTATCTATCTATCTATCTATCTATCTATCTATCTATCTATCTATCTATCTATCTATCTATCTATCTATCTCGTCTATATCTATCTGTCTGTCAGTCTGTTTATCGATCTATCTCATCTGTCTCTATCATGTCTCATCTGTCTCTAAGTATCGATCTATCTCATCTGTCTCTATCTATCTACCTACCTACCTACCTACTTATCCATAACTATCTATCATCTATCCATCCACCCTCCATCTATCCTTTCTCTTTCTCTATCATTTTATCATTCTATCTCTATCCATTGATCCATCCAGCTATCTATTTATCTATCCATCTGGTAAACTCATAAGATTTGTTTTTCTTGCCATGTACATGCATACATCCGAATTAGACGGTGTTGTTCCTCTGTGTTATATAATATATGTGGGTATATTACTTACTTACTTACTTATTCATTCATTCATTTCATTTCATTTCATCATGTTTATGTAGTGTATATTTGAGGTGGGGACCCTCTGAGAGCTGCATGCAACGGAATTTCATTTTAAGGTGTGCCAATTAGTATGCACGTTCAAAGGGACAATAAAGTCATCTTAAGTCTAGAAGTGTTCATAAGTACATACAGCTTTTCTGAACGTACCCAGAGGTGGTATTCTGCTGGTTTTGGTGAACTGGTAGCGCCAACGATCAGTTGGCCCCGCCCATCCGCCTCCGCTGTATCTTGTCCTTTACTTCCTGCCTTGGAGCTCATCTCAATCACTCAGCACAGCTGATTCCCCCCCCCCCCCCATTCCTGTTCTACTTACTGTTGCTGACTTGGAAGATAAGCAACTGAGCTTCTAAATCAGGGGTGAAATGCTCCTGGATCAGACCGGATCGCCCGGTCCGGTAGCCATTTTTCCCTGTAGTTCGGCGATCCGGTAGCGATTGCCATCCGGGTGCCATTACTTCCTGGTTTTAACCAGGAAGTAATGTTTTTTTACCTTCTGCACATGCTCCATTTTCAGTGCTGCGCACAAGCGCCTTAGGCGCGCATGCGCACTCACCGAATCGTTTGTTAAACAGGCAGCGTCCCACCACTCAACGTACCCAATATTCCTACAGGGGTATTTAATCTTACCTTGGCTTGCTTTTCAGGAGCCAGCAAAGAGTAGAGAGGAAGAACGTAAAGTGGGTGGGAAGAATCCGGTTTTTCACCTGCATTCAAATTATAAACAGGGAGGGGGAAAAATTCTAAGTGCTGAAAATATTAGTCTGCTAGGTTAATAGTACTATCGTCTGTATTGTCAAGACATGGCAAAACTTCTGCTCTTTTTAAAAACTATTTGATCATTAACCTTACATATTTTTGTTTTAATCGCTCGCCCCTGTGCATCCTCAAGAAATAAGGCAGTATATAAAAATATAAATAAAAATATAACCAGTAAATAAATACTGTTTCAATATATTTTTCAAAATCAGAGCTAAGAGACAAGGGAAGAAGAAAAAGCAGCATGTATTTTTCTGGCAGCTTCATGAGAACTAGTCTCTTTGTGACTTTATTTAGGAAATGTATTGACCATAAATCTAGCAGAGTGGTTACTTTAAAAACAGGGATACTCAAGCTTAAAAAAAAAGATCACCTGCTATTAAAGAAAGGCCAACGTCTTTGAGGTGGTGATATAATAAGGTGCTAACTTAACATTCGTGGTTTATTGAATAAGCCAGGGTTTGTTTTCCTATGTTTGTTTGTTTGTTTGTTTGTTTATTTTTTATTTATTTATTTATTTATTTATTTATTTATTAGATTTCTATACCGCCCTTCTCCTTACGGACTCAGGGCGGTGAACAGCCGAATAAAAATTCAGTACATAAAAGTTAAAAAATTTTAAAACACATATACGTTTGGCTGAGAATTAAAACAAAATAAATATTAAAATGCAGCAACTCTACAAACATTAAAAAATTTTAAAAATTTTAAAAATTCAACAGGGATCAGGCTAAACCGGCAAGTTGGAAAAGATGAGTTTTTAGGGCCCGACGAAATGTCTGGAGGTCGGAGTTAACATGTTAACATGAAGGCAAAATCCATCCATAAAATAGAAAAAAAAGAGGCTGCATCAGATGCTGCCTCATCTTATTATGGCTCAATGGCTAAGACACTGAGCTTCTCGCTCAGAGAGGTCGGCAGTTCAGTGGTTTGAATCCCTCGTACAGGTCTCCTGCTTGAGCCGGGGATTGGACTAGATGACCTCCAAAGTCCCTTCCAACTTTGTTACTGTGGTTTGATCGGCTAACCATGATTAAAAATCTCTCTGGTCTTCTGTGCAAACTCAGCCGACTTTCAAAGTGCTGTGGTCCGTCAGACTCGGACGATGAGGAGGTTGGGGAGGAACGTGGGCCAGTGCTGGAGTCTAGGGATGGCTCTGATGGATGCTCTGCGTTGGACACAGAGAAAGAGCCAGGGCCGTCTGATATTTCCCAGCCACCGGAGAGGCAGCTGCCTTTGGAGGCTGAGATGAGTGAGTAAGAAGAACAGCTGGGGCCTGTTCCAGACCCATATATGCGCAGAGCAGTTAGGAGAGGTGAGCAACGGAGGACAAGGAGTCGACTCGGGAAGCAAGGCACAGGTGGACGCTGAATGGCCCCTCCCTGGCTGGGGAATAAATAGAAGGAAAGCAGAGTGGTTGTCGTAGGAGACAACCATTCGTATTTCTGAAGATTTTGCTCATTGTGTTTCGTGCATCAGAGACTGCTTGCCAGAACTTAATTTGCAGCCTTTTGGCTGGGAGCTCACGGCCTGGCAATTATCGCAAGGAACTGATAAGGTCTGTTACTACAGTTAATTCCTTGAAGGATTTTTGCCTGGACTTTTTGGTGGATGAATGCCATTAATTCACAAGAGGTAAATAAAGAGGGTTTTTTCGTGACCAGGAGTCTGTTTCTTGCTTTTGCTAAGGCTGGGTCAGAACACAAAGTCTCGAAAAGCACAAACCTTCTTGCAGACAATCTTCGCCCAGATCAAGATCAAGATCCGAACCGGCCGAGTTCGCTTCTTCGTCGTCTTCTGCGGCCTCTCGGTCTTCGTCTCCTTCGTCAGTTGGCAGAATGGAATAATTGTCCAGATCAATTTTGGGCAGGGTCTAGAAAGAGGGGGGAAAAGAAACAACTTCAAAGACTCAGCATCCTTCTAGATTTAAAATTTAAAAGGCATTTGGGAGAATCTTAAGACCTGTTTGAAATGTATGACAATATCCAATCATGCTTTAGCAAGAAGATAAATCAGATTCTTATTATTTAGTAGATAGAGGGCAGGGATGAAATGCTCCCGGTTTGGACTGGATCACCTAATCCGGTAGTGATGGCGGTGGGTGGTTCGGAGAACCGGTAGCAAAAATCCTTGTGCCCCCCCCCACCATGCCCAGCTGAGCCGCGTGATCATCAGAGGCTTTTTTTTTAACTTTTAAAAGTATTTTTTCTACAACCTCTTCCGTTGAAAAAATGCTTTTAAAAGTTAAAAAAAAGCCTCTGATGATCACGCGGCTCAGCTGGGATCGTCAGAGGCTTTTCAAAGCATGTTTTTCTGCAACCTCTTGGATGGTAAAAAGAGACGGTAAAAAAAAAATGCTTTGAAAAGCCTCTGACGAGCCCGGCTGAGTTGCCTAATTGGCAGAGATGCTTTTCAAAGCATTTTTTAAAAAGCCTCTCTGACGATCCCAGCTGAGTTGCCTGATCGCCAGAGGCTTTTCAAAGCATTAGAAAAAATGCTTTGAAAAGTTAAAAAAAAAAGTTGGCCACACCCACCCAATCACATTACCCCACCACCACCACCAAGCCACGCCCACAGAACCGGTAATAACACATTTTACATTTCACCCCGATAGAGGGTACTCAGGAGATGAATGTGCAAAACTAAGATATTTGGGGGGATTTTTTTAAAAAAAGAAGGAGCAAATATAGGTTGTTCTTGACTTATAGCCATTTATTTAGTGACCAAAGTTATAATAGCCGTGAAAAAAGTGATTTACAATTGGTTCTTACACATGTAATTTTTGCAGCGTATAAATAGTCACATTATCAAAATTTGGGCTTTGGCAACCAGCCTGCATTTATGACAGAGGCTGGAAAATTTAGCTTACTTGAAGAGCGTGCTTCTTTTTCTGCCTGGATTTCTTAAACCTTCTGATGGCTTCTACGGAATTGTCCTCATCTTCAGAGCCTACAAACAGCAAAGACACATGTTTCTCAGCCAGGACAACAAAATGTTAGTAGAACTTCCAGAAATCACCAGCTAGCATGGATGGACTTCAACTCCCAGAATTCCCCAGGCCAACATATGGACTTTATCACCTAGAATTCCCCAGGCAACATGGACGGACTTCCACTCCCAGAATTCCTTAGTCAGCAAGGGTGGACCAACTCTCAAATTTTTCCACTCAGCACAGATGAACTAACTCCCAGAATTCCCCAGGCAACATGGATAGACTTCAGCTCCCAGAATTCCCCAGGCAACATGGACAGACTTCAACTCCCAGAATTCCCCAGGCATCACGGACAGACTTCAACTCCCAGAATTCCTCAGCCAGCAAGGGTGGACCAACTCTCAAATTTTTCCACTCAGCACAGATGAACTAACTCCCAGAATTCCCCAGGCAACATGGACAGACTTCAACTCCCAGAATTCCCCAGGCAACATGGATGGACTTCAGTCCCAGAATTCCCCAGGCATTACAGACAGACTTCAACTCCCAGAATTCCTCAGCCAGCAAGGGTGGACCAACTCTCAAATTTTTCCACTCAGCACAGATGAACTAACTCCCAGAATTCCCCAGGCAACATGGACAGACTTCAACTCCCAGAATTCCCCAGGCAACATGGACGGACTTCAGTCCCAGAATTCCCTAGGCATTACAGACAGACTTCAACTCCCAGAATTCCTCAGCCAGCAAGGGTGGACCAACTCTCAAATTTTTCCACTCAGCACAGATGAACTAACTCCCAGAATTCCCCAGGCAACATGGACAGACTTCAACTCCCAGAATTCCCCAGGCAACATGGACGGACTTCAGTCCCAGAATTCCCCAGGCATTACAGACAGACTTCAACTCCCAGAATTCCTCAGCCAGCAAGGGTGGACCAACTCTCAAATTTTTCCACTCAGCACAGATGAACTAACTCCCAGAATTCCCCAGGCAACATGGACGGACTTCAGTCCCAGAATTCCCCAGCAAGTCCATCCATTCTGGTTGGGGAATTATGGGAGGTGCAACCCTCCCCTCTTAAAGTGGTCAGAGAGAAACAGCTTCAGAGTGAATGATTCAAAAAGCCAATTTAAGAGATGAAAAGGGCCAGAACTTCCTGATGGGGATTTGCATATCACCGGACATCAGGGTCACCTCAGAGAGATGAAAAAAATGGAGAAAATCAATTTCCCAGAACTACAGATAGTCCAAGACTTACAACAGTTCATTTAGTGACCGCTCGAAGTTACGTCACTGGAAAAAGAGATTTATGAGCGTTTTCACACTGATAATTGTTGCGGCGTCCCCGTGGGTCACATCATTATAATTCAGATGTTTGGCAACTCGTATTTATAACAGTTGCATATTTATGACTCACATTTATGACTGCATATTTATTGCTCGCAGGGTCCAGGGGTCATGTGATCCCATTTTGCGACCTTCTGACCAGCAGAATCAATGGGTGTTGTGGCCCATACACGGCCTGTGCGGATTGTAGCTTATTCAGACAGCGAGGAGGCTGGTGTGGTGCTGTACCAGCAGCCTGTGCAGCTGGCACCTGAGTCAGACAATGAGGAGGCTGGAGAAGAGGTGGTGCCAGAGGCGGGGATTCAGCCAGGGCCTTCAAAACCTCCAGGAGCTCCCTTAAGTGAACAGGACGAAGAGGAGGAGCCTCTTCTCAATGCACAGGTGCACAAAGCTGCCAAAAGGCAGGAGTGGCTCCTCGGGAGGAGGTCTCCTCAAGAGTAAGTCTTGGGACTAATTGCCCACTCCCTTAGCCTATTTAAGGAAGAACACCAAGTGAAGCAATTTGCAGGGAACAACTTCGTTCACTCTCCTTCGTGTCTTGTCTTGCTTATCTTATCAGCTTCCTGCAAATTGCTTCTGGGCATTCTGCCAACCACAGTAAGCTTTCGGTATTATTCTTTGAATTCTTGGCGGCTGTTAATGCAGTTAATTAACAGCCATTGTTGTAAAAAACTGGTTTATTTAGTAAACTAAGGTTTGAATGGACTTTGTGTGTGCTGTGTTCTTTGGGGTCCATTGTTCTGCTGGGGCAGAACAATGGGGAAGCCAGATTCACTTAGCAACCGAGTGACTAACTTAACCGCTGCTGCGATTCACTTAACAACCGAGGCCAGAAAGGTCGTAATATGAGGTACGCAAAATTCCCCTAACAACCACCTCATTTAGCAACAGAAATATTGAGCGTCGTAAGTCGAGGACTACCTGTATTATATTTTCTGTTAGCAAAGGAAAAACAGCTACGTACCATCCCTACAGATTTAAACCAGAAAAATGTTTGTTTGAATTGTTTGCTCACCATGCTTGAATTTACCCCTCCCACAATCCCTTGCCCAAGTTAACATACAAAATCTCTAGATCCGTGATGGCAGATCTGTGGCACACAGCGCCTCCTCTGTGGGCCTGCGAGCTGTCGCCCCAGTTCAGCTCCGCCTTGCATGCGTGCACACCTCCCGCCAGCCAGCTGGGTCGGGTCTCTGCTACGCATGCATGGCAGGGGGGGGCGTGTGTAGAGGCATGCAAGGGGCGCATGCATGCACAGGGGGGACACATGCAGGGGCCACACTCAAATTGCATTTTGGGGGTTCGTGCACGTACTTTGGGTACTCGGTCTGGAAAAAGTTAGCCATCACTGCTCTAGATGGTCCCAAGTTGCCCCCTCCCAGATCAGAGATGAAACGGCTGCGCTCTCAAGGATGAATTGTCCTTTTTTCCCCCATTGCTGTTTGAGAAAGCCTTAAAGAGGAGAAGAGGAGTAAAATTTAAGAGTGCAAAACTTACCCGGGGTTGAGTTTTTGCAAAAAGGGAAAGACTTCCTTAGCCTCCGACAAAGAGAATGGACTTCGGCCTGTCCGGTTAAGAATACCAAAATGCCCCCTGCAAAAGGGAAGGAAGAAAGGACGACATTTTAAACTGGACCGCCCGAGAGAAAGTTGCAAAGAGCGTGTCATGCACCCCGTCGGCCGTCTGAATCTGTGAGGGGAAGATGAGCTGGAGCAAGAACTGACAGCGAGAGAGAGGGCAGCTCCGTTGGCCTTGGAGGAAACTGGGGAAGGGCTGAGTTGGTCCAGGCAAGGCTGTTCGGAATTAGTAAGGCCTGCAGGCTGGGAGGAGAGACAGAGCTCAGACAAGGGGAAACAACCACCTACTCCTGATGCAAGTGTTGTGGCCCCGTCCTCTGAGCCTATCCCTTTGGAGGAAGGAAGCTCTGAGCAGGAGGAAGAGGAGCCAGCCAGATCTCCCAGCCCTCCCCCTCTGGCACCGGCTCAGGTGCCAGCTGAAAGAGAGCCAAGTAGTGGGGAAACAGGTGTCTCAGATGAGAGTGAGGGAGAGACGTCATTCCTGGACGCACGCCAAAGAAGGCGAGAGAAAAGGGTACTGCAGCTGAGGCGTATGAGGAAATCCTGAGTCATTGGATTGGAGTCACGGGATCAATGACTCACTGGACCACACCCAGAAGCATATGTATATAAGACAGTACGGTGGGTTACGAAGTTCGTGACGAACAAAGCTAAACAAACGGAGCAACCTCGTAGTCTTGGAAGCTAGATGAACGGCAAAGCTACGTAGGAGATTTTCTTGTTTGTGTAAACCAATAAAGTCCTTGGCAGACGGTGCATATCGCTGCCAAGGTTGAGATAAGAACTGCGGAGTGTGCCAAGTGATTATTAACCCTCGGCTGGCTGTGTTTTTGTGGGTCTCTGAAGGGGGGGGACAGATCAGCAAGGGCTCGGAGGGTGCAGAGAAGGCGTGATCGGTGCAGACAGAGTAGGCCACGTGCAAGGAGAGTGTCCCGCCCAGCTTCACCAGGCACACCTGGGGAATGAGACTGTGGGGAGGGCCATTTGTCGGAAACAAACCCCGAGTTCCTGAAGTGTTGTGTGCCGGATGTTTGAACCTGCCAAAAGTCTTTGCATTCCTTGTTGGCGTCCTGAAACTAATTATCTGGATCTTTTCCTCCCTGAACTCCTTACTTGGTTCTTGTTTTGCCAGATACATTTGGGATTTATTGCCGTGCAGCCTTGGTGTAAACAGTGCTGGGCTGGACTAATCGCTGCTTGAGGTTTGTGTGGGGGTTTGTGCTCACTCTGCTCTGGGACTTGCCAGAAACGTGGGAGCGTTTGGGGAGCTTTGGAGCAATAAAGGGGCGGTTTGAACTGCCAGCTGTTTGCATTATCTCTGTGCCGTGCCCTGGGTAGAACATCTGTCTCTTCAAAAAATGAAAACCCTTTGCAGAATATCGAAATGTTTAAATGCCGAAAGGCCTGGCTGGGGATGATGGGGTTAGGCATCCAGCTTGATTGGCCTGCTTCGGGGAAGAAGCAGAGAGATCTATGGGTAGCCAGAACTTTAAAGATAATTTATTTATTTATTTTATTTTATTTCAATTTATATATTTGTAGTTCAGAATTAAAGTGAGGGGTCCCTGGTGCTTGCTGGTTTGCCTGCCTTTCATAGCCCAACTAAGTAACATCATCAGTTTTAGAAGGGAGTGGGATGTGTGGAGTAAAAGAGAAGGAAAAGGGGAGGAGGAGGACCCTGGGCTCCTTGGTGCTCTCAGAGCTTGGCGATTTTCTTGCAGATGTTTCAAGACTCAACTAGGTAACATCATCAGTGGTAGCAGGGTGCAAACCCTACTTCTTTCTAGCACTGATGATGTTACCTAGTTGGGTAATGAAATGTCTGGAAGAAAATAACCAAGCTTGGAGAGCACCAAGGACCCCTCAGTTGGAACTTTATTGCAACTCCATCTGGGAATTACGTATTGCTGCTCTTACTTCGTAAAATTAAATTGTATAGATATCTCCTCAGGCAACAGAGCGGTATTAGTGGCCTAGAGGTGGAGCTGTCGCCTCACAATCCGGAGGCTGTGAGTTTGATCCTAGGCTGAGGCAGATATTTCTCTCTCTGGGCATGGTGAGAATATATCTGCTGAACAAAACTCCGCATTGGCGACAGGAAAGGCATCTGGCCAGTAAAATTCTCTGCTAGCTTCATTCAGTTGCCCAGATTCCACCCCGCAAGGAATTCTGGGGATTGTTAAACGAAGATGATGATGATCTCTTCAGGCAATTGTTGTTGTTTCCCCCCCCCCCCCCCCTTTTTACTCAGCCCTCTGACCTGGAGGAAGCATTCGGTGAATTTTGCAGACTTTCCGGAAACATTCCCCGCTGTAATCTTCCAACGGGGTCCTCTTGTTGAAATGAACGGTGACTGGAAATTGCCTCGCATCCACCTGACGTAGAAAAGACCACAGGTAAAAAACTCCCCAAAATGAAAACAATAGTGAATTGCAAGAAGACAGAAGAAGAATATTGTTTTGCTGATAATGTTTGAAAAGGAAAAGCCATAGAATATATTGTTAAGAAAAATTTATTGTTGAAGAACTGTGTGGATAGGTCTGAACCCAGATTTAAATCGACATTATCAGAAGGTTCTGGATTAAATTACTGCCTGGTTCGTTCGTCCCCCTCCCCCCCCCCCCCCCAGAATAAAGGCCTGCTGTTCATTTTACGGTTCATGTCATTATGATCTGTAATTATAATACAGGTAGTCCTCGACTTATGACCACAACGGAGCCCCGTGGATAAGCAAGACAGTGAAGCGAGCTTTTGCCCCTTTTAGTGCCTTTCCTGCCCCAGTCGTTAAGTTGAATCACTGCAGCTGTTTAACAGTGAATCGCACGGGTTGTTAAGTGAATCACCGCTTCCCTGTTGACTTTGCTTGGCCGGTAGGTCGCAAAAGGGGGCACTAGCAACCATCATAAATAGGAGCATCCGAATTTCGATCATGGGGAAGCTGCAACGATCATCGATGTGAAAAACGGCCGTAAGTCCCACTTTTGCATGCCGTTGTGGCTTTGAACGGACACTAAAATGAACCATTGTAAGTCGAGGACTTCCTGCATAACGCCTAGAAATATAAAATTCTCAGCCGCTAAATTCGATTTTATCTTCACCAAACTAAAGGCTGAGTTAGAACCCGGAAGGCTTTGGAGCGAGACTGACAGAAAGAGAAGAGAATGCTCGGGAAGATAAATCTATTTTAGCATCTAATTCTGTCCTACTATCGCAGCACCATTGAGAGTGTCCTGATATACGGCATTCTTGCATGGTACGGGAGCATCTCTGTAGTAAACAGAGAATAATTAAAACTGCCCAGAATATCATCGGGCTCCAGCTACCAGCCCTGAACGGCATCTTCGCTGAATCTCGCTGCTTGAGGAAATTAATTAATTAATTAATTTGTTCGATTTATATATGCCGCCCTTCTCTGGAGACTCAGGGCGGCTTACAATGCATTAAGCAATAGCCTTCATACTTTTATATATACCTGTTTAGTAGGGCTTTCGCCCTCCCCCACAAAGCGGTGTTCTTTTTTATACAAAGTCAGCTTATTGCCCCCATAATCCGGGTCCTCAATTTACCTATTTTAGAAAGGATGGAAGGCTGAGTCAACCTTGAGCCTGGTGAGAATTAAACTTGCAGTAATTGCAGGCAGCTGGCAGCTAAGTACTGCTTTAACAGGAGCAGTTTAGTTCACTGCGCCACCAATTGCGTAAGATTCTCAGGGACTCTTCCCATCCTGCTTACAATCTTTTTGGACTGTTGCCTTTTGGCAGAAGATACAGAACAATTAAAACCTGGACTACACGTCTTCTGAATAGGTTTGATCCCAGAGCTATAATTGCACTCAACAACGAACTAAAAGGCCACAGCTGTTGGACAGCATTACTTGCTCTATTGTGTGGATGCTTGGATGGTTTAGGGGTGGGGAATTGTGGTGGGTGGGAGTGTGTTTGGGGATTGTTATGCCTCCAGAAGTTGTGAATGCTCCAATACTGGAAGTTTTTAAGAAGATGTTGGATAACCATTTGTCTGAAGTGGTCTTAAGGTTTCCTGCCTAAGCAGGGGGTTGGACTAGAAGACCTCCAAGGTCCCTTCCAATTCTGTTATTCTATGATGGACTGCTCTTTGGGTGTTCAGTGAATTTCTTTGTATGGGTATGCTGTGTATATACTTACAATGACAATAAAGTTATTGGGCCTGATGGCTCAGCAGACTAAAAGCATTGTGATTAACACCAGCTGTCTGCAATTACTGTAAGTTCGAATCTCACCAGGCTCAAGGTTGACTCAGCCTTCCATCCTTTCTAAGGTAGGTAAAATGAGGATCCAGTTTGTGGGGGCAATAACTGTATAAATATATACAAAAGTATGAAGGCTATTGCTTAATACATTGTAAGCCGCCCTGAGTCTCTGGAGAAGGGTGGCATATAAATGATCAAATTAAAAAATAAAAATAAAGTTATTATTATTAAAGAGGGTTGTATTGAAGCAGAGATTGGAAAGGAAGCCCAAGCAAAATATTCAAAAATCTCATTTATTTTTCCTAACCCCACCCCACCCGCACTCCTTTTTTACCTGGATAACCGGAGGAGGAACAGGAAAAAGTTTTTGGTTAGCGGTGAAATCCTCGACTCGCAGCGTTGCCGACATGATGATCAGTTTCAGCGGCTGCCCTTTCTGACAAACGAAAAGAGAAACAAAACGTTCAAAGGTTGGGTTTTGGTGAATTCAGAATTAAAAGATTTAGAAAGATTTTTTGGGTGGAGTGGGGAACAAGAGGAAGAAGGCGAGGTGTGCATGTAAAAGAGGCTTTTTCCTTAAATCTGGCGAACAGTTTTAGCTGGCTTTTAGCTTGCTTGAAGGCAGGTGGTGTTTTGGTTTTTTTTAGAATAACAGAGCTGGAAAGGGACCTTGGAGGTCATCTAGTCCAACCCCCTGCCCAAGCAGGAGACTATTTCTGACAGGTGGCAGTCTGGTCTCTTCTTGAAAGCCTCCAGTGATGAAGCTCCCACAACTTCTGAAGGCAACTTCTGTTCCATGGGTTGATTGTTCTCACTGTCAGAAAATTCCTCCTTATTTCTAGGTTGAATCTCTCCTTGATCAGATTCCATCCATTATTCATTGTCTGGCCTTCAGGTGCTTTGGAAAATAGCTTGATCCCCTCCTCTCTGTGGCAGCCCCTCAAGTGTTAGAAGATGACTATCCTGTCTCCCCTGGTCCTTCTCTTCACTAGATCAGCCATGCCCAGTTCCTGCAACAGTTCATCATAGGTTTTAGCTTCCAATTCCCTCATCATCCCGGTTGCTCTTCTCTGCGCTCTTTCTATGGTCTCAACATCTTGGCGTGGAAACACTGCCTACCTTGAATGAATCCCTTCTTTCACCTTTACCTTAGCTCGGAGAGGCACGATGCGAGATAAAAGGCCGATTAAGATGTCGGTATAGACGCTCCTCTCGTGGGCTTCGTCCAGAATTATGACGTGGTACTTGGCTAGCAAAAAATCCTGGAAAAAAAAAAGAAGAGTTGGAAGAGTTTCAGTTCCGTTTTCCAGACTCATGAACTGGGATTCAGGAACGATGAACGTTGGGCAACAATTACAGATAGTCCTCAATTTGCAATGGTTCGTTTAGCAACTGGTTGGAGTTATGAAGGCGCTGGGAAAAAAGTGGTCCTGGAACTTACGACTGTGTCAGTCATGTGATCCCAATTTAGGCACTTGGAAACAGTCATGTATCTATTATGGCTGCCCTGTCCTGGGGTCAAGTGATTGCCATGTGCAATCTTTGCCAGTAAGCTTCTGCCAAGCAAAGTTAACGGGTAAAGTTGGATTTGCTTAATGGCCATGTGTGATTCACTGAACAACTGCAGTTATCTGTTTAACAACCATACTAAAAAAACAAAAAGGATGCAAAATTGAGCGTGACTTGCTTAACAACCCAGTGGCTTAGCAATGGAAATTCTGGCTCCAATAGTGGTCATAAGTCGAGGACTAATTGCAATAGTATTGGAAATTTCAAGGCCTTTTAAGAAGAAATGAAAGAAATAATTCTGGGAGTTGAAGTCTACAAGTCTCAAGCTGGCTGAGGAATTTTTTCTTCTTTTTTTAATTAGATTTATATGCCACCCTTCTCCAGAGACTCAGGGCGGCTTACAATGCGTTAAGCAATAGCCTTCATATTTTTGTATATTTTACAAAGTCAACTTATTGCCCCCACAACTGGGTCCTCAATTTACCTACCTTAGAAAGGATGGAAGGCTGAATCAACCTTGAGCCTCGAACTTGCACAATTGCAGACAGCCGGGTGTTAATAACAGGCTATCTAGCCTGTTGAGCTATCTGAGGCTCTTGAGGCTGTTGAGCTATTTGAGACTACTTAAAGCAGGGGTCTCCAACCTTGGCAACTTTAAGACTTGTGGACTTCAAGTCCCAGAATTCCTGGTTGAGTAATTCTGGGAGTTGAAGTCTACAAGTCTTAAACTGGCAGGGGAATTCTGGGAGTTGAAGTCCTCATGTCTTAAGACAGCTGAGGAATTCTGGGAGTTGAAGTCTGCAAGTCTTAAACTGGCAGGGGAATTCTGGGAGTTGAAGTCCTCATGTCTTAAGACAGCTAAGGAATTCTGGGAGTTGAAGTCTGCAAGTCTTAAGTTGGTAGGGGAATTCTGGGAGTTGAAATCTGCAAGTCTTAAACTGGTAGGGGAAATTCTGGGAGTTGAAATCTGCAAATCTTAAGCTGGCGGGGGAATTCTGGGAGTTGAGGTCTACAAGTCTTAAAGTTGCCAAGGTTGCACAGCCCTGTGCTAAAGCGAGAAAATGTTCCACACGTATGCGCATTCTCCTAAAAATCAATTTCTACTCCACATTTCAAAAGAGGAAACTATAAAGCCCTCACCTTCTGGATTTCTTTCAACAGCACACCATCCGTCATGAACTTCATTTTTGTCTCCTTCGTCACGTTCCCCTCATAACGGATTTGGTAGGAAATCACACTGGGACAGAGAACGTGGAAATCAAGCTGAGGTTGTCAGATTCCCCTCACAATACACAAAACTGAAATGACTCTGTTTAAACCCATCAAGTCGGGACTCCCATCTCGCTGGATGTATTTAGGGCAAATGTAAACGGCAAATAAATTCTTAAAGAACATTAGGCTCATGATCTGCAAACATTGTCTGCTTTCATTTTGGTAGCAGTCATTTCAAAACCTCAGAGAATGCATTTGATTGGATCGAGTTAGTCAAAATGCTAACAATAGCAATAGTCCTTAGACTTACAGTGGGACAAAAAAGTATTTAGTCAGCCCCCAATTGTGCAAGTTCTCCCACTTAAAAAGACGAGAGAGGCCTGTCATTGTCATCCTAAGTAGACCTCAACTATGAGAGACAAAATGAGAAAACAAATCCAGACAATCACATTGTCTGATTTGGAAAGAATTTATTTGCAAATTATAAATATAATTTATAATAGGGAGGGAGGGAGGGAGGAAGGAAGGGCAATAGCACTTATATACTGCTTCACAGTGCATTATTGCCCTCTCTAAGCGGTTTACAGAGTCAGCCTCTTGCCCCCAACGATCTGGGTCCTCATTTTACCAACCTCGGAAGGATGGAAGGCTGAGTCAACCTTGAGCCGGTCAGGATCGAACTGACAGCAGTGGACAGTGTTAGTCTGCAATACTATATTCTAACCACTGGGAGGGAGGGAGGGAAGGAAGGAAGGAAGGAAGGTCAATAGCACTTATATACTGCTTCACAGTGCATTATTGCCGTCTCTAAGCGGTTCACAGTCAGCCTCTTGCCCCCAACAATCTGGCTCCTCATTTTTACCCATCTCGGAAGGATGGAACAGTGAGTCAACCTTAAGCCGGTCAGGATCGAACTGCCGGCAACGGGCAGTCAGCAGAAGTAATCTGCAATAGTGCATTCTAGATGCCAGAATGTGCAAATGTTTCTGTTTCAACAGAATTTTTTTCCCACAATAATATCTGAAACCAATATCGGAAAGAGGCCATCCTTACTGTTGGGATAAATTCATTTCTGCTGCAACTCGCTGAGACATAGATATCGCCGCTACACGCCGAGGTTCGGTAATCCCAATGATGCCGCCGGTGCTACAAACAGAATTGAGATGAGGTTTTAGTAAATTAGTTAAGAGCAGAGTTTCTCGACTGTGGCAACTTTACAAAGGGTGGACTTCAACTCCCAGAATTCCTTAGCCGCCTGAGAAGACTTCACTTCGCAGGATTCCATAGGCAACACGAAGGGACTTCAACTCCCAAGATTCTGGCTGAGGAATTCTGGGAGCTGAAGTCTGTGCATTTTAAAGTTGGTAAGTTTAAAAAAACACTGGTTTAAATTTATTATTTGTGCCAGAGCTTTGTGGAAACAAAGGTTTGAAGCCAATGTGTGAGGTATTGTTAATTGATGGATGAAAATTTAACCAAAGAGAAAAGCAACCTGGAATTAAGGAGAAACTTCCCAGCAGTGAGGACAATTAACCAGCGGAACAGCTTGCCACTAGAAATCGTGGGCGCTCCATCACTGGAGGTTTTTAAGAGGAGACTGGACTTGTCTGAGATTGTATAGGTTCTTCTGCTTGAACAGAGGGCTGGACTAGATGACCTCCAAAGTCCCTTCCAGCTCTATTCTGATTCTGATTTTATTTTATTCTAGCGAGCACAGACAGGTAATCCTTGCTTTACAACAACTGAGCCCAAAAATTTGGTTGCTAAGCGAGACATTTGTTAAGTGAGTTTGCCTCTATTTCACCTCCTTTCTGGCCCCAGTTATTAAGTGGAGCACTGCAGTTGTTTTCTTCCTTTTGCAAAAAGTTTTATTTTTATTTTTTCCAACATACAAATTACATTATTTAATTTATTTTATTACATTTTATTCAATTTATATACCGCCCTATTCCCCAAGGACTCAGGGCGGTGAACAGCCAAGATGAAATGCATATAATACGAATGTTAAAAGACATTTAGAATACAATAAATATTTTGGCCCAATAATTTAGAACACCCAATTTAGGACAGATTTAAAACAATTTAAAAAGGGAAAATTAGGCCAGGCCCGCCTGTTGGAATAAGAATGTTTTAATCTTTTAAATTTTTTTAAATTTATCTTTTCGGAACAGAGCCCTCATCCGGTCATCAATTTATATAGTCCCCCCACCCGCCCATCTTTAACAAAATTTTGTATATTCTATTTTGCCTTAACACTTATTTCTTAATCTTAACTCACCTATCTCAACTAATACCATCTTTAAAAAAAATTAAATCAAATGTACTTAATCAAAACAATTACCCTTCTATTAACCCCCCTGAGCACTGCAGTTGTTAAATTAGTAAAACAGTTGTGGAGTGAATCTGGCGTCCCCCAACGACTTTGCTTGTCAGAAGGTCGCAAAGGGGGTGGGACGGTCATAAATAGGAGTCAGTTGCCAAGCGTCCAATTTTGATCACGTGACTATGGGGATGCTGCAACGGTCATAAGTGTGAAAAATGGTCCTAAGTTACTTTTTCCATGCCGCTAGTGACTTCAAATGATCACTAAATGAACTGTTATTAATGCCGAGCACGACCTGTACGAGGGACTGCCTTAGAAGCCCCCAAATTTGTACCTCGCGTAGCCTGCTTCATAGAGGAACTGAGGCACTTGGGTCGTTTTCCCACAACCGGTTTCCCCGCATATGATGACGATAGGATTCTCCCGCACGGCTTCCATGACCACCTGCTCTTCTCCAAGTATGGGGAGTTTCAACCGGGCTTCCTTTGACAAACGAAAGAAACAGAGGGTATTTACAAACAATAAATTCTGCGGTAGCCCAAATTGTAAATTAAATTTCAACACACATCCTTTGGGAGTTTTAAAACTGCTTGTGATTAATATTCCCACCCTAAGAGCCTCTTTCGCTGTAAGCTGCATGTTGCTTCACACTTCCCGGACCAGATGATTTAATTGCTTTTGGCTTAGCACCTGAGATCGATCTATCAATCATCTATCTATCTATCTATCTATCTATCTATCTATCTATCTATCTATCCATCCATCCATCCATCCATCCATCCATCCATCCATCCATCCCCCCATGTTTTATTTATTATATTTATATAACGTTCAATTTCCATCAAACGGTGTGTGATCTGTAATTATTTTTAAACAGTCATAATCAACATATCTGTTGTAGAATTCATTACAATATTGATAATGTAACAATAATACTAAACATCCTCTTTAGCAACTCTCCACGTTAGCATTTCCTCTTATGTCTCCTAACTTGTTTCTATTGTCTAGCCATTGATAAAATACATCCCATATCAAAACATATTCAATTTCTTCTTTATCCTTAATAGTGAACATTAATCTATCCATTTCTGAGCATTCTAATATTTTCTTAATTATCTTCTCATCTATCTGTCTGTCTGTCTGTCCGTCTATCTATCTACCTACCTACCTACCTACCTATTTACCTACCTATCATCAGATATCACATCTATCTATCTATCTATCTATCTATCTATCTATCTATCTATCTATCTATCATCTATCTATCATCTCTATCATCTATCTATCTATCTATCTATCTGTCTGTCTGTCTGTCTGTCTGTCTGTCTGCCTGCCTGCCTGCCTACCTGCCTATATCTATCTATCTATCTATCTATCTATCTATCTATCTATCTATCTATCTATCTATCTATTATCTATCTATCTATCTATCTATCTATCTATCTATCTATCTATCTATCTATCTATCTATCTATCTATCATCTATCTATCCCCCATGTTTTATTTATATAACATTCAATTTCCATCAAACAGTGTGTTGTGGGTACAGTTATTTTTAAACAGTCATAGTCTATATATTGGTTGTAGTATTCATGACAATAACATTCATGACAATAATGTTGATAATGTAATAATAATACTAAACATCCTCTTTAGCAACTCTCCACATTAGCATTTCCTCTTATGTCTCCTAACTTGTTTCTAGTGTCTAGCCATTGATAAAATACATCCCATATTAAAACATATTCAACTTCTTTATCCTTAATAGTGAACATTAATCTATCCATTTCTGCGCATTCTAATATTTTCTTAATTACCTATCTATCATCTATCTATCTATCTATCTATGTATCTATCTATCTATGTATCTATCTATCTATCTATCTCTATCTATCAATCTATCTATCTATCTTATAGCATCTGAGCTCTTATATGATATCTGATTTTATATAGATAGATGATAGATCTCTGAGCTCAACCTGCGTGCCCAGCTGAAATTTGCTTGGTTAGCAAACTTGAATGAGACATGAGAACATTCTCTACGGATTGGAATCAAAACTGACCTGAATCTCGGGGGATCGATCCACTGGAACAAACACTGCAGGTTCCGATGTGGGTTTAGAGGTTGTGTTTTTTTGCTCAGGAGGTTTATCAAGTTCTTTGGGTAAAGAAAGTGGACATTTGGAGACCTTCCTGGATTCTGTCTCAGTGGTGGTGGTGGAAGCTTTTGGGAATGCCTTGTCAACCTGTTCTTCCTTCTCAGAATCCTCCTCTTCCTCTTCCTCCTCCTCCTCTTCTGCCTCTTCCTCCTCCAATTCAAGTCTGCCTCTTTTCCTATTGGCACCCCCAATGCTTTTGATTTTCTTTGACCACTCGGCACTTGCTTCCTGGACTGACCTGAAACACCAAGACTTCCATGTTATCCCCCAAGCCAGGGATGAAATCCAGCAGGTTTGGACAGGTTCTGGAGAACTGGTAGCGGAAATTTTGAGTAGTTCGGAGAATCAGCAAATACCACCTCTGGCTGGCCCCAGAGTGGGGTGGGAATCAGGATTTTGCAGTATCCTTCCCCCAGGACTGGGGTGGGAATGGGGATTGTGCAGTATCCTTTCCCCAGGACTGGGGTGGGAATGGGGATTGTGCAGTATCCTTCCCCTGGAATAGGGTGGGAATGGAGATTTTGCAGTATCCTTCCCCTGGAGTGGGGTGGGAATGGAGATTTTGCAATATCCTTCCCCTAGAATAGAGTGGGAATGGAGATTTTGCAGTATCCTTCCCCCAGTAAAGGGGTGGGAATGGAGATTTTGCAATATCCTTCCCCTGGAGTGGGGTGGGAATGGAGATTTTACAGGATCCTTCCCCTGGCGTGGGGTGGGAATGGAGATTTTGCAATACCCTTCCCCCAGGAGTGGGGTGGAAATAGGGATTTTGCAATATTTTCCCCCTGGAATAAGGTGGGAATGTAGATTTTGCAATATCCTTCCCCTGGAGTGGGGTGGGAATGGAGATTTTGCGGTATTCTTCCCCTGCCACGCCCACCAAGCCACACCCACTGCGGCCCAAGCACTGAAGAGATCCCAAGGAAGATGATTGATGCCCACTTGGATATCTACTCCCAGAATCCCCCAATCAGATAAATATTTTTTCTAACAATTCTGGAGACTCCCATATCTGCAGGTGCCCCGAAGGACTGACTGCCCACTCTGAGCATCACCTGCCTCTCCCAAAGGCTGGCTATATAGGTTAGCTCAGATGGGTGCAGAAAAGGCAGCATCAAACATACATCCGTGTTGCATAAATAAAATGAGCCAATGAGCTTGACCCTTCCTTAAAGCAAACCCCGCATCCCACTAGCATGGATGAGGTTACTTAGTTGGGTAATGAAATGTCTCCAAGAAAACCACTGAGCTCAGAGAGCACCAAGAACCTCACAGTCCTCCTCTTTCTCATCTCATTCTCCATTCTGAAAACCCCGCTCCCTTCTAGCACTGATAATGTTACCTAGCTGGGTTGTGAAACATCTGTAAGACAACCACCAAGCTCAGAGAGCACCAAGGATCCTACAGCCTTCCTCTCTCCTCCTCCTTCTCTATTCTGAAAACTCCACTCCCTTCTAGCACTGATAATGTTACCTAGCTGGGTCGTGAAACGTCTCCAAGACCACCACCAAGCTCAGAGACCGCCAGGGACCCCTCACACTCCCTTATCTTACCTTTTCGCCTGGAACATCCGTTTTCCTGTTCCGAGCTTGGACGTGGTATAGAGAAGCTTCATTTCGGCCTCAGGCACCTGGACTTCGCTCAGCTTTTTCAGCAGTTCCGCTCGCTGGAATTTCAAACCCAACCCAACAGAACAGACCACGTGAGCCGAGAACGAGGCTGACGTCCCCTGCCTCCCCGCATCACCATATTCAATCGAGCGTGGGGGTTTTCCTGAAATCAAACACCCACCTTTTCCTTCTTGGCTTTTTGTTCCAAAACCTTTTGCAAATTCTTCTTCTGCTTCTTTGTCAGGGGTTTCTTTCCTGGACTTTTAAGGGAGGTTGCTGGCTTCTCCTGGGTTTTTCGGGACGGAAGGACGAGGGCGTTGCTCTCATCCACTCCTTTCAAGATGGTTTCATCTAGAAGGGGGGGGTGTGGGGGGTGGGGGGGAGACAGAGAAAACAGGACCTCACCAGGTCAAATTGCACCCCTGCTTTGCTACTCCACCTCCATGTGAAGGTCACTTTGAAATAAGTTCCATGAATTCAAAGTCAAAATAGCACCTATAGTAACAGGTGCCTTGGGTGCAATCCCAAAATAGTTGGAACATCACTTGACCATCATTCAGCATTCACAAAATCCCCATCAGTAGAATAGAGTAGAGTAGAGTAGAGTAGAGTAGAGTAGAGTAGAATAGAATAGAATAGAATAGAACAGAACAGAATAGAATAAACAGGAGGAATGGAATGGAATGGAATGGAATGGAATGGAATGGAATGGAATGGAATGGAATGGAATGGAATGGAATGGAATGGAATGGAATAGAATAGAATAGAATAGAATAGAATAGAATAGAATAGAATAGAATAGAATAGAATAGAATAGAATAGAATAGAATAACAAAGTTGGAAGGGACCTTGGAGGTCTTTTAGTCCAACCCCCTACTCAGGCAGGAAACCCTATGCCATGTCAGACAAATGATTGCCCAATCTCTTTTTAAAATCTTCCAGTGTCGGAGAACTCACAACTTCTACAGGCTGATTAGTTCCACTGATTAATTGTTCTAACTGTCAGGAAATTTCTTAGTTCTAAATTGCTTCTCTCCTGGATTAGTCTCCACCCGTTGCTTCTTGTCCTGCCTTCAGGTGCTTTGGAGAATAGCTTGACTCCCTCTTCTGTGTGGCAGCCCCTGAGGTATTAGAAGACTGTTATCATGTCACCCCTAGTTCTTTTTTTCATTAAACTAGACATACCCAGTTCCTGCAACAGTTCTTCATAAGTTTTAGCCTCCTGTCTCCTAATCATTTTTGTTGCTCTTCTCTGCACTCTTTCTAGTCTCCACATCCTTCTTACATCATGGCGACTAAAACTGGATGCAGGATTCCAAGGGTGGCCTTTCCGAGACCTTATAAAGAGGTATTAACACTTCTCGTGATCTTGATTCTATCCCTCTGTTGATGCAGCCTTGAACTGTGTTGGCTTTTTTGGCAGCTGCTGCACACGGCTGGCTCCTATTTAAGTGGTTGTCCACTAAGACTCCAAGATCCCTCTCAAAAGGCAGCTTTACTTGGCATAGCTTACATCCTTTGATAACGATACCTTTAATACCATCAAACAGCCACATTGGCCTATTTTAGCTTTTCGGGAAGGACTTGATAGGTGGACAAAAATGCCAAATCCACTATAAGCATCTGGCTGACTCTGCAAACCACAACCTCACAAGGTTGTCGTTGGGGGAAAAAGAAGAGGAGGGGAGAGTTTATGTTGGCTGTCTTGTGTTATTTATTAAGTAATAAGGCAGGATAAAAAATAAATCTAATATTTTTTTTTTTAGAAAAAGGCATTCAACTTAGAGATAACATTAATTTGCTTTTGAGATGGACGTGGAATATGAATGAGAGCCAGTTTTAGTCAAGTGGCTAAGGCACCAGGTCAGAAAGTGGGAGATCCTGAGTTCAAATCCTGCCTTAGCCTGAAAATCAGTTGGGTGGGCAACTTTGGGGCCAATCTCTCTTTCTTAACCCAACCCACCTCAGAGGGTTGTTGTGGGGAAAAATAGGATGAGGAAGGAGTTATTTATAAAGTAATATGGCAGGATTAAACAAAAAAATCAAATATACATTTTTAAAAAATACAGTCCACTTAGAGATAATGTTAATTTGCTTTTAAGATGGACGTGGAATTTGAAGGAGAGCCTGTTTTAGTCTAGTGGCTAAAGCACGAGGTTAGAAAGTGGGAGATCCTGAGTTCAAGTCCTGCCTTAGCCTTGGTCAAGCTATTTTCCAAAGCACCTGAAGGGCAGACAAGGAATAACGGATGGAAACTGATCAAGGAGAAATTCAACCTGGAAATAAGGAGGAATTTTCTGATACTGAGAACTATCAACCAATGGAACAGAAGTTGCCTTCAGAAGTTGTGGGAGCTTCATCCCTGGAGACTGGACTGCCGTCAGTCAGAAATGGTGTAGGGCCTCGTGCTTGGGTGGGTGGGTTGGACTAGATGACCTACAAGATCCTTTTCCAACCCTGTTATTCTGTTGTTATTCTGTTATTCAGAAGTTGTGGGAGCTTCATCCCTGGAGGCTTTCAGGAAGAGACTGGACTGCCATCTATCAGAAATAGGAGTGTAGGCTCTCCTGCTTGAAGAGGGGGGGGGGGGTTGGACTAGATGACCTCCAAGGTCCCTTCCAACTCTGTTAATCTATTAAAATTATGCATGTTCTCCCCCTTGAGTTATTTATAACAATGACTGAAGGCGGGGTATCCAAAAAGTTAAAATAAATAAACAGTGTTTAAAGATAGGAAGAAGCCAACTCTGGGATAGGCTTTATTTGGTTCTTTGGGGCCTGCCCCTCCCTCCCTCCCCCAGTCTAGCCTACCTTGCAAGGTTGGTGTTATGAGAAAAACAGGAGGAAGGAATACCACTGAGCTCTGTAACCCCCCAAAGGAGGATTTAAAAATATAATAACAATAAATATAATAAAGATGATGATGGTAATGATAATGTAACGATAATAATGATAATAATGATGATGATGATAATAATAATAATAATAATAATAATAATAATAATAATAATATTCACCTCCCAGTTCCAGCTGCACAGGCTCCTGGGGAGCGGGAACCCCATTCCTGGGCGATCCTGGCAGCCGCGCCCGCAAATTGCGCCTCTTTTGCGCCTTCCCCATCAAGGCGCGCATCAACACAGCCTCTCCAAACCCACGTGGATCCCGAGAGGCAAACACTTCCGCCTCCTGACGTCTCGTCTCGCGAGAACTCGCCCCTCCCCGCCCAACCCAGGCCTTCCGACTCTATGGTACTTAAATTCAAAAGAAGTCCGTTCGAAGGAGGAGGAGGAGCTTTGCAGAGCTCCCGAACGGGTGGGAGGCAAAACGCGGCGGGGAATCCAGGGATGGTGGAACGGGACGAGCAGGGCGATGCTGATGATAACCCTGAGGCTGTGGTTTTGTTTTAATTAAGATTATTAATTAATTAACTAATAAAACCAAACCACCTTATGATGCGTGGAGGTGAGCACTTCTCTGTGGCACCTTTTTCCTTTCCTTTGCACTGAGTTAGGCGGTTTCCCTTTTTTTGGGCAACAAAATCAGGATTCTGCATTCAGGGTCCAGGAAAGAAAGAAAGTGTGAGAGAGAGAGAGAGAGAAAGAAAGAAAGAAAGAGAAAAAGAGAGGGAAAGGGAGAGTAAGAAAGAAAGAGGGAGAGAGAAGAAAGAAAGAGAGGGAAGGAAAGAGAAGAAAGAAAGAGGGAGAGAGAAAGAGAAAGAGAGAAAGAAAGAAGAGAGGAAGAGAAAAAGAGGAAAAGAAAGTGGAAGAGAGGCAGAGAAAGAAAGGGAGAGAGAAGAAAGAAAGAGGAAGAGAAAGAGAGAGGAAGAGAAAGAAAGAGAGAAGGAAGAAAAAGAAAGAGAAGAGAAAGAAAAAGCCTGGTGGTGCAGCAGACTGTTATTAACATTCAGCTGTCTGCAATTACTGCAAGTTCGAATCTCACCAGGCTCAAGGTTGACTCAGCCTTCCATTCTTTCTAAGGTAGGTCAAATGAGGACCCAGAATGTGGGGGCAATAAGCTGACTTTGTATAAATATACAAAAGAATGAAGGCTATTGCTTAACGCATTGTAAGCCGCCCTGAGTCTCCGGAGAAGGGCAGCATATAAATCAAAATTTTAAAAAAAAGAAAAGAGAGAGAGAGAGGGAGAGAAAGAAAGAAAGAAAAGAAAGAGAAAGAAAGAAAGAAGAAAGAAAGAGAGAGAGAGAGAGAGAAAGAAAGAAAGAAAAAGAAAGAAAGAAAGAAAGAAAGAAAGAAAGAAAGAAAGAAAGAAAGAAAGAAAGAAAGAAAGAAAGAAAGAAAGAAAGAAAGAAAGAAAGAAAGAAAGAAAGAAAGACGGATTAACATCTTCCATCAGTTCCAGATGATAAATCAATAAAAAGTGTCTTTGGAATTTTTTTAGTATGGAGGAGTATATGAAGTCACCGAAAGTTTCAAATCTGCATCCCACAAGCTCAGGATGCAAAGCCATGTTCAAATTGTGCAAATTGATTGTGTGTGTGTGTATGTGTGTGTGTTGCCAAGAATCAAGGATTAAGAAAGCTTTATATATTTTCACTAAAGAAGAAGGCGGGACAATAAGAAATATCATCTAATAAACATTTTAGTAATAATTCTACAATTTGTCCTATTGGTCTCTAGCTGTCCCTATTCCTAAACCTTGGCTAATGAATGCCCCAGGAGTTATCTAATACACATTTTATTGGCTGCAGGCCATCTGTATTCCTAACTCTCAGAGAGATATTTCACTCTCTGGGCACGATGAAGATATATCTGCTAAACAAAACTCTGCACTGGCGACAGGAAGGGCATCTGGCCATTCAAACACTCTGCTAGCTCCATTCAGTTGCCCAGACTCCACCCCACAAGGGATCATGGGGTCATTAAATGAAGATGAAAGAGAGAGAGAGAGAGGAAGAAAGACACAGAGAGAGAAAGAAAGAGAGGGAAAGAAGTAGAAAGAAAGACAGAGAGAGAAAGAAAAAGAAAGAGAGGAAGAAAGACAGAAACAGAGAGAGGAAGAAAGACTAAGACAGACAGAGAGAGAGAGAGAGAGGGAGAGAGGGAGGGAGGGAGCAAGCAACGAAGATACCACTGCAAAAGTTACAGTAAACATTTAAGATTTATTTGGTCACCACACCATAATTCAGTTGTGACATCAGTCTACAAACAATTCACTATGTAGAAGTACATAGGTCTTGGTGTTCAGATAATAAATAAAGGAGTGGACGAACATTTTTCCCAAATCTTCACAGTTATTCAATAGCTTCATTCATAGTACTAAGGTTTTATTAAGATCACTGATTAAAAGGAGGCCCACGACACTTCCTTCGCACCAAAATCTTAAAACAAAACACATAATTTTGCCATACAGACTTTTTTTTTTTAAAAAAAACAACCTAATACTTAGAAGATCAAATGTCCAGTAGGATAATCAATCACTATACTCAGTGCAGATAAAACAGTTATGATCCAGGGATATCTATCTATCTATCTATCTATCTATATATAGATACTATATATTTCTGCTTTTACAACATGAAATTTTTTAAACATGGCACTTGGCAACAAGGATCCAAGGAATCAAAGGAAGCGGTTTTAAATTTCATGCAAAACGTAAGAAAGATTAAAGATCTTTAAAAGAAGGAGAAGAATCTTAGCTGCAAAATACAAATTAACAGGCACGAAAACACGTTACCTTCATCAACAGAAGAAAAAGAGATAATCTACAGCCAACAAATAAAGACAAAGCAACTTTGGAAAAAAACCCCAAAACCCTAATTATATCCCAAAAGGCAAAAGTATGACATTATCTTAGCACACATTTGCACACAATATTCCAAAACCCAAGACAACTGTAAAAAAAACACATTAAATTCAGTAGTTCTGCTCTATTTCTTGGTCAGGCTGATGTGCCTCAATCGATCACAATAATTGCACGGATGATTCACCACAATGTCTACACGGCACTCTGATTTTAACACAAGACTGGAATTCTCGGTTGGGGGAAAAAAATTTCCCTTGAGCTGCCATTATTGTAATATCCCAACAAGATGGGGGTTTCTTAAGTTGTTTTGAATGATTAAAAAATGAAAGTCGGTCTATTTATTGAACGAAAACCATCCTAGGAACGTAAAAATCTTGGCAAAGTGGAATTTTAGCATGTCTAATACCTCTTAGAGGATTAGCTTTGTATATTCTTGCATTATTTAAGAATGCAATGCGTACTTTGGCCTCTAATATTTTGCTTCCACTAGTATCAACCATGGGTAGTTCTAACCAGAATTATACCTAGGATCTGAAGGACAATCCAAGTTTGAATTAACCAAGATCGGCTGACGTTGCAATTAAGGGGGGAAAAAAATACTTACCGGTATTTGCTGAGGTTGTAACAGTAAACTGGCGTTTTTCCAAACTGTTAGGAATTAACAACAATGCAAATCCAATCTTAATTTAGGCTGGGGGGAAAAAAAACCTGGTACCAATTTGAAAACTGATGTAAGGTTTGTAAGAAAAGAATCGCAGCTGGTTAGTTTAAACATTTCACCTCTTTTTCCCTGAATTGACAAATCAAATTAATATCTTACTACTGCCCATGGCCAACCACCGCCATCAATAATTAATTGCCATGCTTAATTTTTCTCCCTGAACCTATATATTCAATAAATATATACCAACACCCGTTTTTTTGTTTTTTGTTTTACAAAGCAGGGTATTTTCTAGATGAGCAAAGGTGAAAAAAATACCACAATGGTACTATCCCCAAAAGAAGTGAACAGTAACAAGAAGAAAAATAAAGCAGGAAAAAAATCCATCCACATTTATATAGAATAAGGGGAAAAAATAACTTAAGGTCATCTTCATTTTCAAAACTCTGCAAGGAAATGGCAAGAAGAGTCTATTTCAAGTACAATAATTTGTGCTCCTGTTTAATTTACATAAAAGAGAATTTTACTTAGCCAAATCTGCACCAAGGCAGAGGGGGCAATATATATATATATATATATATATATTTATATTCTTTTTTTCAACTATAGCCTTATACCGAACAAAATGCTGTGTATATCAAATCTATTTATACATTTACATCTATATATTTTTTACTAGTTCCTGCATTGTGACTAACGGGAAAGCTGATTTAAAGGAGGGAATTCGTTTTAACCAACGTTCTCTCGATTCCATGTTGCCTTTTCTTTTATTATTGAAGAATAAAGATTGCGGATCTTTATTCTTTGATTTGAAGAATTCCATCGCCGAAGAAAAGCGATGGTTTTGTTTTTTCTGGACCCTTCATTTGGGAATGATTGTGGGAATTGGTGGCAACCTTCAAAAAATGTTGGTTTTTTTTCTGGAAGGAAGGAGACACTTACTAACTCACGGAAGGAGATACTTATCCAGGCAAATTAGTTGCTCACTTCTCAGGCACGCAAGAAAAGGGGGATCATGAGGCCAGGAATTGCTAACTATTCCTGCAGCATCCAGTTTTCCCAGGAAATGACCGGTTGTGGAATAGATCTTCAAACAAAAAAGAATTGTGTGTTTTTTGAGGTTAGAAACATGTGGGAAACAACGTTAATTGCTTTAAAACTGGCCCTGATGGTTTACTATTCTGTGGGTACCATTTACACCCTGAACCTGAAATGGTCACTTGGGCAATTTTCGTGGAATACCAAATTAGCCATTCTGCTTTTTTAAGGATTGAACCCGATCGTCTCCTCCGTTTTATCTATTGGGGAGGGGGGGAGATTTTGGATAGATGAACGAAGCACAGATCCTTCTGAAGCTGATGATGTTATGGAATTTATTGCCACGTTAATCCTGAGAAAGATTCCCGTATCCCACCTTTTCTTCTTCCTACTCTTCTTTTTTTTTACAATCCTTTTTTAATCTGTCGCCGATCGTGATTGCGGTGTTTTAAAAATGAGTCAAGCTGAGGCTGCTTGGGATTATTTCTGCCTTTCTCTCTTTTTTTTCAGGCAATGGGTCATTTCGATAGAAATGTAACTTCCATTCTGAAAAGCCTCTTCTGCCGTTATGCACGCAAAGTTGTTCTCCACAGCTAATATTATCTGACTGACACTCAAGTTTCTTTCTCAAGGTCTTTTGCTCAAGTTGTGCCAGGGAAGAAGATGACGCCAACGTGGACAGGCAGAAGATTTTAGCAGGAGAGGTTTTGGAGAAGGGGCTCAACTATTTATAGGAAGGTGGACTGTGTGTGTGTGTATGTGTGTGTGTGTGTGTGTGTGTGTGTAGTCTAAAGAAAGGGCCTGTTTTTAATAAAACTGATTGAAGGAAAAAAAAATACAGAAGCAGTTTAGATGCTTCTGGTTGATCTCCGAAGGACGCAACATCTTGCTTTCAAAATTCAGGGTGAATCATATTGGGATCTTGACGCAAATAATTTACTTTTTTCCTTCGCAATTATATGAAAAAGACAAAATGAGGCACAAAATGAAATGATCACCGAAGGCAAGATGGAAAAAAAGAAGGAAAGGAAAACCGATCCTCACAATTGTGATCCTCACAAAAATTCCTTGTTGAATTCTTCATGCTTCCTTCCTTCTTTCCGAAGATAAAATCGGTGTCCGGTTTATAGAGAATTTTCTTGTTTGAAACAAAACAATTCCATCGGCCTTTATCAAATTTCCCTCCCTCCCTCTTATTTTTTTTTTCTTATTTTTTTTATAAAAGATGTTTCAAACGCTTGGAAAACAGCAGATAAAATTCTACTCATAGGCGAACATCTCTGAACGTACAGCTAATCTATCTTACTGTTCGTTCGTGTTTTGTTCAGGGAATGGACGGACAAGCTACGCGCGAAGACTAACGGCTGGATGGTGCACATGTCCTTTACCCCAAAGTCCGCCTCGTCGTAGACGAGACGTGGCAATCGCCCGTCTCCCGCGCCGAAGGGTGACGCTCCCGTTAGTCGCCTCCTCGGTCCAGATTCTCGATCACGCGAGACAGACGGATGTTCAGAAGCCTGATCTGGCTGTCCAGGTGGTCGATTTTCTCCTCCAAGGTATTGTGGCTATTCCTCCGCCAGTAGAAGCTCACGGGCCCTGTCATGAAGTAGACGGCGACCACGAAGCAGAGGGGAAGGACGGCGTGTTCGGGCTCGCTCTCGTATTTCTGAAGGATGTAGACGCAGGACAGAGCGAAGAGGACGATACGGATGATCCAGAAGAAACGCCCGCACAGGATGTGCAAGAGATAGAAGAAGAATCCGAGGAGAAGAGACACGAACCAATAAGCCAACAAGATGGCGCCAATCAGCAAAAGGGCCCGAGCGGGATTGTTGGCGAGGGCGGTGTGGCTGAAATAATGGGTCAGGTTGGATCCTGGAAAAAAAAAAATCAAAGCAGAAAATGTCAACGCTCACTCCGCTGAGGTAGGAAAACAAGCATCGACAAATGAAAAATAACAACAACCCATTCATCCGATTTTATGACTGTATTATAGGTAGTCCTTAATGT
The DNA here is from genome assembly GCA_038048745.1 of Coluber constrictor foxii. Taxonomy (NCBI): domain Eukaryota; kingdom Metazoa; phylum Chordata; class Lepidosauria; order Squamata; family Colubridae; genus Coluber; species Coluber constrictor. Next base: position 26,973,182 of record CM075968.1, read on the forward strand.
GACCGGCATGGTGGCCTAGAGGTGGAGCTTTTGCCTGACAATCAGGACGCTGTGAGTTTGATCCTAGGTAGAGGCAGATATTTCTGTCTCTGGGCACACTGAGAATATATCTGCTGAACAAAACTCCGCATTGGCGACAGGAAGGGCATCCGGCCATTCAAACACTCTGCTAACTCCATTCAGTTGCCCAGACTCCACCCTGCAAGGGATTATGGGGTTGTTAAAAGATGATGATGATATAGATAGTCCTTAATGTGAGCGGCGTGGTGACCTAGAGGTAGAGCTCTCGCCTCACAATCAGGAGGCTGTAAGTTTGGTCCTAGGTAACAGCAGATATCTCTCTCTCTGGGCGCAATGAGTAAAAATTGTGTGCTGTGAACACCATGTAGGTGTCAGAAAGGGCATCCGGCTTGTAAATGCTCCGCTCCATTCGGTCGCCCTGGTTCCACCCTGATGCAAGGGATTACAGGGTCATTAAAAGAAAACGGGACCACCTTCTGCCACCGATAATTTCCCACCGGCCAGTACGTTCCCACAGAGAGGGACTCCTCAGGTTACCATCGGCCAGACAATGTCGGCTGGCGACCCCCAGGGGGAGGGCCTTCTCTGTGGCAGCACCTGCCCTCTGGAATGACCTGCCCCCGGAGATAGGTAGGATCCCAGATCTCTGGGCTTTTCGCCGTGCCCTTAAAACTTTTTTATTTCATCAAGCTGGGCTGGCTTGACCCCCCCCCTTAGATAGTTTTAATTGTAAATTGGTTTTAATAGGGGTGTTTTAAATTTTATTGGGCCAAATTCTTGTTTAATTCTTTTAAATATTTTAAAATTTTGTACGTGATGTTTTTACTTTTGGCTGTTCACTGCCCTGAGTCCAGTAGGAGAAGGGCGGTATAAAAATAGAATAAAATAAATAAATAAATAAATAAATAAATAAAAAAGAGGTAGTCCTCAATTTACAACCATTTGTTTGTTTGAAATTACAACAGCCCTAAAAAAGCGACTTACAAGCAGTCCTTGTAGTAATGACTGTTACAGAGTCCCCAAATCAAAATTTGGGCCTCGGGTAATGGTCATGTAATTTATCCCAGCATCTCGGGGGGGGGGGGGGGGGGCTTGTCACGTGATTGCTATTTATAAAGCGACAAGCGTAAAGTCAAGAAGAGAAGCAGGATTTGCTTTACAACCGACATGATTTACTTAACAACCGCACTGATTTGCTTCACCATGGCAGAAAAGACCGCCAAACCAGGCACAAGTCACTTCAGGAGGGCCTCGATTAGCAATGGAAATTTGGGTGGGTCCCAATTGTGGTCATTTGTCGACGACTACCTGTGAACAACCCCCTGCAAACTCCTTCAATATCCAGCTGTTGATAATCATCTTGCCTGATTTCACAGTTTTAACAACCAGGCCTGGTAAAGTTGAGTTTTCTAAGAACCACTGAAACTCAACCTCAAACCCAATCCATTTATATATATATAAATGGCTCTGATGTGTGTGTGTGTGTGTTCCAGCATAACTCTGGAATGCCTCGAGCAATTTCAACCAAAATTGGTACACAAATGATTTACCCTCTGGAAAAAAATACTGTGGGGGTAAGACACCCCTAACACCCCTTGGTATGTGTGTGTGTTTGTGTGTTCCAGCATAACTCTGGAACGCCTGGGCCACTGAAATGAAAAGGAATGGAATTATATCTATAGTGTCAAATCACAGTACTTTTCATAGTGATAGTGTGCCTTTTGGATTCAAGTTCTGTTAAGATACAGCCTGCTGTGCCTTAAAATGGCTTCTACTGTACAACAGTGGAGTTGCCATGGTAACAGCTTCACATTACTCCAAAAGGGGGCTCCCTCGGGTAAGGGGGATTAATTCTTAAAAAACAAACAAACCCGGGCAACGGGTGGGTTATCAGCTAGTTAACTATAAAATATCCATTTTAAATAACCTTCCTTTATAAGCAAGAGACCTTTCACAAAATTATTATTTTCCTTATTTGACAGAGGTGAAATGGGAGTTGCTCTATTTCTAGCAGGATTCTGTAACAGCTGCCACCTATCTGGTAAACTCACAAGATTCGTTTCCCTCACCATGTACATGTACACATCCAAACTAGACTGTGTTATCTCTTTGTGTCATATAATATATGTGGGTATATGCATACTTTTGTATGTATTTATTTTGTCACGTGTATGTAATGTGTAATTGTACATGTGGAGACCCTTTGAGAGCTGTATGCAATGAAATTTCATTTTAATGTATGTGTCAGGATTCTGACGGATGCCCTAAATCATGAGCCTGGAGCCAAGCTTCAAAAGAAATCCAGTTATTTATTAGGAGCTTCATGTCAGCAGGTTCCAAGTGAAGCCAATTCTGACCCCACATAATTTATGACCCAAACTTGACCCTGTTTCCCTCCCTCAATCACATTCACCAACAAGCGATCTCGTGGGTTATAGAAATCACTCCCTTCCGGCCACTGTGGGTAACCCTGGGAGACAGCCTTGAGAGAGATATGTCTGGAATGTGCTTTTTGTTTTGGCTGCCATGCTGCTTTGCCATTTTCCCATCTCCCTTGCCTATGGCAACTCAAGAGCAAGCCAGGGATGCTTTGCGAGTTGGCATTATGCCGATCAGTGTACATTCAAAGTGACAATAAAGTTGTTGTAAGTCCTCAGGGGGATGGCACATAAATTTAGTAATCAAATAAAAAGAAATAAAATCAAAGTAAGCTTGGGGAACACGCGAGAACCGCCCCAACTACTGTTTTGCCCACCTACCATCAATTCCGAGGACATCAAGAAGATCTGTCCATATTCTCCAGAATGTATCTACTAGAAGGTCCACTCCGTATACAAATCGCTCCGTCAGTCTGGAGAAAAACTGGAAAGGCAAAATATAACAGACTGTTTTCATCCTCTAAAATGTTAAGTGCTTCGTAGGAAAGAAATCTATTCTTCTAAAGCAGGGGTCGCCAACCTTAGCAACGTTTAACACTTGTGGACTTCAACTCCCAGAATTTCTCAGCCAACCAGGGATCTACAGTAGTGGCCAAAATTGTGGAAACCTTTTGGGAAAAGTGTTATTTTCTAAAGCTAGCTAAAAATACCACTTTTTTTTTTTTGAATAATAGTACCATAAAATTATATATCAATGGAAAGATAATTTAATCAAGAATGTAATGCAATAACTTTTATGAAGGATTTGCTATTCGAATAGCAGTTACAGCGTAAAGAAGAAAAGTGAAACACGTAAAAAAAAAAGAGACATATAAAAATTATCACCATAGAAAAAAACGAGATATACAGAAATGATCACCATGTCAGTTAATGCTTCGTTGGTTAACCTTTAGCGTGAATGACGGCCTTACAACGTCTTCCCATGGAGTGAACCAAACCTTTTAGTTCTGCAGCTGTTCTAATGTGAAACCAAGATGGAATGATGGCTTCAATTAACTGGGTTTTATTGCTGGGTCGATTCTGACTAACAAGTTTCCTTAGTTGGCTCCATAGATTTTCAAGCTATGGGTGAAGGTCTGGGCTATTCCCAGGCCATTCCAGCAGTGGAATAGGATTATCCTGAAACTCCAGAAGAAAAAAAAAGTGGTGTTATTAGCTATCAAACCTGAAAAAAACACTTTTCTTGAAAGATTTCCACAATTTTGGCCACTGCTGTACCAATAGTTTGGACTTGCCTCACCCCCACAATTGAAAGAGAAAGTGGCCAAAGGACGCCATGGGGAAGGTATTTATGAATCCATATCCTGGATTTTGAACCCGTACCTACCCAGGGAGAAGTTCCTGCCATGTGCTCCCAATGGTTGAGGAGCTAGGAAGCAGCAAAGAACCGATTTCCAGGAAGGAAAAAAAAAAGATCTAGGAAAGAATTTTTGGCCAATGAAGGTTAAGTCGAAAAAGATCTCTTGAATTCTCTGGTCTACCTTTGGTTTTTGGGTGGTCTTCTCCTCCTTCCAAAGGGAAGTAAAAGTCTCACGGAAAGTCTCGGGTGGAAGAGGGAACATGGATGGGCCCAGAAGAGCATCCAAGGAAACCAAGCCTTCCTTGATACAACCATAGCTGCATTCTTCTCAACCCTAACGAAGTTCCTCCTGCCAGAATTTTGTCTAAGCATCTCCTCATGACACTTACTGTGTAATATTAGTATTTATTTATTATATTTCTATACCGCCTTTCTCCCGCAGGACTCAAGTCAAGAAAAAATAAAAGATACATAAACATCATAAAATTGATAATTAAAATTATAGCATAGTTTAGCCCAAATTAAATAAAACCCAGAATATTATTATTATTGATTAATCTCCCCTCCTAATGGTTCTTCCTGGGTTTTAGCAGCCTTGAGTGACTCATGACGTGCCATCAAGGATGAACTTCTCCTGGATCAGGGGTCAGCAACCTGCGACTCTGGAGCCGCATGTGGCTCTTTCACCCCTCTGCTGTGGCTCCCTGTCACTCAAAATATGTGTCACAACCGCCAAAGCGCGACACCTGCCGGCACGCGATTTATTGAGCTTTTCAACCCCCGGTAGGTCAACCATGGATAAATCCAAGAAAAGAAAAGTTTCAGAAGAAAACAGAACGTTTAATTCAACTACATATGCTAGTTTTGTGGCCGCTGAAGAAATAGTCAGGCACGGGAAGGGTTTTGTGGCTCCCGGTGTTTTCTTTTCTGTGGGAAACGGGTCCAAATGGCTCTTTGAGTGTTTAAGGTTGCAGACCCCTGTCCTGGATGAACAAGCAGCACATCTTCTCCCGTTTTTCCTATGCCTTTCCCGTCAGGTCACCTTTCCAGGAGGCACCTCAACTGGGCCAACACTCACCATCCTCATCCTCATCATCACCACCAACCTAACCATCATCACTAACACCATCACCTGCCCCACCGTCAGGTCACCTTGTGGGCCCCCAACCCAGTCAACCTAACATCTGCAGGGTTCAGGTCATGGTTGTCCCAAAGGTGCTTTTCGCTATGCAATTTGGGATGGACCCTTGGAATGGTGTGGGAGGAGGGATGGATTTCCAGAGGGAAAAAAATGGCCGACTACAGGAACCATTTGCACCACTCAGGTGACTCTGAAGACACAGAGAAACCTCCAAGTGGCCTCAGAGACCCTCTAAAACAGTGTTTCTCAACCTTGGAAGCTTGAAGATGGGTGGACTTCAACTCCCAGAATCCCCCAGCCAGCAGCAAGGTTGAGAAACACTGCTCTCAAAGGATGCAAAGGACCAACTCTCTGCAAGGTGTATAAACCCTTCCATTCTCAACCATCCAGTCAGAGCTGAAGAAGCTTCTTGGATGAGAAGCAAAATGTCTTCGAAGAAAAAACTAGAAAGTCTAGTTCCCTCTTGAAAGAAGCAACTTTTTGGGATAGGGCACCCAACACCTCCGGTCTACCCGACAAGAGGAACATATACCCTGTTTACTTTCCAGCAAGACCCCCCCACCCCACACACACACCTTCAGATCACCTTGTGGACACATCCCACACTGTGAGTCCACCAGGACCCCCAACCTCTCCAGTCATCCTCACCACCATGGGCATGTTCACTTCTCAGAAGAAGCCCCCATCCATCCGCATCCCCAGCATTGTAGCCCGCACCACCATCAGGTCACCTTGTGTGGGGGGGGGCAACCGGCTCAATCAGGACACCCCCCCCCCCCCCCAAGATCTTTGGTCATCATCTATCTCCATCATCCCTGCGGCCAGGTCACCTTTCCAGCGGGCACCCAAGTGGGTCAGCCAGGATCTCTCCAATCTCCCCATCTCCCTCCTGGCCGCTCATGCCAAAGTCGGGGAGCCCCTTTCTGAACCCCTCCACGGGGACAGCCCCCCCCTCTTCCTCCCCCCCTCCTCTTCCTCCCCTCTTTGCCCCGACCCTCCGGCAGCCGCTCACCTTCTGCAGGGCGCGCACGTTCTCCTCGCCCAGGAGGCCGCTGGCGCCCTGGTAGACGCCGCTGGCCGCTCTCCGGAGGCTGTTCTGCTTGTCGGCGCCCCGGGATCCCCGAGCCCCCCGAGCCCCCGGCCCGGCCAGCAGCAACAGCAGCAGCAACAGCAGCAGCGCGCCCCGCGCCCCGCTCCGGCTCGCCATGGCGCTCCTCGCTCGCTCGTGCGCTCCAGCCGGGCGCGCTTAGCTCAGCTCGGCTCGGCTCGCGGTTTTTCCCCCGCTTTTTCCCCGCCCAGGCTCGGCTCGGCCGCTCTCGCCCGGCCGGGCAGCGCTCTCTCGCGGCCGAGGAGGCTCCGTCGCAGCTCTGCAGGGAATGGAAAGCCCGGGCAGCCGCCGCTCGCCGGGCTCGGCTTTGCGCGCTCTGCGCTCCTGGCGCGCCCCGGGCGCTTCTTGGAGAGCCCCGAGAGCCTAGGGGGGACTCCCGGGCCTGGGTCTCTGGGCCTGGCTGCTCGGGGGAGTGTGTGTTTTGGTTTGGGGGAAATTTTGCCTGCCTTCCAAGAGGAGGGAAGAGAGAGGAAAAGATAGGCAGGAAAAGCAAAAGGGGGAAAAAACGCCAAAGGTCTGCAGAAATGAATTCCCAGGTTCGTTTCAAAAGGGAGTTAGGCATTTATTGTCAATATTGTCTGGTTGTCGCCCCTCGTTCATCCAGGTTTATCTTAATTTTGAAATCTGAATCTCCCTCCCTCCCTCCCTCCCTCCTTCCTTCTTTCTTTCTTTCCACATCTATCTTCATTCATTCGTCCTTCCTTCCTCCTCCCCTCCCTCCCTTCCTTCTTCCCGCATCTATTTTTTTTCTTCCTTCCTTCCTTCCTTCCTCCCACCCTCCATCCCCCTTTCTTCCTTTCTTCCTTCTTCCCACATCTATCTTCGTTCATTTGTCCTTCCTTCCTCCCTTCCTCCCTCCCTTCCTTCTTCCCACATCAATTTTCTTTTTTCCTTCCTTTCTCCCTCCCTCCTTCCCCCTTCCTTCCTTCCTCCCTCCCCCTTCCTTCCTCCCTCCCTTCCTCCCTCTCCTTCCCTCCCTCCCTCCCTCCCCCTCCCTTCTTTCCTTCCTTCTTCCCACATCTATCTTTATTCAGTTGTCCTTACTTCCTCCCTTCCTTCTTCCCACATCTATTTTCTTCCTTTCTTTCTTTCTTCCTGCCTGCCTGCCTCCCCCTCCCTTCCTTCCTCCCTTCCTTCTTCCCACATCTATGTACATTTGTCCTTCCTTCCCCGCTTCCTCCCTCCCTCCCTCTCTTCTTCCCAAGTCTATTGTCTTCCTTCCTTCCTTCCTTCCTTCCTTCCTTCCTTCCTTCCTTCCTTCCTTCCTTCCTTCCTTCCTTCCTTCCTTCCTTCCTTCCTCTCTCCCTCCCTCCCTCCCTCCCTCCTCCCTTCCTTCCTTCCTTCTTTCTTCAACCCACCTAGGCAAACTAACTAGGTTAATGGTTATCTTGGCTTATAACCACCATCAGAAAAGGGAGGGAAGAATTCTGCTGGAGATTTTTTCTTAACCTATCCCTGAACGAAGCATCATCGGTGTGAAGATGAAGGTCCCCCTCCCCTCCCTTTAAACCAGCGTTTCTCAACCTTGGCAACTGGAAGATGGGAGGATTTCGATTCCCACACCTATCCACCCATCTTCAAGCTGCCAAGGTTGAGAAAATCTGGCTTAGACCTGTATAGTAATTGTGTGCAATTGTGTAATTGTCCAATGGTGACCCAAGACCTCTGGTGGCCTCCTCAACTCTTCAGTTGAGTCAACATTGCCTTGTCTCTGTCCCACCTCTCTCCACTTTCTAAAGTCTGACTTTTCTTTTTTTAGCAACTTTCAAAATATCGAGGCTACTTGGGTTCAAAGGGGATCCTGACCTAACCTCTCCCTCTTTCGGGTTTGCCCGTTTGCTCACCCCATCCTGAGCTTCGTGGCCAAAAGATTGCAACAACTCCTTGTTCACTTGAAGGTCTCTCTTTTTTTAACCCCAAGGCCTGCCAAGCATTTCTCAAATATTCCTTTCCTCTGTGGCTGGGTGTGCAAATCAAAATCAATCAGTTTCCCAAATCCTCCTTTTCCTTGTGGCCGGGTGTGCAAATCGAAATAAATTAGTTTCCCAAATCCTCCTTTCACCCCCACCGCTGAGTGTGCAAATCCAATCCAATCAATGGATTTCCTTGATCCTTTCCCCATAACCATGAAAGCTGAGCTCTGATTGGGCACGCCTCTCCCCTGCTCTGGCACCCATTGGCCTTCACAGACCGAGTGCCAGCGAAACCTCTCCTTCTGATTGGTTGAAGGGGGCCACGGCCTGCTCCAGCCCTCCCATCGCTTGCTGGATGGTCCATGCTGGAGACTCTGGGCTGATGTGGGGCCAGACCCAGATCCACCAATGGGGGCTCCGCATCTGGTTGTGGTGCGCTGATGCCATGGATCCATCCGCCCTCTGCCTCCGAAGGTGCCAGCTCTCCCGGGGTTTGAACCCTGATATGGGGGTTTTTTACCCTTATCTGAGTTTCTACATGTTTTCATTTATTTATTTTTTCCGTACATCACATTATATTGCACATATGAACTAAGTAAAACAGAGTTTAAAACTTGATTTATTGGTTTTTTTTAAATATAATCCAGGGTGGGGTTTGGAGGGTTTTTTTTGTTCTTTTGCACAGAATTTGGGTTTATTTGAGTGTGATTCTTTTTTTTTCTTTTTAAAATATATCTAATTTTAACGGCAGATTTTTATGCATTAATTTATGTATGGCATCTGTTGGCTGCTTTTCTTTGCCAAAAAGCATAAAAGATAACCCTTGAACAAATAGAGGAAAAAAATTAAGGGGGAAAAATATGTATTTTATTTTCAAATCTAAGGTTTTTTTTCCCCCTGAACATTTCATTGTAGTGAACCTATTAATAAGGAAACATAATTTAGTTTAAGACAGATTTATGAGGGGCAGTTGGTAATTGAGGGTTTTTTGCATAGAATCTGGGTTTGAGTGTGTTGCTTTCTCTTTATATATATATATATATATATATGCATGCATGTATAAATACATGCATACATATACATCCATACATACTGATAGTCCTCGGTTTATGACCACAATTGAGCCCAAAATTTCTGTTGCTCAGTGAAACATTCGTTAAGTGAGTTTTGCCCCATTTTATGGCCTTGCCACCGTTATTAAGTGAATCACTGCAATGATTCAGTTAGTGACCCGGTTTGATATTTGAATCTGGGTTCTCCATTGACTTTGCTTGTCAGGTCGCAAAAGGGGGTCATGTGACCCCAGGACCTTGTAGCCATCGTAAATATGAACCAGTTGCCAAGTGTCCATTGATCATGTGACCATGGGGTCTGCTGGAACCGTCGTTAAGTGTGAAAGATGGTCTTAAGTGCCGGTGTAACTTTGAATGTCGCTGAATGAATTGTTTTACGTGGAGTACCACCTGTATTTTAAATTTCAGAGTAATTTAGTGTCCTGGAAGTTTTCCAGTCACCTGATTCCGCCTCTATTTCTCAAACCCAGCCTACCTCGCAGAGGTGTTGGGAAAAAAAACCTGACCTGCAATTTAGAGGAACGTCAGAAAGGAAGCTACCTATGCATGGAATCATGCTGGGTGAGTTCCTATGTGTGCCAGTTTGCACTTGGCAGGTTTTATTTTATATTATATTATATTATTTTATTTTATTTTATTTTATTTTATTTTATTTTATTTTATTTTATTTTATTTTATTTTATTATTATTTTATTTTATTTTATTTTATTTTATTTTATTTTATTTTATTTTATTTTATATTTTATTTTATTTTATTTTATTTTATTTTATTTTATTTTATTTTATTTTATTTTATTTTATTTTATTTATTTTATTTTATTTTATTTTATTTTATTTTATTTTATTTTATTTTATTTTATTTTATTTATTTCATCATTTCATCATCTATTCTCATCCCATCCCATCTTATTTTATTCTATTTTATTTTATGTCATCATCTTATTTTATTTTGTTTATTTCATCATTTTGTCATCTTATTTTATTTTATTTTATTTCATCATCTCATTTTATTTTATTTTATTTATTTCATCATTTCGTCATCGCATCTCACCTCATCTCATCTCATTTTATTTTATTTATTTCATCATTTCATCATCTCATTATTTTATTTTATTTTATTTTATTTTATTTTATTTTATTTTATTTTATTTTATTTTATTTTATTTTATTTTATTATTTATTTTATTTTATTTTATTTTATTTTATTTTATTTTATTTTATTTTATTTTATTTTATTTTATTTTATTTTTTTCATCATCTCATCTCATCTCATCTCATCTCATCTCATCTCATCTCATCTCATCTCATCTCATCTATTTTATTTTATTTTATTTTATTTTATTTTATTTTATTTTATTTTATTTTATTTTATTTTATTTTATTTTATTTTATTTTATTTTGCACGCCCCGTATTCACACTCGCTCCCCCCTTCAAAGACCGGCCTTTCCCTCCGCGCACTATTTTTTTTGGCTGTTTTTTTTTTTCTTTGCTCCGCCTCTGGCGGAAGTCCACCGGCGGCGGCCGAAGAGGTGACGCGTCCTATAAAAGGCGCCGGCAGGAGGCGGAGCTCCGCAGTCCTTCTCGGACCGGCGAGGTGGTCGCGCTTAGTAAGGCGCAGCGGGCAGCGGGAGGAGAAGCGGCGGCGGGTGGCGGGCAGCTGCCGGCGCTTGTGCCCAAAGCTTGACGATGTCTGGGGAACTGGAGATCATGGAAGCGCAGCGGATGTGGGAGCCGGATTCCAAGCGCAACACCAGCATGGACCGGTTCAGGGCGGCGGTCACCGCGGCTTACGGCATCCGCCTGGGTGAGTCCCTGCTGGGGGAAAGCCGGGCAAGAAACCGGTGCTCCCGTCCATTTGCCAGGTTCCCTTTCCCGTTGCAGCCCGGGAGGCAAAACCGCTTTTTTCCTCTCGGGATTTCCCTCCCCTCCACCGCCACCGCACAACGGCCCTGCAAGGTAGGCTGAGCAGGTCGCCCAGCAATTGCATTTAGCAAGATGCTCTGGCTTGGATCGGCAACCTGGCGCCCTCCGCAAATGAGATGCTGCCAGCCTTATTCTTGCTTTTCTCTTTTGGGATGATGGGTTTATTGGAACTTGGGGGGGGGAGGGAGGGGCTGCCTCTGCTGGGGGAGCCGGCTGGCTGTCCAGCAGAGAAGGGAAGCTGCATTTTCCTAAAAGGAGGATGATTTTATCCTTATTTTTTAATACGTTTTGAAAGGGTGGGGGTGGGAAGCAATGAATCTTGATAAGTGGAACCTCCAGAGGGGGAAGAAGTCTACCTTGGAGCAGCAGAGGCAGATGGTGGAATATGATAAGTGGAGCCTCCAGAGAGGGAAGGAGTCTACCTTGGAGTAGCAGAGGCTGATGGGGTATGATATGGAGCCTCCAGAGGGGGAAAAAGTCTACCTTGGAGCAGCAGAGGCTGATGAGGTACAAGTGGAGCCTCCAGAGGGGGAAAAAGTCTACCTTGGAGCAGCAGAGGCTGATGGGGTACAAGTGGAGCCTCCAGAGGGGGAAAAAGTCTACCTTGGAGCAGCAGATGGGGTGGTTCAGCTTCCTCCAGCGGTGCTTAAAATGGTGCTAATCTGCTTGGTTGGTACCCTTTCATGTGGTCTAGTTTGTGAATGAACCCATCAAGAGAGGATGTGACATCCTCACCGGCCCAAAAGTTGGAGCTGGTCCAAGGTTTTTCCTTCCCTCCTTTCTCCCCCCTCCCCCCCCCAACCTCCAGTTCATCTCCCTCGTCTAGCATGTCGAACAGCAATTTCGAATGAACCCTTCGGGCGTGTTGCACGTTGCCCACATATTCCGCATCCCACCCACATATTTTTTTATCCTTCCCACAACGGTCTTCAGCCCAGCTGATGCAAGATCTGATCCTTGCTGCAATCCCAGGAGCAACAACCTGGCCCATCCTGACATGATCCTGAAAACCTAATTTATTTATTTTTTTTTTGCCTTGCAACCAATAGGACTTTCGAATGTAACCATGCAACCATCATGCGTATTTCAGTGTATTTTTTGACTCATGTGGAACTGTATCATCTTCCAGAGAAAATTTGGTGTTTTTTTTTTTAATTATTCCAAGAAACTAGGCCTCTAGCCCTCAAGGCTTGTACAAATCAGCATTTTGCATTGGGTTTTGGAAGTGTCTTTCCGCTGCAGTTCAACGTAGCTTAAATCAGCTGCCTGTTTCTCTTCCCTTCGCCTTTCCTCTCTCTCTCTCTCTCTGTCTCTCTCTCTCTGTCTCTCTGCAGGCTGAAATCTGTAGAAAAGAAGGGGGAAAATGTATTGTGTAAATGCTGTCTTGTGGGTTTTGATTCCCCAAAGGGGCAGGTTGTGTGTTTCCATGTGCCGAGTGAGGCCTGGTGCTTTTTATAATTAGGAACTGAGCCATTAAAAAGGAATATTTAATAAGGTTTCTCATTTCTTACAATGGAGAATTTTAGGATGTTGATTTTTGCACCGAGCAAAAATAGGACAGCTACCTAGGAGATTCTGAACTACAGATAGCGCTTGATTTACGACTCTGCTGATTTAAGAGTCTTGATTTAAGACTCTGCTATTTCAACAGGCTGGACTGGCTTAAAAGGAATTTGGATGGGGGTGTTTTAAACTTGTGGGTTTTTAATGGAAGGGCCAAAAGTATTTAATTTGTTTTAATTGATTTTAAATTTCGAATCTTATATCATTTTATCGTGGCTGTACACCGCCCTGAGTCCTTCGGGAGAAGGGTGGTATAAAAATTGAATAAATAAATAAATTTACAACAGTTCATTTTAGTGACCATTTGAAGCTACAACGGCGTTGAAAAAAAAACTGATTTGGACCCCCTTTTTCACACTTATGACTGCTGCAGCATCTCCCATGGTCACGGGATCAAAATTGCGATGTTTTTTGGCAACTGACTCATATTTATGACGGTGGCAGCGTCCCGGGGTCATGTGTGATCCCCCTCACGATTGTTCACTTAACGACCGTGGTCGCTAACTCGATAACTAGAGGGATTCACTTAACAGTTTTGGCAAGAAAGATCGTAAGATGGGGCAAAACCCTCTTTTAACAGTTGTTTCACTTACCATTAGGCAATTTTGGGCTCAATGGTGGTCATAAATCAAGGACTGCCCATAAAAGCCTGGCTAGGTGGCTCAGTTGGCTAAGAGTCTGAGCTTGGCGATCAGAAAGATAGGCGGTTCGAATCCCTAATACAGGTCTCTCCTGTGTGATTAGGGGGCTGGACTAGATGACCTCCAAGGTCCCTTCCAACTCTGTTAAAGCTCCCATGGGGAGAGGCGTTGGGTCTTGTAGTTTGGCCATTTGGGGACAATACACCTTTTCCTGTGTGTCCCCTGAAGTGTCAACGCGTGTGCGATACACAGCAAAATTCTATCCATTGGAAGCAACCTCTTGCAACGCTGCGTGTATTTAAATTTGGGCCTTCTATTTATCCCTGGGAGGAATAACTGGGCAAGTGTTTTTCCCTTTGATTCTTGATGTGGAAAATAAATGCAGAGTATCCCAGATAGATAGGGAAGTTTACTTCTTTTTGCAAAACTTAAAAGAGATGGTGATAGCTTTAAATAACAAACATGTGCGAAAGCATCCGTGGCCTCCTTTTCCACATTTTTTTTGCTCAGCTGCTGCTGGAGTTCGCAAGTGTGATCATGGGTGTGTGTGGGTTTGTGAAACGGGAGGCTGGAAAATAAATTAGCTAGCATCCCTGGGTTTAGTTTCCAAGCAGCTTTTTTTTTTCCTTGTGCTCGCTTCTGTTCTCAAGTAAACAACGATGCTAGTGCAAACTAATTAGGTAACTTTGATCTTCAGAGGCCTGGAAAAGTAAATACGGAATTGGTAAAACCTGAGATACAGCGAGTCCTCAACTTACAACCATTCATGTAGTGGCTATTTGAAGTTGCAACAGCATTAAAAAAAACCCACACCTTTTTCACACTTATGATCGTCGCAGCATCCCCAGGGTCTCATGATAACAATTCAGACACTTGGCCACTGACGCTTAGTCAGTAAGGAGCCAGATTTACTTAAATCCGGCTCCTTACTACTTACTTCACTTGGTTGATTAGCCCTTGGGCCATATTTATTTATTTATTTATTTATTTATTTATTTATTTATTTATTTATTTATTTATTTATTATATTTCTATACCGCCTTTCTCCCGCAGGACTCAAGGCGGTGTACAGTCAAGAAAAAATAAAAGATACATAAACATCATAAAATTGATAATTAAAATTATAGCATAGTTTAGCCCAAATAAATAAAACCCAGAGTATCAAAATATCAAATATCAAAATGCAGAGTTCCAGATACAAATTATTACTAAAAATCTGATAAAATACAATTTAAAATGGAATGGGAATAAAATACGATTTAAAATGGAATGGGAATAAAATGCAGTTAAAAATGAAACTGCCAACAAAATACAATCATTTAATGTATAGATAAATAAAATAACGATAAAAAAATATATTTCGGTATAATTAATATAATTAGGTGGCACAGTGGCTAAGACACTGAGCTTGTTGGGAGGAAAGTTTGGTGGTTCAAATCCCTACTCCAAGTCTCCTGTGTGAGCAGGAGGTTGGACTAGATGACCTCCAAGGTCCCTTCCAACTCTGTTACTGTTACCCCTAGAGCTGTGATGGCGAACCTATGACACGTGTGCCACAGGTGGCACACGGAGCCATATCGGCGGGCATGCAAGCATTGCGCTAGTTTAGCTCCAGTGTGCCAGCCAACTGATTTTTGAGCCTTCAGGGCACACCGGAAGTCGGGAAACAGGCCATTTCCTGCGTCCAGAGGGCCTTAGGAAGTTGGGGGGAAGCTATTTTTGCCCTCCCCAGGCTACAAGGAAGCTTCTGGAGCCTGGGGAGGGCGAAAAACGGGCCTACCGGGTCCACCTTGCCATCACGTGCCAAAAGTGGTGGGAGCATGGTGGAGTCGCATGCTCAGGGGGCAGGGGGCATTGAATTATGGCTATGGGCACGTGTGTGTGTGTGTGACCCTTCCATGTCCCGCCCCCCCTATTGGCACGCGACGGCAAAAAGGTTAGCCGCCACTGCCCTATAGTCTACCTAAATCAGTCCCAGATATGCCGATCTCAACCGAACCATTTTGTACTGTGCTGTGTTAAATATTATTTTCAGATTGTGTTAACTAACTTAATAATGGCCGTGACTCGCTTAACAACTGTGGCGAGAAAGGTGGGGGAGGGGAAAACTCATTTAACAGCTGTTTGTTTAACAACAGAAACGTCGGGCTCAATTGTCATTAGTCGAGAACTACCTGTGCTAACAGGCCAACTTTAAGGGGGAGACGAGCAGAATTGGGGTGCCCCATGGTACCCTTGGCACTGCGCGATAGTTAACGTGTTTTCCCCAAAAGAAGACCGGGTTCTTATATTAATTTTTGCTCCGAAAGGCACGTTATGGCTTATTTTCCGGTTAGGTCTTATTTTGGGGAAAATACAGCACTAAATGCCTCTGCCTGTTGATAATCTTAACTGGGGCTTATTTTTGGGGTAGGGCATATATTACGAGCATCCTGAAAAATCATGCTAGGGCTTATTATTTTCCAGCTAGGTCTTATTTTCGTAAATAATCCTCTTTCCCCCCTTTTTCCTTCTCAGTTATGCTGATCTGTCCCCCTCTACAGATACCCACAAAAACACAGCCAGTCGAGGGTTAAAGAAGCACTTGGTTCTTATCTCTAACTTGGCAGCGATATGCACACCGTCTGCCAAGTGCTGCCAAGTGCTTTAATAGTACACAATGAATATTCAGCAAAGTCTCTGATCAGCTTCAGCTTTTAGCTCCAATGACTACCCGATTGAGTTCTTGTTCGTCACAGAGAGCATTTACCACCACCCTGTCTTATATAGTCTCTGGGTGTGGTCCAATGACTCATTGGTCCTGTGACTCAAGTCCAGTGACTCAGGTCTATTCCCTCATACGTCTCCTCAGCTGCTGTAAGCGCTTATCTCGCCTTCTTTGACGTGCGTCCAGGAATGACGTCTCTCTCTCACTCTCATCTGAGACACCTGTTTCCCCACTACTTTGCTCTCTTTCACCTGGCACCTGAGACGGTGCCAGAGGGGGGGTGGGCTGGGAGATCTGGCTGGCTCCTCTTCCTCATGCTCAGAGCTTCCTTCCTCCAATGGGATAGGCTCAGAGGACGGGGCCACAACATATGCATCCTTTCCTTCCTTCCCCAGGGAAATAAAAGCAGAGCAAAGAACCAGAAGCAATCTCTTAATTTGCTCTAATTATTTCAGAGATCTGGTTTGTTTGCTTGGGAGTCCCATTAAAAGCCAAGATAGAGCCATCAGTGGTCTACTGAATCACAAAGAGAAAAATAGCATTGAGGTTTTTTATTTTTGGCTTCCTTCCTTTCAAGGATTAGCTTGAAAGAAAAGATTTATCTGATTTTATTGGACTTTGCATTAAAGGTGCTTGTTGGGAGAGAGACGGGAGCTGTTTGTTCCCGACAAGCAAGTATGGAAGCAATAATTTTAATTTTTTTTCCCCCAGGCCTGACAGGTGTCTTCTGCATCCGATGCTGCTTCTGTGAGCAGATGGAGAGTAAAACTTGTCAAAGGCATTGATTTGCACAGCTTTTAATTTGCTTTCTTTGAGAAAAAGGAGGAAGGTGGTACAGTAGTGGCCAAAATTGTGGAAAGCCTTTGGGGAAAAGTTTTATTTTTGAGGTTTGGTGGCTAATAACACCATTTTTTTTTTTTGGAGTTTCAAGATAATCCTATACCATGCTGGAATGACCTCGGAATAGCCCAGACCTTCACCCAATTGAAAATCTAGGGAGCCGACTAAAGAAACTTGTTAGTCAGAAGCGACCCAGCAATAAAACCCAGTTAATAGAAACCATCATTCAATCTTGGTTTCACAAGATAACAGTTGCAGAACTAAAAGACTTTGTTCCCTCCATGGGAAGATGTTGTAAGGCCATAATTCATGCTAAAGGGTACCCAACCAAGTATTAACTGACATGGGGATCATTTTTGAATAGCTCGTTTTTTCTAGGGTGATAATTTTTTATATCTCGGGGTTTTTTTACGGCTTTCACTTTTCCTCTTTATACTGTAACTGCTATTCTAATGGTGAATCCTTCATAAAGGTTATTGCATTAGATTCTTGATTAAATTATCTTTCCATTGATATATAATTTTATAGTACTACTCCGAAAAAAAAGTGGCGTTATTAGCTCGTTTTAGAAAATACAACTTTTCCCAAAAGGTTCCCACAATTTTTGGCCACTACTGTAGAGTCTCAACTGAATTGAAAGGATTCTGGCAGTTTAGGCAACCTAAATGGTCTTTTCTGAGGAAAATAATTATGGACGGGGGTTTTAACGCTCGTCTTATTTTGATTCCAGCCAACTACAGCGAGCTTTACCAATGGTCTGTACAGCATTATTCGGATTTCTGGGCAGAGTTTTGGAAATTCAGCGGGATCGCCTTTTCTCGGCTTTATGATGAGGTAAGCTGACAGAATAACGGAGTTGGAAGGGGCCATGGGGGTCTTCTAATCCAACCCCTTCGCCGTGATGGTGAATCTATGGCACGGATATCGCCATATCGCTGGGCTTAGCTCCAGTGCGCCGGCCAACTGATTTTTGAGCTTTCAGGGCCCACTGGGAGTCAGGAAACGGGCCATTTCCTGCCTCCAGAGGGCCTCGGGAAGCGGGGCGGGCTGTTTTTGCCCTCCCCAGGCTCCAGGGGAGCTTCTGGAGCATGGGGAGGATGAAAAACGGGCCTTCCGGTCTACCTTGCCATCACGTGCCAAAAGCGGTGGGAGCGTGGCGGGGGTCGCATGTGCGGAGGGCAGGGTGCATTGAATTATGGGTATGGGCACGCACATGTGTGACCCTCCCGTGTCCCCCCCCCCTTTTGGCACGTGACAGCAAAAAGGTTAGCCATCACTGCCCTGTAACATTTCAGACAAATGGCTGTCCAGTCTCTTATTTAAATTTCCAGTGACCCACAACTTCTTGAAGGCAACTTCTGTTCCATGGATGAATTGTTCTCCCTCTTGGGAAATTTCTCCTTAATTCCAGGTTGCTTCTCTCCTAGATTAGTTTCCATCCGTTGCTTCTTGTCCTGCCCTCAGGCGGTTTGGAGAATAGCTTGACTCCCTCTTCTTTAGGGCAGCCCCTGAGAGACTGGGAGACAGCTGCTTTTTTTCGATTGACCGATTATTCAGGCTAATTAGGGACTGAGTCCACACAAAAGATGGTGGATGTAATCATTCACCTCGTTGTAGGCCTTCTAGAGGTTCGGTGAGCAAGTCAGTATCTCCACTTTCCTGGCCTTGTCAACAATTCCTCCATGGGAGAAAGCCTGTAGAGATTCTCGTTTCTCCAGGTCACAAATGTGCTTTTTTCAGGAGGCAATTGGACTTTGTTTTTTCTTTTGAAGATGTTTTGCTTCTCATCCGAGAAGCTTCTTCCGCTCTGACTTGGATGGTGGGGAAGGGAAGGATTGATACTCCTTGCAGACAGCTGGTCCTTTGCATCCTTTGAGAGCAGTGTTTCTCAACCTTGGAAGCTTGAAGATGGGTGGACTTCAAGCTTCCAAGGTTGAGAACCACTGTTTTAGAGGATCTCTGAGGCCACTTGGAGGTTTCTCTGTGTCCTCAGGGTCACCTGAGTGGTGCAAATGGTTCCTGTAGTCTGCAATTTTTTCCCCTCTGGAAATCCATCCCTGCTCCCCCACCATTCCAAGGGTCTTCATCCCAAATTGCATAGCGAAAAGTCTGTAGAAATTCTCAGTCATCCAGGTCCTGGTTGCCTCAGAGGAGCTTTTTCAGAAGGCAACTGGACTTTCTGGTTTTTTTTCTCGTTTGAAGACTTTTTGCTTCTCATCTGAGAAGCTTCTTCCGCTCTGACAGGATGGTGGGGAATGGAAGGATTTATACTCCTTGCAGACAGCTGGTCCTTTGCATCTTTTGAGAGGGTCGTTGAAGCACTTGGAGGGTTTACCTGAAAAAGCACCTGGATGACTGAGAATCTCTACAGACGTTTAGCCATACAATTTGGGATGAACCCCCTTTGAATGGTGTGGGAGTAGGGATGGATTTCCAGGGGAGAAAAATTGCAGACTACAGGAACCATTAGCACTACTCAGGTGACCATTGAGGACAGAGATAAACTTCCAAGTGGCCTCAACGACCCTCTAAATGGATGCAAATGACCAGCTCTCTGCAAGGAGTATCAATCCTTCCAGTTCCCACTCTCCTGTCAGAGCAGAAGAAGCTTCTTGGATGAGAAGCAAAACATCTTCAAAAGAATAAACAAGAAAGTCCATTTGCCTCCTGAAAAAAAAAACACCTTTGGGACAAATATGGGAGAAGCTTTGTAGATCCCAACATGGTCATTGCAAAGTTGACCTTTGAGTCTAATTTCTGCTGAATTTGGTGGATGTAGTTTGTGTTCTCGGCCATGCGTGGAGATGCGTCAAAAGACCACATGACTTCCATTCTGGTCTGGGGGTTTCCTAAAAGCCTCCCACTCATATATGAAGAGTTTGGGCCTTAATTAGCGTTCCCCCCCCCCCAAGGTCAGGTAAAGTTGGAAGGCTCTCTACAGGTAGTCCTTAATTTACGACCGCAATACAAACTGGAAAAATTCATCGTTGAGTGGTGCGGATGTTATGTGAGGCATCGCTGAATTTTATGGCCTCTTTTTTTTTTTTTTGCCATGGTCATTCAGTGAGTCACAGTTGTTAAGCAAGCCATGGCAAGTTCGCAGCTTCCCTGTTGATGTTGCTTGTCAGAAGACAGCTGGGGAAGACTCAAATGGCGACTACGGGACTCCGTGACCATCATAAATGTGTGACGGTTGCCAAGTGCCCGGAATTTTACCATGTAAAAATGCTGTGGCAGCCATAAGTGCGAGGACTGGTCGTAAGTTACTCTTTTTAATGCTGTAAGAACTTCAAACGGTCGCTAAACGGTCATAAGTTTGAGGACTACCTGTAATTTTCTTAGCAGAAGGCAACCAATACCTTCTTCCAAAGGACTTTTTTTAAAAAATGTGCCCATCATGTTGGATTTCCTGGTGGTGCCCCATCCCAGTCTGATCCTGTTTTTTCAAGGGGACGGGGGAAATGCATCATCTAACTGGACTTAATGGAGCACCCCCACACACCCCAGATGGTGAGGAGGGGAGAGAAAGACCCTCATAATATTGATCCTTTGTGTCCTACATGGCTGCGGAGTTTTCTGTTAAGGATGCTGGATGTGTTCCCACCAGGTGATCGATCCCTCCAAGAGCATCGCGGATGTTCCTGAATGGTTTAAAGGCAGCCGTTTAAACTATGCCGAAAACCTTCTGAAGCACGAGGAGAACGATAAAATTGCCCTGTATGCCGCACGTAAGTCCCTTGTGCGAATCTTCGTAATTGCTGGATCTACAACTATTCACATCTCTCTCCCTCTTCTTCTTCCTCTCTCTTCCACTCTCTCCCCCTCTCTCTCCCTCCCTCCTCTCTCTTTATCTTTCTCCCTCCCTCTCTCTCTCCCTCCCTCCTCTCTCTTTCTCTTTCTCCCTCCCTCTCTCTCTCTCTTTCTCCCTCCCTCTCTCTCTCCTTCCCTCCCGCACTCTTTCCCTCTTTTTCTCTCTCCCTCCCTCGCTCCTTCCCTCCCTCCGTCTCTCTTTCTCTCTCCCTCTTTCTCTCCCTCCCTCTTCCTTTCTCCCTCCTTCTCTCCCTTCCTCTTATTCTCTCTGTCTCTTCCTCTCTCTCCCTCTCTCCCTTCCTCTTTCTCTCTCTTTCTGTCCCTCCCTTTCTCTCTCCCTCCCTCTTTCTCTTTCTCCCTCTCCCTTTCTCCCTTCCTCTTATTCTCTTTGTCTCTCCCTCCCTCTCTCTTCCTCTCTCCCTTCCCCTTTTTCTCTCTTTCTCTCCCTCCCTCTCGCTCTCTCTCCCTCCCTCCCTCTCTCTCCCGCTTCTTTTCTCTCTCCCTCTTTCTCCCTCATCATAATTATTAGCAGTCATGCAGGAATAATTTTTCCAGTTATCTTTTAGGAACCCCACTCTGGTTTACAGGGCGGGATTTCCTTGTGGTCTCCCATCCCTGCCTCCTCTTTTTTGTTTGTTTTTTAAAATCCTTCTCAAGCATTCCTCCACCCACTCCAACGGCTCTTTCATTAGAGGATGCAGGAATACTTCCTTTCTCCCAAAAACCTCTCGCTGTTGTGCATGCTGGGGTTGTGTGTGTGTCTTTTTTTTTCCCTTTGGGGGGTGTCCGGATCCCCCCCCCCCGCTCTCTCCTTTAGTAGCTGGAGTTGCAGAAGGCCAGGGTACTTCTTCCCCACACCATAATCTGAGCCGAGGTGGCGCAGTGGTTAGAGTGCTGTACTGCAGCTACTTCAGCTGACTGCTAGTTCAGCAGATCAGCCGATCAAATCTCACCGGCTCAAGGTTGACTCAGCCTTCCATCCTTCCGAGGTGGGTAAAATGAGGACCCTGATTGTTGGGGGCAATATGCTATTTAGTATACTGTCGATTGTTGTAAGCCGCCCAGAGTCCTCGGAGAGTGGGCAGCATAGAAATATGATTAATAATAATAAAAAAATACCAGAACAGAACAGAAAAAATCTGGAAGGGACCTTGGAGGTCATCTAGTCCAACCCCCTGCTTATGCACCAGATGTGTACTTGGGATTCGAACCGCCACACTGCCGACCTTTCTGGTTGACAAATTCAGAGATGAAGTTTTCTCTTCTAAAAGGAAAACTGAGTACTCAGCCTTCCATCCTTCCGAGGTCGGTAAAATGAGGACCCGGATTGTTGGGGCCAAGGGGCTGATTCTGTAAACTGCTTAGACAGGGCTGTAAACCACTGTGAAGCGGTATATAAAAGAGCTGAGGTGGCGCAGTGGTTAGAGTGCTGTACTGCAGCTACTTCAGCTGACTGCTAGTTCAGCAGATCAGCAGATCAAATCTCACAGGCTCAAGGTTGACTCAGCCTTCCATCCTTCCGAGGTGGGTAAAATTTAGTATACTGTCTTTGGAGTAAGTTGCCCAGAGTCCTCGGAGAGCGGGCGGCATAGAAATAGGAATAATAAAAAATAAATAAATAACTAATCGCCCCAAACCTTCTCGGGCCACCCCTTTAAGTACCGCTGCAGACATGCAGTTCATGCATCTTTCATTCAGCTCCTTTGCACACCTGGATGTTCTCCAGTCTGCTAAAGACCCTTTTAAGCCCCAGCCAGACCCGCCTCTCTGCCTCTTCTCCCCCAGCCAAAGAGTTTTGCAAGTTGTGTTGCGTTGACTTAGTAACGATGCGCGAGAACAATTAGGACACACTGTCTGTTCTTGCCCTAGTAATTATTTTTGGAACCTGAGAAAGAAAAAAAAAAACCCACCTTGGATTAAATTTGAAGGTGTGAAGGCTGGACTGTGTCACAAGGAGCAGTTGGGAAGAAACCCAACAGTGGTGGTTTTAGGATGCCCGTGTAGAAGATTGTGGGTTTTGTGCATCCAACAACGAGTTGGCTGGCTCATATCATCCAGACTTCGAGCCTGGTAATGTCTTCAGAGGTTAATACAGGGATGAAATCCAGCAGGTTCTGACAGGTTCTGGAGAACCAGTAGCGGAAATTTTGAGTAGTTCGGGGAACCGGCAAATACCACCTCTGGCTGGCCCCAGAGTGGGGAGGGAATGGAGATTTTGCAATATCCTTCCCCCAGGAGTGGGGAGGGAATGGGAATTTTGCAGCATCCTCCTGGAGTGGGGTAGGAATGGAGATTTTCCAATATTCTTCCCCTGGAGTGGGGTGGGAATGGGGATTTTGCAGTATTCTTCCCCTGGAGTGGGGAGGAAATGGAGATTTTACAGTATCCACCTGGAGTGGGGTGGGAATGGATATTTTACAGTATCCTTCCCCCAGGAGTGGGGAGGGAATAGAGATTTTGCAGTATCCTTCCCCTGGAGTGGGGAAGGAATGATATTTTACAGTATCCTTCCCCTGGAGTGGGGAGGGAATGGAGATTTTACAGTATCCTCCTGGAGTAGAGTGGGAATGGAATTTTACAGTATCCTTCCCCCAGGAGTGGGGTGGGAATGGAGATTTTGCAGTATCCACCCCCTGGAGTGGGGTGGGAATGGAGATTTTGCAGTATCCTTCTCCCAGGAATGGGGTGGGAATGGAGATTTTGCAGTATCCTTCCCCTGGAGTGGGGAGGGAATGGAGCTTTTACAGTATCCTTCCCCCAGGAGTGGGGTGGGAATAGAGATTTTGCAGTATCCTTCCCCACGCCAGGGGGGATTTTGCAGTATTGGAGATTTTCCCTCCTCCTTCCCCCAGAAGAGGGGTGGAAATGGAGATTTTGCAGTATCCTTCCCCTGGAGTGGGGAAGGAATGATATTTTACAGTATCCTTCCCCTGGAGTGGGGAGGGAATGGAGATTTTGCAGTATCCTTCTCCCAGGAATGGGGTGGGAATGGAGATTTTGCAGTATCCTTCCCCTGGAGTGGGGAGGGAATGGAGCTTTTACAGTATCCTTCCCCCAGGAGTGGAGTGGGAATAGAGATTTTGCAGTATCCTTCCCCTGCCGCGCCCATCAAGCCACACCCCGCCCACCAAGCCACGCCCACAGAACCGGTAGTAAAACGATTTGAATTTCACCCCTGGGTTAATCTATGATTTGTTTTGACTTCTTGCTGCCAACCTGCGACTGGATCTGATCTTGTTCCTCCCAGGGGAAGGCAAGGAAGAGATCGAAAAGGTGACCTTTGAAGATCTGAGGCACCGGGTGGCTTTGTACGCTGCGGCCATGAGGAAGTTGGGGGTGCAGCCCGGAGACCGAGTTGTGGGTGAGTTCACCGTTCTCCTCCCGGCAATTCTTTCTTTCAACCAGGATGTGCAAACATCAAGACCTGACCTTGTTAAGGAGCTCTGCAGGAAGGAAGACACGCGTGAAAGACAGGTTGGGCAACTTTTAGCCAAGTGCTGCCGAGATGGGACGAGAAAAACTTGATGGATCATTTGAAATCAAAACTCTTGCAAAAAATGACAGGTGAAAAACGGGTCCCGTTTAACCAAAGAAAGTGTGGGAGGCTTAAAATCTCGGGTGTTTTCCCGCGTCATTAAAAATCTGTTAGTTGAAATGCTTAAAATCCTGGCTAAAGTCCCGGTTTTAAGATCCTCCAAAATCCCAACAAAACACTTTGTAAGATCTTTTGAAACTCTGGCTAAAATCCTAACCAACACTTTAAAAGTTTTCTTTTTGGCAACGTTTCGACAAGCTCTCTAACTTGTCATCATCGGGCCCCTACTTTAAGTTTAGAAGCTGTGGGTACCTGATGATGACAATTTAGAGAGCTTGTCGAAACGTTGCCAAAAAGAAAACTTTTAAGGTGTTGGTTAGGATTTTAGCCAGAGTTTCAAAAGATCTTACAAAGTGTTTTGTTGGGATTTTGGAAGATCTTAAACTGGGATTTTAGCCAGGATTTTAAGCATTTCAACTAACAGACTTTTAATGATGCGGGAAAACACCCCAGATTTTAACTTCTCTCTCTCTCTCTCTCTCTCTCTCTCTCTCTCTCTCTCTCTCCTCTCTCTCTCTCCTCTCTCTCTCTCTCTCTCTCTCTCTCTCTCTCTCTCTCTCTCTCTCTCTCTCTCTCTCTCTCACACACACACACACACACACACCACACACACACACACACACACACACACACTGTATTTTATTTTAGTATAAATAATTCATCTTCCATTAAACAGTATGTTGTGTGGATATCAATGTTTGTGCAATAACAGTTACAATTTACAATCATTCATTATTTGATCTATTTCTAACTTAATACCAATACATTAAATATCGAATACTTTACATCCTCTTCTTAATTTGCTTAACTCTATTAACTGTTTCTATATTTTACTCATCTACTTTTATTTCTAATTTTTATATTCATATTTTACTCATCTACTTTTATTTCTAATTTTTATATTCGTCCTCTAACCACCGATAAAATCTTTCCCATGTCGCAGTTTGTTCTTTCTCTTTAATTACCAGTGTTAAATCTATTCATTTCTGCACATTCTAATATTTTCCTTATCACATTCTCCTCTGTAGGAATCTCTTCACTTTTCCAATTTTGTGCAAATACAATTCTAGCTGCGGTTATTACATGAATAACCAAATATGCATTTTCTTTACCATAAGTTTCTGGTAAGGTCCCCAAGAGAAATATTTCAGGTTTCAAATCGGTATGTTGTTGTATCATCGTTTCCAACCACGTACATATTTTTATCCAATATTTTCTAGCTTCTAAACATATCTACCACATATGTCAAAAGATACTAAATTATATGGTTTTTCTAAGGAGTTGACAGAATTTGATAAGATACGAACAGAAACAGAAGAGAGGATGATTAAAAAAAACCCTATATAGCTATTTACTGATATTAAATTAGAAGAAGAACAAGTGAATGAAAGAATGATAGCCTGGGCAAAAAACTTTGGTTATATGATAGAACTAGCAATTATGGGCTAGAAATTACATTTGTAACTTCTGAAAGGGCCTTAAGAATGCATGTTTGGGCTGGAGGTGGAGCTGTCCACAATGGAAGAAGAAGAGGAAGAAAAATAGAAGAAGATAATCTTTGTAGATCAGGGTTGAAGTGTGGGGGTGAGCCCTGTGGTTTTCTTGCAAGATGCTTCATTAACCACAATAGTGAACATCATCAGCGTTAGAAGGGGGAGGGGTTTGTGGAGTGGAGGAGAGGAGAGGAGGACTGTGGTGTCCACAACACACAGGTGATGTTACCTGGTTCGGTCATGAAACCTGCAAGAAAACCACCAAGCTCAGGGAGTACCAAGGACCTCACGTATGAGGAAAATTGCCAGTCATGTTGCTTGTTCACCTCTTGCACAAACCAGTTTGACCTCTTCTGCCCTCAGAAGTTAAGATGGGCAGCTGATACCTTGCTGTTGTGTCATTGGGTCCCTTGCTCCATTGTCCCTTGTGTTGCAATGCAGCCACTGACACCTCTTGCATCAGGTTACGTTGTGTTTTCCCCTTCGAGAAGGTCTTGAGTAACGGGGAGTGGTGAGGCTGGGAACTGCCAATATATATATATATATATATGATATGTGGCAACGTAGCCCATATTTACAGTATGCCTAGTCCTCAATTCATCCAGTGGGTTGATTTTGCTGGAACGATTTCAGAGCAGGTTTGAGATGCTTCCAAAGTAAGTGGACTTAGCGTTTTCACGCTGAATTCAGAATCGTGTGCATTAGAGGTAGTCCTCGCTTTAAAACCACTCCTTTAGTGACTGGTCGAAGTTGCAACACCGAAGAATTATTATTATTATTATTATTTATTAAATTTATATGCCGCCCTTCTTCTAATGGACTCAGGGCGGTGTACAGCCAAGAATAAAAAGCACTCCAATACAAAATTTAAAATATTAATAAAAGAATTAAATAATTTTGGCCCAATAAATTTAAAAAACCCAATAGGCAATTAAAATTTAAAACCCATAAAACTTTAAACTTAAAAAAAGGGGTGGGGGGGTTACGCCAGCCCAGCTTGACAAAATAAAAAAGTTTTTAGGGCACGGCGGGGAAAAGCCCGGAGATCGGGTATCGTACGGATCTCCAGGGGCAAATCGTTCCAGAGGGCTGGTGCTGCCACAGAGAAGGCTCTCCCCCTGGGTGTTGCCAGCCGACATTGTCTGGCTGACGGCACCTGAGGAGTCCCTCTCTGTGGGAGCGAACTGGCCGGTGGGAGGCTTATTGGTGGCAGAAGGCGGGTCTCGCAAATACCCAGGCCCTATGCCATGGAGCGCTTTTAAAGGTGGTCACCAACACCTTGAAGCGCACCCAGAAGACCACCGGAAGCCAATGCAGCTCACGCAGAGAGGTGTCACATGGGAGCGCCCCCCTTGCTCCCATAATCCCCTGCGTGGCCGCATTCTGCACCAGTTGGAGCCTCCGGGTGCACCTCAAGGGGAGCACCCATGTAGAGAGCAAGAATAAAATAGCAGAGTTGGAAGGGACCTTATAGGTCTATGATGGAGAACCTACAGCATGCGTGCCAGAAGTGACATGCAAAGCCATCTCTCCGGGCATGCTGGCCGTCGTCCGTTGCTGTTCTGCATTCCGCCAGTCATCTGTTTTTCCGGTTTCTGGCGCATGTGTGAGCTTCAGCCAGCTGGTCTTTGCGCACACATGCGTGCCAGAAACCAAAAGACCAAGTGACCAGTGCGCATGCCAGAAATCGGAAGACCAGCTTCCTGGTGCATGTATGTGCTCCGGAAAACTGCTTTTCGGTTTCTGGTGTTCCCCATGCGTGTGTGCACACTCCCGTTTCGGCCGAAAAGGTTCGCCAACACTGTTATAGGTCATCTAGTCCAACCCCCCCTCCCCCGCCCAAGCAGAAGACCCTACACCATTTTTGACAGAGAGCCGTCCAATCTCTTCTTGAAAGCCTCCAGTGATGAAGCTCCCACAACTTCCGAAGGCAACTTCCGTTCCATGGGTTGATGGTTCTCACTGTCAGAAAATTTCTCCTCATTTCCCCCCCCAGGTTGAATCTCTCCTTGATCAGTTTCCATCCATTGTTCCTTCTCTGGCCTTCAGGTGGTTTGGAAGATAGCCTGACCCCCTCCTCTCTGTGGCAGCCCCTCAAATATTGGAAGACTGCTCTCCTGTCTCCCCTGGTCCTTCTCTTTGCTAGCCATGCCCAGTTCCTGCAACCATTCTTCATATGTTTTGGCCTCCAGTTCCCACATCAGTGGTGGGTTCTCCCAGTTCGGCCCAGTTCCACTGAGCTGGTAGCGGTGACGATATGACATCACCGAACCGGTTCTACCCCCCCCGCTCCCCTCATCCCCCCCTTACCTTTTATTTGGCCCCACCCCCAATCTATTCCTGCCTCCTGAGTCCCAGCTGATGGCTAGAGGGGAAAAAAACTGTTTAAACTCTTGCCAAGGGGCTCCAAAGGACCGCCCTACAGCTGATCAGTGTTTAAAACAAATGAGTAGACCGGTGCCTGCAAAATAAATGGGTAGATCGGTACAGCTCTGCAAGCAGTTAAAAGCCTGGTAGACGAGGACCTCTGCTAAATCCTAAATAATTGTCACATAACCAAGCCATGCCCACAAAATAAGCCACGCCCACAAAACCAGTAGTAAAATTTTTTAGAACCCACCCTTGTCCCTCATCATCCTGGTTGCTCTCCTCTGCAATCTTTCTAGAGTCTCAACATCTTTCTTGTAATGTGGTGACCCAAACTGGATGCAATACTCTAGGTGTAGCCTTACTAGGGCTTTGTAGACTGTTATTAGTTTCCAAAGCACTTGATCTTGATTGCATCCCTCTGTTAATGCAATTTAGGATTGCATCGGCTTTTTTGGCTGCCACCACACACTGTTGGTTCATATTTAATTGGTTGTCCACTAAGACTCCAAGATCCTCTCACAGTTACTGCTATTAAACTGGTTTCACCCACTCTATATGTGCACTTTTGGTTTTTCTTGCCTAAGTGTAGGACTTTACTTTTCTCCACATTGAACTTCATTTTGTTAGATGGGGCCCAGGGTTTAAGTCTGTCAAGATCCATCTGGATCTTGATCTTATCTCCTAGGATGTTGGCTATTCCTGCCAGCTTAGTATCATCTGCAAAGAAACTGACTTACAGCTGGCACTCAGACTTAACAACTGGTATTCACACTTACAACGGTTTGCAGTATCTCCATAGTGACCTGATCAGAATTCGGGCATTTGGCAACTGGTTCACACACATGATGGTTGTAACATCCCGGGGTCACGTGATCTTTCCCCCACGGTTTCCGACAAACAAACTCAATGGATTCACTTAATAACCATACGATTCACTTAACAGCAATGATTTGCTGGGCCGTGGGTAAAAAGGCCATGAAATTTAATGTAGAGAAAATAAAGTTACTTAGGCAAGAAAAAAAGTACACCTATAGACTGGGTGAAACCAGGCTTAATAGAAGTAATTGGGAGAGGGATCTTGGAGTCATAGTGGACAACAAATTAAATATGAGCCAAGAGTGTGCAGCGGCAGCCAAAAGGCCAACGCAATCCTAAATTGCATGAATAGAGGGAAACAATCATGATCGAGGGAGGTACTAACACCACTCTATAAAGCCTTAGTAAGACCACAACTAGGATACTGCATCCAGTTTTGGTTACCACACTATAAAAAATACGTTGAGACTCTAGAAAGAGTGCAGAGAAGAGCAACGAGGATGATGAGACTGGAGGCTAAAACATACAATAAATGGTTGCAGGAACTGGACATGGCTAAGTTTAGTGAAGAAAAGGACCAGGGGAGACATGATAGAAGTCTTCCAATACTTGAGGGGCTGCACAGAGAGGAGGGAGTCAAGCTATTCTCCAAGGCACCCGAAGGCCAGACAAGGAATAATGGATGGAAACTGAACATGGAGAGATTCAACCTGGAAATGAGAGGAATTTTCTGACAGTGAGAACAATCAACCGATGGAACAGAAGTTGCCTTCAGAAGTTGTGGGAGCTTCATCACTGGAGGCCTTCAAGAAGAGACTGGATCGCCATCTGTCAGAAATGGTGTAGGGGTCTCCTGCTTGGGTGAGGGGGTTGGACTAGATGATCTACAAGATCCCTCCCAACTCTGTTAATCTAATCTAACCAAAATCAGATATGACTCACTTAACATTTTGCTTAGCAATGGAACTGCTGCTCCCGTTTTGATTATAAGTAGAGGATTAACTCTATTAACCATAGCATGGTTTTTCTCGTCTTGGTTGAGCAGGATTGTCAAGCTTACTCGTTGTGATTTAGACAACTGAGCTTTGTGGGCTCGAACCAGCCAGGCAGGCCTGATCGGAGGACTGTCTCTTGGCCTGGTAAGGAGATGAAGTTCAGGCTTCCCGTCGGGTTTCAAAATGTGCCACACCAGTTTGGGGGCTGGGTGCCTGCAACCATTCCTGGTTCCCCCTCGAGGGATCCCAGCCTGCCCCAAACCTAACATTCCCAGGATCTTGAGGGACCTCCTGGGTGCAGGTTCTTCTTCCTGGTTAGCCAGATGGGTTGGTGGGCTTCTTAAAAGAGAAGGGGAAGAGGTGGGGCTTCCCTTCCTCTTCTCAGCCTCGGTTTGGGATTGTGCAAACTTCTTGCCTTTTGTGCAACTCGCCTGGGTTGCGTTACCTGTCGGGGGAGTAGGCAAGGAAGAAGCAATGATGCAATATATACAGGTAAGAGGCATCACGGATGGTTTGGGGGCCTTTGGATCAGTGGTGGGTTGCTCCTGGTTCGTGCGAATTGGTAGTGGCGCCAGGAGGCTCCGCCCACCTACCCAGATGTCATCAAAAATGCTCGGTGCATGCGCAGAAGTGCCACACGCTTGCTTTGCGAGCGTGCACAACTGGGTGCTACTGATAGAGAACCGGTAGTGCTGGAATTTGAAGCCCACTACTGCTTTGGATCCAGAGCAGAGGTGAAATGCTCCTGGTTCAGACCGGATTGCCCGATCTGGTAGCGATGGAGGCGGGAGGGTTTGGAGAACCGGTAGCAAAAATCCTGCCCCCACCCCCCACATTGCCCAGCAGAGCCACACAATCATCAGAGGCTTATTTTTTTTTTTTTTTTTTTTTTTATTTTATTTTATTTTATTATTATTTATTTTATTTTATTTTATTTTATTTATTTTATTTTATTATTTTATTTTATTTTATTTTATTTTATTTTATTTTATTTTATTTTATTATTTTATTTTATTTTATTTTAATTTTATTATTTTATTTTATTTTATTTTATTTTATTATTTTATTTTATTTTATTATTTATTATTTTATTTTATTTTATTTTATTTTATTATTTTATTTTTATTTTATTACTTATTTTATTTATTTTATTTTATTTTATTTTATTTTATTTTATTTTATTTTATTTTATTTTATTTTATATTTTATTTTATTTATTTTATTTTATTTTATTTATTTTATTTTATTTTATTATTTTATTTTTATTTTATTTTATTTTATTTTATTTTATTTTATTTTTTATTGAAAAAGTTTTACAATACAATTTTTCAATTCCCCCCCCCCCCATTTTCCCCCCTCCCAGCCCCCCCCTTCCCTTCCCTCCTCTCCCCTCCCTTCCCTCCCTTGGCTTATTTGCTAACCTAAAACTTAGCAAATATTTTGAAACACCCCCATTCCCCCCTCCCCCCCTTGACTTCCGCTACAAGTTTTAAAACAAAAACCCTTACTTATATTAAACTAAAAAAGATACAGTGAAACATTTAGTAATATAATAAAAAAAATCAAAAACCTAATAATAATAAAAATATTTACCTCAATTACCAATATCACCTCAAATAGTCAATTATCCATCAATAATACGCTTTTAATCTTTAAACCCCACTACAAAATATTAACATTTCTATCAATCCCGCTAAATGTAATGTATAACATAATTATTTACGTAAATCAGACCCCCTTAATATATACTAATAAAATATATAACAATCATACAACCTCTTTGGCTGAAAAAATGCTTTTAAAAGTTAAAAAAAAAGCCTCTGATGATCGCGCGGCTCAGCTGGGATCATCAGAGGCTTTTAAAAGCATTTTTTCTACAACCTCTTCAACCAAAGACGTTGCAGAAAAAATGTTTTAAAAGGGGAAAAAAAGCCTCTGCTGATCAGGCAACTCAGCTGGGATCATCAGAGGCTTTTAAAAGCATTTTTTCTACAACCTTTTCAGCGGAAGAGGTTGTAGAAAAAATGGTTTTAAAAGTTAAAAAAAAAAGAAGTTGGCCACACCCACTCAGTTATACTACCCCCCCACCACCACAAAGCCACACCCACAGAACTGGTAGTAACAAATTTTCATCACTGATCCAGAGGTTTCAAATTGGATTTCTTCGTGGGCCAGATCAGCATTGTAGTTCTCCACGGGCTGGCAGGGGTGGGGGTGGGTGGGTGGGGGATAGATGGGTAGTCTTTTTACAGCTGATTTTCTATCAGCTGTACGGCCTCCTGAAGCACATTGCTGGCCAAAGCAGGCCGTGCTGGGGTCGCGTGGCCCCCCTGTGCCCCGCTTTGGATGATCTGATCTGATCTGATGTGGCTTTTACTTTCTTGATCCCTTGGTGACCGAAGCTAAGATCCATCCTCCCTCTTCTGTTTTTTGCAACTGTTTCAGGTTACCTGCCCAACGGGATCCACGCGGTGGAGGCCATGCTGGCCGCTGCCAGCATCGGGGCCATCTGGAGTGCCACGTCGCCGGATTTTGGCATCAACGTGAGTGACCCTCACTTAAGCACCTCGTTCCTAGATCCCCGTTCTACGTTTGCACCCTCTTAAAGAAGGGCGAATTCCTTTTGGGCAAAAGCAATGCCGACAGTCCTCGACTTACGACCGTTCATTTTAACGACCGAAGTTACAAGGATACTGAAAATCTTGCCACCTCAATAACACGTGATCAAAATTTGGACACTTTTTTTTTTTTTTAAATTGATTTATATGCCGCCCTTCTCCAGAGACTCAGGCGGCTTACAGTGCGTTAAGCAACAGCCTTCCTACTTTTGTATATTTATATTTATACAAAGTCAGCTTATTGCCCCCACAAACTGGGTCCTCAATTTACCCACCTTAGAAAGGATGGAAGGCTGAGTCAACCTTGAGCCTGGTGAGATTTGAACTTACAGTCATTGCAGATAGCTGATGTTAATCACAATGCTGTAGTCTGCTGAGCCACCAGGCTCTATCTTGGACCTCTTAGTCCCGGTTCTGTCCTGCATGGAAGGAATTTGCTAGAGATGCCGTGGTCCATCTGAGCTCGGACAACCTCGGAGAAATTATGAAGTGCCCAGAATCATTTGCTGAGATGGCTGGTTCTAAAAAAATCAAATTAATACAGGTAGTCCTCCACTTATGACCACAAGGGTGTTCAGAATTTCAGTTCTTAAGCGAGACATTTGTTAAGGCAAGGTGTTTTTTTTGCCCCGTTTTACGGCCTTCCTCGCCACAGTGGTGAATCCCTGCGGTTGATAAGTTGGTAACCTGGGTTGTGAAGTCAAGATGGCTTCCCCATTGATTTTTGCTTGTCAAAAGGAATCGTGACCTCGTGTGGTGGGTTGCTACTGGTTCTACCCGGATCGGTGAACTGGTGGCAGCGGCGGGAGGCTCCGCCCACCCATGCTGGACGCTTCTGCACATGTGCAGAACCAGCGCAAATGAGTGAACCGGTAGCGACAAGTTTTGCAACCCAAAACCACTTGGGACACAGGAGCGGTCGTAAGCATGAACCGTTTGCCAAGTGTCTGAATTTTGATCACGGAAATGCTACGAAGGTTGTAGATGTGGGAAAAAACCAGACATAAGTCACTTTTTTCGGTGCTGTCATACCTTTGAAACCGTCACTAAACGGACGGTTGTAAGTCGAGGACTGCCTCTAAAGAAAAGGTGACCCTTTTGCCCAGGTTTGTCGAATTCTCTGCTAATGCCTGGTTCCCTCCCACCGTCTCCCCCGCAGGGGCGTCCTGGATCGGTTCTCCCAAATTCAACCCAAGCTGATCTTCTCCGTCGAAGCTGTCATCTACAATGGAAACGCCACAATCACCTGGAAAAGCTGCAGAGTGTCGTCAAAGGTAAATCGGCTGGGTTTCCCCCCCCCCCCTCCACCCAGGCTTGGAAAGGATGCCGCTCCCTTCGGTGTCTGAATGCAACATAAAAAAATGCAATGTAATGAATGCAACGTAAAGGAGCCCTGGTTGGTGCAGGAGTTAGAATGCAGGACTGTTGAGCCAGATTGTTGGGGGGCAATGTGTCGAGTCTGGAAACCACTTAGAGAGGGCAGGAAAGCTCTATAAAGCGGTATATAAGTCTAAGGCTATTGCTAGTGTTATCTTCCTTCCTTCCTTCCTTCCTTCCTTCCTTCCTTCCTTCCTTCCTTCCTTCCTTCCTTCCTTCCTTCCTTCCATCCATCCATCCATCCATCCATCCATCCATCCATCCATCCATAATGCGCAGTGGATAGAATGCAGTATTGCAGGCAAACTCTGCCCACTGTTAGCAGTTCGATCCTGACCGGTTCAATGTTGTCTCAGTCTTCCATCCTTCCAAGGTCACTAAAATGAGGACTCAGATTGTTAGGGGCAATACTTTGACACTGGAAACCGCTTAGGGAGGGCTGTAAATGTCTAAGGGCTATTGCTAGTGTTATCTTCCTTCCCTCCCTCCCTCCCTTCTTTCCTTGAGTTGTTGGGGGCAATGTGTCAACTCTGGAAACCACTTAGAGGGGGCAGGAAAGCTCTATAAAGCGGTATATAAGTCTAACGGCTATTGCTAGTGTTATTTTCCTTCCTTCCTTCCTTCCTTCCTTCCTTCCTTCCTTCCTTCCTTCCTTCCTTCCTTCCTTCCTTCCTTGGTGTGCTGTGGGTAGAATATGCAGTCTTGCAGGCTAACTCTGCCCAAGCAGTTCGATCCTGACTGACTCAATGTCGGCTCAGCCCTCCATCTTTCTGATGTCACTAAAATGAGGACCCAGATTGTTGGGGGCAAGAGGTTGACTCTGTTAACTGCTTAGGGAGGGCTGTAAATGTCTATGGGCTATTGCTAATGTTACCTTCCTTCCTTCCTTCCTTCCTTCCTTCCTTCCTTCCTTCCGGTTTGTGGGAGCAATAAGCTGACTTCGTATAAAATAGAACACTGCTTGAGGTGGGGTGGGGCAAAAGCCCCTACTAAGCAGGTATATACAAAAGTATGAAGGCTATTGCTTAACGCATTGTAAGCCGCCCTGAGTCTCTGGAGAAAGGCAGCATATATAAATCGAACTAATAAATAAATAAATAAATAACTCTGTGCACTGCCAGCAGTTCGATCCTGACTGCCTGTATCTAGGTTGACTCAGCTTTCTGTCCTTCTGAGATGGGTAAAAAGAGGATCCAGATTGTTGGGGGGCAAGAGGCTGACTCTGTAAATCGCTTAGAGAGGGCTGTAAAAGCACCATGAAGTGGTATATAAATCTTAAGTGCTGTTGCTTATTTGATCATCGTTGCGTTTCCGATCCTTTTTTTCCTTTTAGGACTTCCGGATCTGAAAAAAGTTGTTGTCATCCCTACGTATCTTCAAGAGAATCCATAGATATTTCCAGAATCCCAAACAGGTACAAAACTTTGAAGGATATTATGGGAATTGGCTGAGAGCGAGTCACTTAACAACCACCTCACTCACCAATGGAGGTGTGGTCGTAAGTCAAAAACAACCTGCAAGACTCTCTTCCAAAATAACCTTATCATAAAAGTACAGGATGTTCTTGACTTGCGACCACACCTCCATTGGTGAGGTGGTTGTTAAGTGAGTCACGTCCAATATTTTTGCCGTGTTGTTGAGTGAATCATATGGTCATTAAGTGAATATGCCCTTGCTTGAATTTGGGAAGGTCACAAATGGAGATCATGTGACCCTGGGGATGCTGCAAAACATGCTGGTTGCCCAAATTTTGACCCCATGGCCACGGAGATGCTGCAATGGTCGTAAGTGCGAGGATCAGTGTGAAAGTCCCTTTTTTTTCCCCATGGCGTCGTAACTTTGAACGGTCACTAAATGCAGGGTTGTAAGTGGAGGAATAAATACCTGTACAGGTAGCCCTCGATATACAACAGTTTGTTTAGTGACCTTTCGATGTTACAAGGGTGCTGGAAAAAAGTGACTTATGACTGTTTCTCACACTTACGACCTTCACAGCATCCCCATGGTCACGTGATCAAAACACTCGGTAAATGACTCATATTTATGACCGCGGCTGTGTCCCAAGGTCACGTGATCCCCTTTTGCGACCGTGCGACGAGCAAAGTCCACGGGGAAGCCAGATTCACTTAACAACGGTACGACTAAATTAACAACTGCAGGGATTCACTTAATAGCTGTGGCAAGAAAAGTCGTGAAATGGGGCAAAATTCACTTAACAAATGTCTCACTTACGACATAAATTTGGAGCTCCATTGTGGTCGTATGTCGGGAACTTCCTGCATTCGTTTGGGGGTCTTTTTAAGTTCCCAAGGTTGACCCTGCTTTGGCGTGCTGATGGTTGCGTAGAAAAACCTTAGTATAATGTAATTTTATCATATTTTATCTAAACCTTAAATTATTGTGTTTTATTCCAATTTAATTTTAAACTCTATTTTATTCCAATTTCTTTCTTTTTTTTAGTTTTAAAAAGTTTTATTGTATATTGTTAAAAAAAATATTGTTAAAATTTTTTTTTCAAATTTTAAATATTTTTAATGTTTGTAGCGTCGCTGCATTTTAATATTGATTTGGTTTTAATTTCAGCCTACTGTATATGTGTTTTAATTTTTAACTTTTGTGTATTGAATTTTTATTTTGGCTGTTCACCGCCCTGAGTCCGTAAGGAGAAGGGCGGTATACAAATCTAATAAATAAATAAATAAATAAATATAAGAAATTCTATTTCTAAATAAACTATGTTGTCTGTGTACATATCATTTTGAGAGTTAATAATCATATTTACAATAATATACAATAATATTTTTACTGCACGAGTCAAAAAGAGGGCTGGGAAAATATCTACAGACCCCTCACATCCTGGACATAAACTGTTTCAACTTCTATCCTCAAAACGAAGCTATAGAGCACTGCACACCAGAACAACTAGACACAAGGACAGTTTTTCCCCCAAAATGCCATCACTCTGCTAAACAATTAATTCCCTCGACACCTTCAAACTATTTACTAAGTCTGCACTACTATTAATCTTCTCATTGTTCCCACCACCCATCTCCTTCCACTTATGACTGTATGACTGTAACCTTGTTGCTGGTATCCTTAAGATTTATATTGACTGTTTCCCTATGACTATCATTAAGTGACTATCACCTTATGATTCTTGACAAATGTATCTTTTCTTTTATGTACACCGAGAGTGTATGCTGCAATTCCTTGTGGGTTCAATCACACTTGGCCAATAAAGAATTCTCTTCTCTTCTCTTCTCTTCTCTTCTCTTCTCTTCTCTTCTCTTCTCTTCTCTTCTCTTCTCTTCTCTTCTCTTCTCTTCTCTTCTCTTCTCTTCTCTTCTTTCCCTTCCCTTCCCTTCCCTTCCCTTCCCTTCCCTTCCCTTCCCTTCCCTTCCCTTCCCCATCTATTTACTTCTCTTCTCTTCCCTTCCCTTCCCCATCTATTTACTTCTCTTCCCTTCCCTTTCCCATCTATTGACTTCTCTTCTCTTCTCTTCTCTTCTCTTCTCTTCTCTTCTCTTCTCTTCTCTTCTCTTCTCTTCTCTTCTCTTCTCTTCTCTTCTCTTCTCTTCTCTTCTCTTCTCTTCTCTTCTCTTCTCTTCTCTTCTCTTCTCTTCTCTTCTCTCTTCTCTTCTTTCCCTTCCCTTCCCTTCCCTTCCCTTCCCTTCCCTTCCCTTCCCTTCCCTTCCCTTCCCTTCCCTTCCTTCCCTTCCCTTCTCCCTTCCCTTCCCCTCCCCTCCCCTCCCCTCCCCTCCCCTCCCCTCCCCTCCTCCCTCCCTCCCTCTCCTCTCCTCTCCTCTCCTCTCCTCTCCTCTCCTCTCCTCTCCTCTCCTCTCCTCTCCTCTCCTCTCCTCTCCTCTCCTCTTCTCTTCATCATTGGCACTGATCTCATAATAATCGTAGTCTTTGCTTATCCGTTTTAATAAACCTTCCTTATACAATCAGTCCTTCTTTTATATTTCCGTATTTCTAACTTCTGTTTTTATTGGGTAGCCATTGATAAAACGAGTCCCCTGTTAAAAAATATTCAGTTTCTTCCTTTTCCTTAATTTTAAGCGTTAATCTATCCATTTCATTTTAAATTGTATTTTATCCAATTCCATTTTAAATTGCTTTTTTTCCAATTTAATAATAATGTATTTCTGGAACTCTGCACTTCGATATGGCCCAAGGGCTAATCAATAAAATTAACGTGTTATAGAAAAACCTTAGAAATAGGGAATTCTGATTTTTAGCCTTTTCTTTCCTTTTTCCACTCAGCGTGTTTTTAGAAGATTTTCTTGGAACGGGCAAGGGAGACCAGGCGCCCCAGCTGGAGTTCGAGCAGCTCCCTTTCAGCCATCCACTTTTTATCATGTACTCTTCGGGCACGACGGGCGCCCCGAAATGCATGGTGCACTCTGCAGGGGTGAGTGTCCCTTATTTATTTATTTCGTGTACATCATGGAGCGCACAGATATTTGGAGTGGCTCAGTGGCCTAGAGGTGGAGCTCTCACCTCAATCGGGGGGCTGTGAGTTCGATCCTAGTTGGAGGCAGATATTTCTCTCTCTGGGTACCGATGAGAATATATCTGCTGAACAAAACTCCGCACTGGCGACAGGAAGGGCATCTGGCCATTCAAATACTTCGCTAGCTCTGTTCAGTTGCCCAGACTCCACCCCGTGAGGGATTATGGGGTCGTTAAATGAAGGTGATGATGATGATGATGGAATGCACGGATATTAGGAGTATGGGAGAAACACATCGTAATATAATACACATATGATAGAGAGGCGTGGTCACTTTTGTAAGATTTAAGAAATTCAAATAATTGTATATCAAGTTGCAAATTATATTTTAAGAGATGTTAGTTAGGGAAATGGTGAGTTCTAATCCTGCCTTAGGAATGGAAGCCAACTGGGGGACTTTGGACCAATCATCAGGAGAGGGTGAATTCTAGCACCACCTTAGGCATGTAGTAAAGCAGCTGGGTGACTTTGGGCCGATCACCAGGGAACTCTGAGTTCTAGTCCTGCCTCAGCCATGAAACCCAGTTGGGTGGCTTTGGGCCAATCACCAGGAGACGGTGAGTTCTAGTTCCGCCATAGCAACGAAAGCCAGTTGGGTGGCTTTGGGCCAATCACCAGGAGATAGTGAATTCTAGTCCTGCCTAAGCCATGAAAGCCAGTTGGGTGGCTTTGGGCCAATC
This sequence comes from Coluber constrictor foxii, assembly GCA_038048745.1. Taxonomy (NCBI): domain Eukaryota; kingdom Metazoa; phylum Chordata; class Lepidosauria; order Squamata; family Colubridae; genus Coluber; species Coluber constrictor. Next base: position 27,012,121 of record CM075968.1, read on the forward strand.
ACCAGGCGACTGAGTTCTAGTCCATGAAAGCCAGTTGGGTGGCTTTGGGCCAATCACCAGGAGACGGTGAGTTCTAGTTCCGCCATAGCAACGAAAGCCAGTTGGGTGGCTTTGGGCCAATCACCAGGAGATAGTGAATTCTAGTCCTGCCTAAGCCATGAAAGCCAGTTGGGTGGCTTTGGGCCAATCACCAGGCGACTGAGTTCTAGTCCATGAAAGCCAGTTGGGTGGCTTTGGGCCAATTGCCAAGAGACAGTGAGTTCTAGTCCTGCCTTAGCAGCGAAAGCCAGGTGGGTGACTTGGGGCCAATCACCAGGAGAGAGTGAATTCTAGTGCCACCTTAGGCATGTAATAAAGCAGCTGGGTGACTTTGGGCCTATCACCAGATGACAGGAAATTCTAGTCCTGCTTCAGCCATGAAAGCCATTTGGGTGGCTTTGGGCCAATCACCAGGAGACGGTGAGTTCTAGTTCAGCCTTAGCAACGAAAGCCAGTTGTGTGACTTGGGGCCAATCACCTGGCGACTGAGTTTTAGTCCATGAAAGCCTGCTAGGTGGCTTTGGGCCAATCGCCAAAGAGACGGTGAGTTCTAGTTCCACCTTAGTAACGAACGCTATCTGGGTAGCTGGCCAAGAGGGCTGGATATTGTGGGGAAAATAGGAGAAGGCAGTTAGAATATGGGATGTATTCGCTGCCTCGAGTTATTTGGGGAGATACAAGTAAATAAAAGAAGTGGTTTGCCCTGGATTGCAACCTGAAATGGATCCATTTGATTTCTCTATCCACATTTGTACATGATCCATTTTGTCTGGCCGTTGGAGAATTTGATCCCGCGCACCTAGGCTGGACTGTGCGAAAGCTTAAATGCTCCAGAATCATTGTGAAATATCGGGTGTGCAAATGGTTACTTATCTGAGTGCTTGGCTCAAAAGTTTTGCTAATTAAAATGTAAACGAGACTAACATTTTCATTTTAGCTTTCTAATGCCATTGAAGCCCTTTCCTCTCTTTTATTTATTTATTTATTTTTATTTTATTTGTCCCTGCAGGGAACTTTGATTCAGCACCTGAAAGAACATATCCTTCACGGGAACATGAGCAGTAATGACGTCATCATATACTACACCACGGCAAGTGACTTTTTCTTTCATTAAAGGAGAATATTTATAGCTCAGGGTTGACATGAAGGGTCCTTGGTGCTCTCTGAGCTTGGTGGTTTTCTTGCAAGACGTTTCATGACCCAAGTAGGTAACATCATCAGTGTTAGTAAGGAGTGCTGTTTGCTGTCAGTTTATATTCTGGTGGCTTGCCTCCATCAGTGTTGGTGGGGGTGATCTTAGAGTTTCTTTGGTTGGGCTGTTTGCTATTGTCTTCTTTCGCAGTTTCTTGATTGGGGAATTGTTTACTTGATTGTTGGTCTGAAGATAATCTTGGAGTTCATTTTTGCTGATCTGGATACTGAGTCTATTTGTTCTCTTTTTGGGCTGGTTGATTGTCCTGTTCGTTTGTTTGCTTGTTTGTTCGATTTATATGCCGTCCTTCTCCAGAGACTCAGGGCGGCTGACAATGCATTATGCAATAGCCTTCATACTTTTGTATATACCTGCTTAGTAGGGCTTTCGCCCCCCCCCAAGCGACGTTCTATTTTATACAAAGTCAGCTTATTGCCCCCACAATCCGGTCCTCAATTTATCTACCTCGGAAGGATAGAAGGCTGAGTCAACCTTGAGCCTGGTGAGATTCGAACTTGCAGTAATTGCAGGCAGCTGGTGCCACTTAACAGCACTTTAGTCTGCTGCGCCACCAAGGCTCTAGAATAGAATAGAATAGAATAGAATAGAATAGAATAGAATAGAATAGAATAGAATAGAATAGAATAGAATAGAATAGAATAGAATAGAATAGAATAGAATAGAATAGAATAGAATAGAATAGAATAGAATAGAATAGAATAGAATAGAATAGAATAGAATAGAATAGAATAGAATAGAATAGAATAGAATAGAATAGAATAGTTATTGGTTCAATTTATATGCTGCCCTTTTCCGGAGACTCAGGGCAGCTTACAATGCGTTAAGCAATAGCCTTCATACTTTTGAATATACCTGCTTAGTAGGGATTTTGGCCCCCCCAAGCGGTGTTCTTTTTTATACAAAGTCAGCTTATTGCCCCCACAATCCGGTTCCTCATTTTACCTACCTCGGAAGGATGAAAGGCTGAGTCAACCTTGAGCCTGGTGAGATTCAAACTCGCAGTAATTGCAGGCAGCTGGTGTGACTTTAACATCACTTTAAGCTGCTGCGCCACCAAGGCTCTTTTTTGCATCCTCTATAGATGTTTTTAACGTTGACATTTTCTTTCCATAAAAACAAATATTAAATTGTGGAGAGTCTTCAAACGGGGCATGTTTTGGAGACTCTCGCATGCGCTGTCTGTACACTTCCAGAGAATCCTTCCTCCTCCTCCAAAGAGACCAGATTAGATTAGCCCAAGATTAACGCAGATTAAAATCAATTACTCCATATACTTGCGGATAAGCCCCTCTGCGGATAAGCCCACTCTTTTGAAATGTTCGCCGTGTTTTTATTTTCCCAATTGGCTTAACTGCAGGTGGCAGGAGCTTCACGGTAGTTTTGGGTTTAAAATTTGCAGAGTTTGTTTATCCGTGGACGGTCTTAAAAGGACGGGTGAATATGCAATGCAATAGAATAGAGCTGGAAGGGACCCTGGAGGTCTTCTAGTCCAGCCCTCTGCTGAAGCAGGAGACCCTACCCCAGGGATGGCGAACCTTTTAGGCACCGAGTGCCGAAAAAGTCACGCGGAAATGTTGCGCGCACACGCTCGTTGGGGCCAGGCTCTGGAAAAGCCGAACTTCTGGATTCTAGTGCATCTGCACACCGATTTTCGGCACTGTCACGTGTGCGAAGGACAGCGGATTGTCACTGCGCATATGCACCAGAAACCGGGAAGACAAACAGGCTAGGCTGCGTGTGCCGGGCGACATGGCTTCACGTGCCACTTTTGGGCCCCACGTGCCATAGATTCACCATCATGGCCCTATACCAGTGATGGCTAACCTTTTTGCCGTCACGTGCCAAAAGCAGGGGGAGAACAGAGGGGGTTATGTGCACACCCATAATTCAATGGTCCTCTGTGCCCTGCCCCCTGCATGTGACCCCTCACGCTCCCCATGCTTTTGGCACACGATGGCAAAAAGGTTACCAGTCGGCCTGGTAGGCCTGTTTTTTTGCCCTCCCCAGGCTCCAGAGGCTTTCTTGGAGCCTGAGGAGGGCGAAAACGGCCTCCCCCCTCCCGGAGCCCCTCCAGAGGCCAGAAATGGTCTGTTTCCCGACTTCCAGTTGTCCCGGAAGGCCCATTTTTTTGCCCTCCCCAGGCTCCAGAGGCTTTCTTGAAGCCTGAGGAGGGTGAAAACGGCCTTCCTCACACCACCCCGGATCCCCTCCAGAGGCCACAAACAGCCTGTTTCCCGATGTCTGGTGGGCCCGGAAGGCCCAAAAATCAGCTGGCCGACGCGCACATGCACCCTGGAGCTCAGCTAGGACAACGCCCATGTGCCCACAGATATGGCTCCGCGTGCCACTTGTGACACGCGTGCCATAGGTTCGCCATCATGGCCCTCTTATCATTTCAGACAGGTGACTTTCCATTCTCTTCTTAAAAACCTCCAGTGATGAAGCACCTACAACTTCTGGTGGCCAGCTGTTCCCCTGGTTCATTGTCCTCCCTGTTAGGAAGTTTCTCCTTAATTCCAGGTTGCTTCTCTCCTTGGTTAGTTTCCATCCGTTATTTCTTGTCTTGCCTTCGGGTGCTTTGGAAAATAGGGGCTCTTCTTTGGGGCAGCCCTTCAAATACTGGAATACTTCTATCATGTTCCCCCCTAATTAGGATGCGGTGGCTCAGTGGCTAAGACGCTGAGCTTGTCGATCGAAAGGTCAGTAGTTCAGCAGTTTGAATCCCTAGTGCCAAATAACAGGGTGAGCTCGCGTGACTTGTCCCAGCTTCTGCCAACAGAGCAGTTCGAAAGCACATTAAAAAATGCAAGTGGAAAAATAGGGACCACCTTTGGTGGGAAGGGAACAGAGTTCCGTGCGCCTTTGGTGTTGAGTCATGCCGGCCACACGACCACGGGGACGTCTTCGGACAACGCTGGCTCTTTGGCTTTGAAATGGAGATGAGCACCCGGCCCCTAGAGCCGGGAACAACTAGTATATATGTGCAAGGGGAACCTTTACCTTTACCCCTAATTCTTCTTTTCTCTAGACTAGCCAGACCCAAATCCTGCAGCCGTTCCACCTGTGTTTTAATCTCCAGGCCTTTGATCGTCTTCGTTGCTCTTCTCTCAACTTTTTCCAAAGTCTCAATATCTTTTTGGGGACCAAAATTGGTTGCAGTATTCCAGGGGTGGCCTTACTAGGGTTTTGTAAAGCACTTACTACCACAATTGGGCCTGGAATGTCTGACACTAAGCAGTGTGTGCATTAAGTGAGCCATGCCGAATTGTATGATTATTTTTTTTTTGCCACGGTCCTTAAATGAATCGCTGCGGTCATTTAAGGCGAACCATGCCGTTGTTAAGCAAATCCTGTTTCTCCTCTTGACTTTGTTGGTAGCCCAAATGGTGACTCTGTGCCCTCCGGATGCTGCGACGGTCGTAAGTATGTGAACAGTTGCCAGATGTCTGAATTTTTTGAACCTCTGACTGCAGGGACACTTTTAATTGCCGTAAGTGCGAGGACTGGTTGCAAATCCCTTTTTTAAGTGCGCTTGTCATTTCAAACGGTCACTCAATGAACTGGTCATAAGTTGAAGAGAGTAATGTGGATACTTTTAAAAAGTGCAGGTAGTCCTTGAATTAAGAACTGACCACTCAAAGCTACAACACGATGAAAAAAGGGATTTATGACCGTTTTTACACTTGCCGCATCCCCATGGTCATGTGATCAGAATTCAGAATGCTTGGCAACTGGCATGTACTTAGGACGGTTGCGGTGTCCTGGAGTCTCCTTTTTGCGACTTTCTAACCAGTGAAGTCAGTGGGGAAGTCTGTTTCACTCAACAACCGTGTGACTAACAACTGCAACGGTTCATTTAACAATGGGCAAGGAAGGGTGTCAAATGCGACAAAACTCACCTAACAAATGGTTGCTTAGCGACAAAAATTTGGGGCTCAGCTACAGTTGTAAGTCAAGGACTACTGGGAATGACTGTCTCCCCCTCGCCCATAAGCTGATCCGAGTTTTTTGGAGTACATTTTAACCCCTAAGATTCTCAGCTCATCTGCCTGTATAGATAAGAGCGTGGAAGTTCTCTAGAGCAAGGGGGTCAAACTCAAGGCCCGGGGGCCGGATCCAGCTCATGCGGTACTTAGATCCGGCTCATGGGGCCATCATGGAAACAGTAAAGGACTGGCTTGCAGTGCCTCTGCCAGCGAAAACAGCTCAGTCTTCCCGAGCTCCATTTTCACTGGCAGAGGGATGCAGGAGGTGGTGGCAGCCGAAAACGGAACTCAGAAGCTTGTTTTTGCTGGCAGAGGGTTGCAGGAGGCGGTGGCAGCCATAACCGGAGCTCGGGCATCTGTTTTCGCAGGCAGAGGGTTGCAGGAGACGGTGACAGCTGAAAACGGAGCTTGGGCGCTTGTTTTCACTGGCAGAGGGATGCAGGAGGCGATGGAGCCGAAAACGGAGCTCGGGAGCCCATTTTCGCTGGCAGAGCACTTGGGCCACCACAAGTGCCTCTGACATAAGTGAAGTTGAGCTGGCCATGCTCTCCTGGCCATGCCCTCCCTGCCCCGAGGTCAAACACAACCCCGATGCAGCCCTCAATGAAATTGAGTTTGACGCGCCTGCTCTAGAGGATATTTTTGGAATATTCAGGCGGCTGGTTCTTGTGCCTGGGGGTGGGAGGGGGGAGTACTGTTTTGCAAGAAACTTGGGAAATTACATCACGCTTAGCACCTGAGCCACAGGTTGCACTTGGCTGACGACGCCTCGCTTTGCGTGGGGTGTCTCGGAGACGTGCAAAAAACACGTCTTCGCAGGTCTAAAAACAGATGGAAAAGCAACAGCTTTTTCTACCTAATCTATATTGGGACATTTGGCAACTGGTGTGTACTTATGTCGGTTGAGGTGTCCCAGCGTCATGTCATCTCCTTTTACGACCTTCTGAGAAGCTGCTCGGTGTAAGTTAATTGTCCTCTTTCCATCCTAGACCGGTTGGATGATGTGGAACTGGCTGGTGTCTGCTCTCGCGGTGGGGGCCTCGGTGGTCCTCTACGACGGCTCCCCCCTGGTTCCTTCTCCCAACGTCTTGTGGGACTTGGTGGATCGATTAGGGTACGTAAACCATCAGCCCCGACTTGGCTAAGCGTCTTCAGAGGGACCCTGGTGTGTTTTCAGAGGCTTTGGCCTCTCAGGGGATTGATCAATGAGGATGATGAGGCTTCAGAAGAAGACAAAGAAGTCCTCCCAGATCAGTGTTGGTGAAGCTTTTTGGCACTGAGTGCCGAAACGGGAATGCATGTGTGCGCAGGAGTGCTGTAAACTGGAAGTGCAGCTCCCTGGTGCGCATGCATGGGAGTGCCGGAAAGCATAAGAGGAGCTCCTAGTTTCCGATGCGTGCGAAGCTGGCCAGCACACATGTGTACACCAGAAACCAGCACACGTCGCGGAGCTGCTCTTCCAGTTTCTGGCGCTCCCATGTGCATGAAGATCAGCTGCCTAGCGCACATGTGCGTGCTGGAACCCGGAAGAGCGACTGCCAATGCCTGGCATGCCCGGAGAGATGGCTCTGCATGCCACTTTCGGCATGTATGCCATAAGTTCACCATCACGGTCCTAGATAAAATCTAGGACAGGGGTGGGCAACTGTGGCCCTTTTACAACCTGGGGACTTCAAATCCCAGAATTCCTGAGACAGCCAAGCTGTCTCAGGAATTCTGGGAGTTGAAGTCCCCAGGTTGTAAAAGGGCCACAGTTGCCCACCCCTGATCTAGGAGAAGATCTGTTGCTCAGCTGGATTCTCAGTTTTGAATAGTAGCTTTGAGAAGCAGAATCTGGCTTCCTTTTTGAGAGATTTGAACCTTCCTTGATTTGTTGTGCATTGACCAAGTTCCCCCATATAAGAAGCCACTGGGGCTGGCTGGAGGATTCTGGGAGTTGAAGTCCTCCCATCTTCAAGCTACCAAGGTTGAGAAACGCTATTGTAGAGGTTTGGAAAAGTGGGAGGACCATCTGAAGTGGTGGGACACCTTGATGGGAGAAAACCAGGCTGTGTGTTTGTGTAGGTTTTTCGAACTTCTTAATATTCCATGGAAATGTTCCCCTCTGCAAATCCTTCACTTGGTGGTAGAAATTAATGTAGGAATCTGCATATGTGCAGGAATTTTCCTATCTTGGATGGCAAACCTCAGATAAGGAAGGTGACTTGCACGTAGGCGCCAGGAAATGGCATTAGAAAATAAGACCCTAACTCTGTAAACAAGAGGAGAGGAAGTGGGATGTGTGTTAGACTTTAACTATAGCTAAACATTATAAGTGCTTAAGCAAGCAATGGTTAACCAAATATTCTAGTTACCTGGAAGATTCTGTGAGCCAATGATATGCTGCCAAATACTCTATAACTTGAAAGTAACAAACTATATAATGACGATTTAAGACAATAAAAAACCCACATATATCCTCATCCTTTCTGTGTGTGGTCATTTTCAACAAATTAATTTCCCGAGAATTCCTTGATGAAACTCTTGTCTGAGGTTATCAACCATAAACAAGGATTGTTCTTCTCTGGCTACAGAATTACCATCCTTGGGACGGGGGCCAAGTGGCTGGCAGTCCTAGAAGAGAAGAACCTGAAGCCGTGTAAGTATTAAGGCACCAGTTGGGGTTTTGCATCGCACAAAACGGTGGTTTGTTCAACCGTGGTTTGGCTGAATTCACACGTGGCCCATAACCACCAAGATAAGCACCATGTTATGGGCAAAGTAACTGAACCTGATCATGCTGTTCTTGTTTCCCTTTAATCTTGGAGCCTACCGTACGTATTTTTCGTAGTATAAGACGCAGCTAAATTGAGAAATGGAAAACAAAAAAAAAATTTTTTTTTGCCTCCCTTTTTTTGGGGCCTTTTTCCAGCCCTTTTTTCCAGCCTTTTTTCGGCCTCTTTTCAAGGCTTTTTTGGTCCATTTTCGAGGCTTTTTTCAGCCTGTTTTCAAGGCTTTTTTTGGCCCATTTTCGAGGGTTTTTTGGGCCTGTTTTGGGAGGCTTTTTTCCAGCCTGTTTTCGAGGGTTTTTTGGCCCATTTTTGAGCTTTTTTTTTGGCTTGTTTTTGAGGATTTTTTCAGCCTGATTTCGAGGCCTTTTTCAGTCCATTTTTGAGGCTTTTTTCAGCCTGTTTTGGGGGGCTTTTTTCAGCCTGTTTTCAAGGCTTTTTTGGCCCATTTTTGAGGGGTTTTTTGGCCTGTTTTTGGAGGCTTTTTTCAGCCTGTTTTTGAGGGTTTTTTGGCCCGTTTCCCCCCCAAAAAAGCCTCAATAATGGGCCAAAAAAATAAGCTGCATAAACGGGCAAAAAAATAAATAAAAACACCCTGAAAAAGGCCCGAAAACAGGGTGTGCGGAGGCCAAAAAATGGCTGGCGGGTGGGCGGAGCTTCGGCAATATTTGGTCTATAAGACGCACAGATATTTTTGCCCCCTTTTGTGAGACCAAAAAGTGTGTCTTATAGTCCGAAAAATACGGTAGTTCTCTCCTGACTCTCTCTCATTCCATCCCGTAATATATTCCCAAAGAGTGGCTACCTTATCACAAGCCAGGATGAATAGAAAACCAATCAGCAAGTCTTAAGATGCCGAGTCATGTACTTGAACATGAGCTCTGGCTTTTTGACATGGTTTGAAGCTTGACGTTGGTTGACTTGATGTGGTGGAATGTCGTGGCTACGTTCTCATTGATTGAAACCCTTCTTGGGAACCCTTGAAGAGGTGGTGGGACATTTTGAGTAAAAACACTACCTCCTGAGCTTCTTTTGAAATGTTTTGGGCAAGAAACATCTCGTGTTCCTTTAGTTTACTGACCTGAGTTTAGACTTTTCTCCATGGCAGTTGGCTCTACTTCTCCTGGTTAAATCTGGGAGTCCATCAAAAGTCTTTGACTTCAACGCTTGGAAATCCCAGCTGTGATCAGGCCAGATCAGCCCCACCGCAACTGGTTGTAAGGAAGATAGTGTTCTGTTCTCCAAGCTTCACAACACTGTTGAAATGGACGGTGGGTCCGAAGGACCTGGATTTACGTCTTTGGTGTTTTCTTCTCAAGGTGAAACCCACAACCTTCAAACCCTCCACACCATCTTGTCCACCGGGTCGCCCCTCAAGCCTCAAAGTTATGAGTACGTCTACAAGCACATCAAGAGCAGTGTCCTCCTGGGCTCCATTTCAGGTACCGAAAAGCTGCTTGCGAGACTCGTGCAGGTCTAAGTGAGGAGGACAAGGGATCATCATCATCTCCACACCATCTTGCCTGCTTTGTTTTCACCTAAATTTAGCTCGACCATTGTCTTTCATCGGTTGGTTCATTAGACTGATAGTCTGCCTCTTAATTTTGACCCACAGATTGAAGTAGGTCAGGCTAGGAGTGAGCGGCCTCTGGAGAGACCAGTACAACATCTGAAGATGGTTTGTTGACACTTGCAAGCTTAGGTGGCTAGGATAATTCATTACGCCCTGAATCTGTGCTTCAACTCATGGGCGGCATGAAACTCAAGTTATTGGAGATCTTTCCAGGGTTTGGGTGATTGTAATTGGCCCAAAGTCACTTTGTATGGAACCAAGGTATCTCCCTAGGCAGGAAGTCCCTTCCCAATGGTGGGATTCAGCCGGTTTGTTAAATTGCTGCCTGGCCCTGGCCCTTCCCTCCCCTTCCAGGAATCCCCACATGCCCCATTTTGGCTCCCAAGTAAGTGCAAGGAGGCCTAGGCCCAAAATGGGGTGGAGGGTGCAGCCCCCACCTCCCGTGACATGTTTTCACTTCCAGAAGGCTGCAGGAAACCCTCCTAGGCCCATTTTTGCTCCCAGGTGGATGCAGGAGACAGAGGGCTGCCTGTCACACTCCCTGGCCACGCCCACCATGGTCCTGCCCACCCAGCCGGACATTAGGGCAGAGAACCAGTTGTTAAATTATTTGAATCACACCACTGCACCTTATTATTATTATTATTAATAATAATAATAATAATAAACCCAAAGGGCTACCCCGCTATTTAGAAATTCTAAATTTACCGGACTTGAACATTTTGACTCTACAAAAAACCACCTTACTCGGAACAGCTTACATCCTCCGACGATATCTTAACAGTTCCTAGGTCCTTGGTTAGGACTCGAGCTGCTGAGCTATTAACCAGCCTCAAAGACTGTGAATCTCACTATAGATTAAATAATAATAATAATAATAATAATAATAATAATAATAATAATAATAATAATAATAATAATAATAATAATAATAATAATAATAATAATAATAATATTTCTATACCGCCTTTCTCCCGCAGGACTCAAGGCGGTGTACAGTCAAGAAAAAATAAGATACATAAACATCATAAAATTGATAATTAAAATTATAGCATAGTTTAGCTCAAATTAAATCCAGAATTATATAATATTTTAATCATTCCCAGTTAACATGTTTAGCCCCGCCTGATTGAACATCAGGGTCTTGAGGGCACAGCGGAAAGCACGGAGATTAGGGATGTTTCGTATATCAGGAGGCAGTTCATTCCAAAGGGTTGGAGCCCTTACAGAGAAGGCCCTCCTCCTGGGAGTCGCCAGTCGGCACAATTTGACTGACGGTACCCTGAGTAGTCCCTCCCTGTGAGAACGAACTGGTCGGTGGGAGGCTATTGGTGGCAAAAGACGGTCTCGTAAGTACCCAGGTCCTAAGCCATGGAGCGCTTTCAAGGTGATAACTAACACCTTGAATCGCACCCGGAAGACCGGGAGCCAGTGCAGCTCGCGTAGAAGAGGTCTTACATAGGCGCAACGAGATGCACCCATAATCACCCGCGCGGCTACATTCTGGACCAGTTGGAGCCTCCGGGTGCTTTTCAAGGGGAGCCCCATGTAGAGAGCATTGCAGTAGTCCATACGGGAGGTGACTAGGGCATGAGTGACTGTGCGCAAGGCATCCCGATCCAGAAAGGGACGCAACTGGCGGATCAGGCGAACCTGATAAAAGGCCCCCCTGGCCACGGCCGTCAAATGGTCTTCTAAAGATAGCCGTGAGTCCAGGAGGACACCCAAATTGCGGGCCCTCTCTGTGGGGAGCAAGGTCTCATCCCCAATTGTCAGTGATGGTACCAGCTGACTATACCGGGACGCTGGAAGCCACAGCCACTCAGTCTTGGAGGGGTTGAGTCTGAGTTTGTTTCTTCCCATCCACCTTCTCCATTACTCCATCCTAGCTGTTTGGCTGAGAGAGACGAGGTGTCCCAAAGTCACCGTGAACTTCTAAGTTTGAAGATGAATCTGGATGTCTCCACCCTTAGTTCAACATCCACCGCGTCACACTGGCTATGATGAGGTTCTGGGTGCGCATTGAATCCACCTTGGGTCTAATTAAGTGTCGAGCTTTCTAATTGGACGATCTCAACTGGACAAGCCACTAGAGACAAGGGCTGTCAGGGTAATGATGATTTAAAGCCGCTGTAAGGCAGTAAACCGAGATGATAACAGGATGAGTCAGCAGGGTTATTGCCCCTTTAAGAAGCTGTCTATATAAGGGTGGCTATTAGAGGGCGTCTCCCTCTCTCCTCATGTATCACTCTATTGTGCTCTATCTGCATTGTAACTCTCCGTGTAGAGTTGAAGATTGCTTGCTTGCCTAGTATGTGCCTACTACGTGTCTGTCTGTATATAGATGTCTTGCATATAAACCACTGTTTGTAAGGACAAAACGTTTCTGTCCTGTATTTTACTCCTGGGTTGTCTCAAAATAGTAGTCACGCTGTAAACACTGATAAGGTATGAGAGCTAGCTATGACTTATGGGCAAACTGGAATCATCTCTAGATGTTTCGTCCACGATTTGCTTCTTGAACATAGGAACCTTGACCCTTTGGTAAGCTGCCCTGACAAGATTTTATCTCTCTCTCTCTCTCTCTCTCTCTCTGATTTTAGGAGGCACCGATATAGTGTCCTGTTTTATGGGTCATAATGTAACCATCCCAGTTTACAAAGGCGAGATCCAGGCGCGGAATCTTGCAATGGCGGTAGAAGCGTGGAATGAGCAAGGTAGGCCTGTTAGACCCACCTCAACTTCCTGGATGGTTCTCCATGGTGGTTTCTTCCAAATCAGAGCAGTGAAAGTGGAACAAATTTATTAGGAACATCTAAGGAGCATTATTCAAATTGGGATTTTTTTCCTGTCCTCTCCTGTCCAGATGGAGAAGGCTTGTCCACAAGAGCTGGACCTGTTTTGATGGCCTTCAGCTCTTCTCTTCTTGGATATTTTCTTGTAGACGTTTCATGACCCAGATAGGTGACATCATCAGCACTAGAAGGGAGTGGGGATCTGGTCTCTGCTTTATACCCCAATACAATAGCCCAATCAAGCAACTACCAACTTGCTAAACAAGTCTAATCAAGGGACCACCCTAAAGAAAACAACACTCCCATCAATACTAACAGGACAACCCTTCTCCCTTCTAGCAATGATGATGTTACATAGTTGGGTCATGAAATGTCTGCAAGAAAACCACCAAACTCAGAGTACCAAGGATCCCACAGTTGTTGTCATCCTCCTCCTCCTCCTCTCCCTCCCCCTTTTCTCCATTCCAGAAACTCCATTCCCTTCTAGCACTGATGATGTTAGTGTTGTGGTCCGCCAGCAGCCAGTGGAGCTGGACAGTGAGGAGGCTGGGGAGGAACATGGGCCAGTCCTGGAGTCTGGGGAAGGCCCGGACGAGGGCTCTGCGTCAGAGGCAGAGATGGGGCCAGGGCCATCTGGGAGTGATGCGTGGACTCCGGAGCCCCCCGAGTGGGACATCAGAGAGGCAGAGGAACAGAAGGAGCTTGTTCCTAGTGCACGCATGCGCAGAGCTGCCAGAAGGCAAGAGCAGCTAAAGCAAAAATGATGACTCAGGAGTAAGGTCAGGAGATGATTGGCCCCTCCCATAAGGCTTAAAAGAGAAGCAAAGGCACTTGGGCCTTTTTCAGGAAATCTACGTTGCTAACTCTGTTTCCAGTCGGCATCCCTTGTTTGTTTCTGAACTTCGTGGGGCTTTGCCAAATAAGGCCTTTGTCAGGGTGTCAAAGAAGATAAAGGTTGGTGATTATCCTGAAGGACTTTTTCCCGAAGGACTTGTTTTGCAAGTAATTGGGACTCAGCTGGGAATGAACATAATTCTCAGCTGTTAACAATAAAATAGGTTTGTTTGGGACTAATTGTGTCTTGTAATGACTCAGTAAGCCTAGGTCACAACCGTTATGTAGTTGGGTCATGAAACATCTGCAAGACCACCACCAAACTCAGCACCAAAGACCGCACAGTTTATTTTATTTATTTATTTTATTTTATTGAATTTATATACCGCCCTACTCCCGAAGGACTCAGGGTGGTGAACAGCCGAAGATAAAAATACAATGTACAAAAGTTAAAAAACCCATTAAAAATATATTAAATAATTTAATATAAGAATGAATTTTAAAAACATCCAATTTACATAAAATTTAAAAACACATTTAAAAGGGAGAGTCAGGCCAGGCCAGCCTGCTGGAATAAAAATGTTTTGAGAGCGCAGCGGAAAGTGCACAAATCTGGGATCCTCCGTATCTCCGGGGGGAGCTCATTCCAGATGGCAGGTGCCCCCACAGAGAAGGCTCTCCCCCTGGGGGCCGCCAGTTGACACTGTTTGGCACCCTGAGAAGCCCCTCTGTGGGAGCGTACTGGTCAGTGAGAGGCTATTGGTGGCAGAAGGCAGTCTCGTAGATACTCCGGTCCGATGCCATGGAGCGTTTAAAGGTGGTAACCAAAACCTTGAAGCGCACCCGGAAGACCACCGGAAGCCAGTGCAGCTCGCGCAGGAGAGGAGTCACATGGGAGCGCCACGTTGCTCCCATAACCACCCGCACGGTCGCATTCTGGACCAGCTGGAGCCTCCAGGTGCTCCAGCCAATTAGCTACAAAGATTCCCTTTCTATTGGGTCACCGAAATTGGTAAATTGGATTGATGAGGAGCAGGCATCCACGTTAATGAAGTAACCTCCACTCCTGTCAGCCGAGAAACGAAATCAGGCGTCCCATCAGGATGCCATTCAGCCCCGTGCAAAAACAGTTCAGAGAGACTTAAACTCGGAGGGAGGAAAATAAACCTTTGATTTGATGTTGATTTTTTCTTTCTTTCTTTCTCAACCAGGGGAGCCTGTCTGGGGAGAAAGCGGTGAGTTGGTTTGCACCAAACCTATGCCTTGCCAACCCACACATTTTTGGAACGATGAAAACGGCAACAAATACCGAAAGGCGTATTTTTCCAGATTTTCAGGTATGTGGCGAGCGAGCCGTGCCCTTCAAGCTGAGACTCCCAGAGGTCCTTATTTTTTCAGGAGGCAACCGGACTTCCTTCTTTCTTTTTGAAGAGGTTTCCCTTCTCATCCAAAAGAAGCTTCTTCCGCTCTGACTTGGATGGTGGGGAAGGGAAGGATTTATCCTCCTTGCAGAGAGCTGGTCGTTTGCATCCTTTGAGAGGGTCATTGAGGCACTTGGAGGCTTATCGGTGTCCTCAGGATCACTTAAATAGTGCAAATGGTTCCTGCTGTCTGCAATTTTTCCCCTCTGGAAATCCATTCTTATTCCCAAGCCATTGAAAAGGTCTCCATCCCAAATTGCAAAGCTAAAAAGTCTGTAGAGATTCTCAGTCCTCCATGGTGGTCCCAAAGGGGCTTTTTTTTCAAGAGGCAACTGGACTTTCTTGTTTTTTCCCTTTGAAGAGGTTTTGCTTCTCATCTGAGAAGCTTCTTCCGCTCTGACAGGATGGTGGGGAAGGGAAGGATTCATCTCTAGACAGCTGATCATTGCAGACTGCAGGAACCGGGAGCACCACTCAAGTGACCCCGAGGACACAGAGAAACCTCCAAGTGGTCTCAACGAGCCTCTAAAACAGTGGTTCTCAACCTTGGTAGCTTGAAGATGGGTGGACTTCAACTCCCAGAATCCCCCAGCCAGCAGCGCTTCAAGCTTCCAAGGTTGAGAAACACTGCTCTCAAAGGATGCAAAGGACCAGCTCTCTGCAAGGAGTATCAATCCTTCCATTCCCCACCATCCAAGTCAGAGCAGAAGAAGCTTCTCGGATGAGAAGCGAAACCTCTTCAAAGGAAAAAGCAAGAAAATCCAGCTGCCTCCTGAAAAAATAAGGACAAGCATGACCTGGAGGACTGAGAATCTCTACCAGACCTTCAAGCGGAGACTGTGTCTGTGTGTGTATGTGTGTGTGTTTGTTTTCCGGCCTTTTTAGTGCTTTTATAATAAACCAATATTTGCACACACCCATCAAGAATCGGGTCAATATTTGCCTAAGGAATTGCCAATCTGATAGGACCGGCCTCTGGATCCTTGCCTCTGTTTGACTTTCTGATTTCCTTTCGCTCGGCCAGCGAAAAAGGGAAAATGTTTTTGGGTGTCATTCCCCTCCCTTTTTAAACACCTTTTTCGACTTCTGAAACGAGCTGGTTTCCAACTGGGTTTTATTTCGCAATGCAAAAAGAGAGAGAGACTGTCAGCTAACCGAGGCTGCCATGGTGTTGCCCGTCAGATATCACAACTCTCCTCTTTAGTCTCGTCTGACACACACAACCTGAGTTGCGATGGTATCCCTTCCGTTTGCAAACCACTGAAAGGCAAGACTGGGGGACTCTCATTGAGGGGCCGGGGGGGGGGTGGATTTTTCTGATGACGTCGTCAACACAACTCTCCTCTTTTAAGTCTCTGCTGATCAGTTGGAAGGGACCTTGGAGGTCTTCTAGGCCAGGCGTCTCCAACCGTGGCAACTTTTAAGACTTACGGACTTCAACTTTGGAGCTTTGCTGGCTGAGGGATTCTGGGAGTTGAAGTCCACAAGACTTAAAGTTGCCAAGGATGGAGACCCCTGTTCTAGTCCAAATGATTGCCCAGACTCTTCTTAAAAACTTCCAGTGTTGGA
This sequence comes from Coluber constrictor foxii, assembly GCA_038048745.1. Classification (NCBI taxonomy): domain Eukaryota; kingdom Metazoa; phylum Chordata; class Lepidosauria; order Squamata; family Colubridae; genus Coluber; species Coluber constrictor. Next base: position 27,028,319 of record CM075968.1, read on the forward strand.
GCACCCACAACTTCTAGAAGAATAGACTAGACTAGCCTAGACTAGAGAAGAATAGAATAGAATAGAATAGAATAGAATAGAATAGAATAGAATAGAATAGAATAGAATAGAATAGAATAGAATAGAATAGAATAGAATAGAATAGAATAGAATAGAATAGAAATTAGAATAGAATAGAATAGAATAGAATGGAATGGAATGGAATGGAATGGAATGGAATGGAATGGAATGGAATAGAATAGAATAGAATAGAATAGAATAGAATAGAATAGAATAGAATAGAATAGAATAGAATAGAATAGAATAGAATAGAAATTAGGATAGAATGGAATGGAACGGAATGGAATAAGAATGGAATGGAATAAGAATAGAATACAATAGACTAGAGAAGAATAGAATAGAATGGAATGGAATGGAACGGAACGGAACGGAATGGAATAAGAATAGACTAGACTAGACTAGAAATTAGGATAGAATAATGGAAAGAATAGAATACAATAATAATAAATAATGAATAATGGCATGGCATAGAATAGAATAGAATAGAATAGAATAGAATAGAATAGAATAGAATAGAATAGAATAGAATAGAATAGAATAGAATAGAATAGAATAGAATAGAATACAATAATAAATAATGAATAATGGAATGGAATAGGAATAGGAATAGGAATAGAAATAGAAATAGAAATAGAAATAGAAATAGAAATAGAAATAGAAATAGAAATAGAAATAGAAATAGAAATAGAAATAGAAATAGAAATAGAAATAGAAATAGAAATAATAGAATAGTTGGAAGGGACCTTAGAGGTCTTCTAGTCCAGCCCCCTGCTTAGGCAGGAAACCCTACACCACTTCAGACAAAGGGTTATCCAACCTCTTCTTAAAAACTTCCAGCGTTGGAGCATTCACAACTTCTGGAGGCAAGTTGTCCTACTGATTAATTGTTCTCACTGTCAGGAAATTTCTCCTTAATTCCAGGTTGCTTCTCTCCTTGATTAGTTTCCACCCGTTGCTTCTTGTCCTGCCCTTAGGAGCTTTGGAGAGTAGCTTGACTCCCTCTTCTTTGGGGCAGCCCCTGAGATATTGGAACCCTGCTATCCTGTCTCCCCTGGTTCTTCTTTTCATCAGACCTGACAAAATCCACAACCTGAGCATGCATCTCTTCAAAAGGCTGCAAGACGGCGATGTGGTAGCAGTTTAAAAAAAAAATTATGTTTTTGTGGGGATTTGATTAACCACTTTGTGGGTTTTTTTTCCTGGACAGGTGTTTGGGCCCACGGAGACTACTGCAAAATTAACCCCCAGACGGGCGGGATCATCATGTTAGGCCGCAGGTGAGCTTGTCACTAAGAGGTGACCCGTTGGGAAAAACATCTGTTTGGATCCTGACGATGGGTGGAAGGAAGGATGAAAAGGACTAGGGATCCATCGTAGAGTGGAGACGGGAGTCCTTCTCTGCCCACAGAAAGTTCCAGGTTTAATTCCTGGCAATTTGGGGTTGGGGGGGGGGGGGAAAGTCTGAATTGCAATTCAGGATAGCATGGCCAGAGGAGATCTACAGATCCTTCTCTTTCTTTGATCTGCTTTCCATTTTTTGAATGAAACTTGGACTATCTAGAGAATGTCTAGAAGAAGGCTGCTAAATATCTGAAATAACTAGAGAAAGCTGCTAAAAACCCTCTCCAAAGTAGGAGCTTGCTTCTGATGGAAACCTGTACAGGTAGTCCTTGACTTAGAACAGTTTGTTTAGCGACCGTTGGAAGTTACAACGGCACTGGAAAAAGTGACTTATTACTGTTTTTCACACTTAACCATTGTGCAGTTTGGCAGCTTGAATCTCACCAGGCTCAAGGTTGACCCTTCCTTCCTTCCTTCCTTCCTTCCTTCCTTCCTTCCTTCCTTCCTTCCTTCCTTCCTTCCTTCCTTCCTTCCTTCCTTCCTTCCTTCCTTCCTTCCTTCCTTCCTTCCTTCCTTCCTTCCTTCCTTCCTTCTGAAATCAGCCCATGATTCAGAAATAACCCAAACAAACAACATTCAGACTAATTTGCTTCTCATGAAAAAGTATGTAAAGACCTGTGTTCTGACAGATGAGCACAACTCAAAGCGCACGGACGATGTCTCCTCGAATGGGGACGACAACGTTTGCAACCAAATCACCAAAGCTCGGAGCTCAGAGCAACAACATCTCTACCAACCTGAGCTACTGATATTCCAAAGACATTTCGAAGAAATCCTTCCATACGGATTAGGGGCTTGGGATGGGGGCACATTTAACCTGATAGTTTTGATTTCCTTGAAAACCCGGTAATCCAAATAAAGATATCATGGAAACTGGGTGGGTAGGTGGGTGGGTCTGTCTGTCTGTCTGTCTATCATCTATATCAATCTATCATAGTTTTTTTGATAGTCTTGTATATTCATATCCTATCTCTATATATGTCTGTCTGTTTGTCTATCTAATCTTTTATATCTATCTTTCTATCTTTCTATCTATCATCTATATCAGTCATCTACTGCATCTATCATCTATATCAATCATCTGTCATCTATCTTTATCTATATCATGTATCTAGTCTTTCTGATATAGTTGTATATTCATATCCTATAGCTATCTATATCTATCTGTAATCTATCATCTATCTAATGTTTTACTGCTCTATCATCGATCCATTTATTATCTATCATCTACCTACCTACCTACCTCCATCCATCCATCCATCCATCCATCCATCTTTCTAGTCCTAGTCCTAGTCCTAGTCCTAGTCCTAGTCCTAATCCTAATCCTAATCCTAATCCTAATCCTAATCCTAATCCTAATCCTAATCCTAATCCTAATCCTAATCCTAATCTAATCTAATCTAATCTAATCTAATCTAATCTATTGTCTTTTTGATATAGTCTTGTATATTCATATCATTTAACCCGATGGGCATCTTGGCAAAGCAATTGGGATGGCATCCTGTGTCGCTGCTTTGAGATACCTTAACAATTCTTTTCTGCTGATCTCTTTTTCCAGCGACGGCACGCTGAATCCGAGCGGAGTGAGGTTTGGCAGTTCGGAGATCTATAACATTGGTAAGTGAAGTTTGATTTCTGTCAGCCCTTCCAGTCTGGGAAACAGGGTTATTTATTTATATAGAAGAACTGGGGGGGGGGGGGCATGAGACCAGTGTTTCAGTATTTGAGGGGCTGCCCCAAAGAAGACAGGGGTCAAATTATTCTCCAGAGCACCAGAAGGCAGGACAAGAAACGACGGATGGAAATTAATCAAAGAGAGAAGCAACCTGGAATTAAGGAGAAACTTCCTAACAGTGAGGGCAATGAACCAGTGGAACAACTTGCCACTAGAAGTTGCAGGTGCGCCATCACTGGAGGTTTTTAAGAAGAGACTAGATAGCCATTTGTCTGGGATGATTTAAGATCTCCTGCCTTGAGCAGGGGGTTAGAGTAGAAGAGGTCCTTTCCAATCCTATTCCAGGTAGTCCTCGATTTACGTCAATTCATTTAGTGACCGTTCGAAGTTACAACGGCACTGAAACAAGTGATTTACGACCGTTTTTCACACACAACATTGTCACAGCATCCCTTTGGCTCACGTGGTTTCCATTTGGGTGCTTTGACAATGGACTCACATGTATGACGGTCGCAGTATCCCAGGGTCACGTGATCCCCTTTTGCGACCTTCTGACAAAAGTCCATGGGGGGAGCCAGATTCACTTAACAACCGCGTGACTAATCAAACAGCCGCAGTAATCCGCTTAACGAATGTGGCCAGAAAAGTCGTAAAACGGGGCAAAACTCACTCTGAAGCAGATTTTTCACCTGGCAATGTAAATTTTGGGCTCAGTTGTGGTTGTAAATTGAAGACTTACCTGTATTCTATGTTCTAGACTGGACACAACCAGTCTCAAATTGAATAGGGCCATGATGGCGAACCTATGACATGCGTGCCACAGGTGGCACGTGTAGCCATATCGGTGGGCATATGAACTCAGCTCCGGGCTTCTGGGCCCACCAGAAGTAGGGAAACAGGCTGTTTCCTGCTTCCAGAGAGCCTCAGGATGGTGAAGAAGGCCCGTTTTTCTCTCTCCCCAGGCTCCAGAGCCTTTCTAGGAATCTGGGGAGAGCAAAAATGGTCTTCCCCACCCCGCCTGAAGACCCTCCAGAGGCGAAAACAACCCGTTTGCCAACTTCCATTTGGGAAGCTGGGACTGGAAGTTGGCAAACGGGCTGTTTTCAGCCTCCAGAGGCTGAAACAGGGGTGGGGAAGACTGTTTTCACCCTCCCCAGACTCCTAGAAAGGCTCTGGAGCCTGAAGAAAGAGAAAAACGGGCCCACCGGGTCATCATGTGCTAGGAGCAGGGGAAGGGGGGTTGCGGGGGCCGGGCACATAGAATTATGGCTCTTGGCACGCGCACACATCATGAAGCCCCCACGCTCTCCCCCACTCCTGGCACGCAATGGCCAAAAGGTTAGCCATCACTGGTATAGGGTTTCCTGCTTGATCAGGGGGCTGGACTAGAAGACCTCCAAGGTCCCTTCCAGCTCTATTCTGATCGATTGATTTAAGAAAATTTATCGGGCCGCCCAATTCACTCTTCAAAGACTCTCCGTAAATACAGGAATGGTTTTTTTTCCTCCTTCCTTCCTTCCTTCCTTCCTTCCTTCCTTCCTTCCTTCCTTCCTTCCTCCTCCTCTTCTTTCTTTCTTTCTTTCTTTCTTTCTTTCTTTCTTTCTTTCTTTCTTTCTTTCCTTCCTTCCTTCCTTCCTTCCTTCCTTCCTTCCTTCCTTCCTTCCTTCCTTCCTTCCTTCCTTCCTTCCTTCCTTCCTTCCTTCCTTCCTTCCTTCCTTCCTTCCTTCCTTCCTTCCTTCCTTCCTTATTTATTTATTTATTTATTTATTTATTTATTTGATTTATATGCCACCCTTCTCCAGAGACTCAGGGTGGCTTACAATGCGTTAAGCAATAGCCTTCATACTTTTGTATATTTTTATACAAAGTCAGCTTATTGCTCCCACAAACTGGGTCCTCAATTTACCTACCTTAGAAAGGATGGAAGGCTGAGTCAACCTTTTACTTCATAGAAGTAGAAGAAGTAAAACATTCTATGTTACTTGATAGAAACTAATCCCCAATCACCGTTTTCTGTCGGTCCCTGCTTTGCATCACGCGGAACCAAGACAGGATTGCAGGTGGTTCCTGACTTAGAACAGTTCATTTAATGACCGCTTCAAGTTACAACGGCGCTGAAAAAAAGGGACCTTTTTCACACTTAACGACCATTGCAGCACCCCCCCCCCCATGGTCACGGGATCAAAATTCAGACGCTTGGCAACTGACTCCTATTTATGACGGTTGCCATGTCCCAGGGTCAAGTGATCTGCTTTAGCGACCTGACACGCAGAGTCAACGGGGGGAAGCCAGGTTCACTTAACAAGCATGTCGTTAACTTAGCAATCGCAGTGATTCAGTTAACAGCTGTGGCAAGAAAGGATGTAAAATGAGGCAAAACTCATCTGCCTGGTTTAGCGATGGAAAATTTTGGGCTCAGCTGTGGTCGTAGATTGAGGACTTGCCTGTCTTTAAGGTTTGGGCTGGGATGAAGCTCTTGGTTGAGGGTGCTGTGGGCATGGATTTAAAATAGTGATAAAAATAGCCCTTAGACTGATATACCGGTTCACAGTGCTTTGCAGCCCTCTCTAAGCGGTTTCCAGAGTCAGCCTCTTGCCCCCAACAATCTGGGTCCTCATTTTACCCACCTTGGAAGCAGGGAAGGCTGAGTCAACCTTGAGCCAGTCAGGATTGAAGTGCTAGCAGTGGACAGAGGAAGGAAGGAAGGAAGGAAGGAAGGAAGGAAGGAAGGAAGGAAGGAAGGAAGGAAGGAAGGAAGGAAGGAAGGAAGGAAGGAAGGAAGGAAGGAAGGAGCAATAGCACTTAGACTTATATACCGCTTCACAGTGCTTTCCAGCCCTCTCTAAGCAGTTTCCAGAGTCAGCCTTTTGCCCCCAACAATCTGGGTCCTCATTTTACCCACCTCGGAAGAAAGGAAGGCTGAGTCAACCTTGAGTCAGTCAGGATCGAACCGCTGGCAGTCGGCACAATTAGCCTGCAATACTGCATTCAATTTCAATGTTCAATTTAATTCAATCTATATGCCGCCCCTCTCCGAAGACTCAGGGCGGCTCACAATACATTTAAAATCCTAATAAAAACATTTAAAAATTAAAAATATTAAAAACATTAAAAAACACTATGCCATTCTAATCACTATGTCATCAGGGAGGAAGGAGGGAGGGAGGGAGGGAGGGAGGGAGGGAAGGAAGGAAGGAAGGAAGGAAGGAAGGAAGGAAGGAAGGAAGGAAGGAAGGAAGGAAGGAAGGAAGGAAGGAAGGGCAATAACACTTAGACATATACACCACTTCACAATGCTTTCCAGCCCTCTCTAAGTGCTTTACAGAGTCAGCCTCTTGCCCCCAACAATCTGGGTCTTTATTTTACCAACCTTGGAAGCATGGAAGACTGAGTTGACCTTAAGCCTGTCAGAATTTTCCTGCAATACTGCATCCTACCTACTGCGCACCATGGATGGATGGATGGATGGATGGATGGATGGATGGAAGGAAGGAAGGAAGGAAGGAAGGAAGGAAGGAAGGAAGGAAGGAAGGAAGGAAGGAGAAAAGGAAGAGTAATAGCAATAACACTTACACTTATATATGGCTTCATAATGCTTTACAGCCCTGTCTAAGCATCTTGCCCCCAACAATTTAGGTCCTCATTTTACCGACCTAGGAAGGACGTCAACTAAAGACACTAAAGAGTCAACCTTAAGCCTGGTGAGATTTGAGCTGCCAAATTGCAAGCAGTCAGCAGAAAGTAGCCTGCAGTACTGCATTAGCCACTGCGCCACTGCGGCTCTTACAAGCCCTTATGGACCCTGCTACGGTTTTTAACCGTGCCAGAGCGATCTGCGTCTCTCCTTTTCTGAATGGCGCCGTTGCAACGGCTCCTGCATCCTCCATTTTCAAAGCCCTCTGAACATCTGGTGCGAGCTTCCCCCTTTCCCCCCCTCCCAGCGGTGCTGAGCTGCCCCTAGAGAAGAGGGAGCCACACAGGACCACTGTCCTCTGGGCATCGTCCTTTCGCTGCGCATGGCAGCCATAACTCTTGGGTGGGCACAAAGAGGTTGTCAGCACGCTGGGATGGATCGTGGGCAATTGAATCAAAGCTCTGTTTGGCTTGAATTCCCCCCTCTGTGGGAGCAATTTCAAAGGCCTTTTTCCCACCCCCAACTCCACTCTTCTGGATTATTTTCTCCTCTTTTTATTTTCCTGAAGCAGCCTTTTGTTTTCCTTTCCCCCCACAAAGACCCTCCTACAAGAGGACTGGAAGAGGGGAGGAGGTTAAGCTGTACCACATTGTTTTGATTTCCTTGAAAACCCGGTGATCCAAATGAAGATATTCATCGAAACTGGGTTGGTCTGTCTGTCTGTCTATCTATCTATCTATCTATCTATCTATCTATCTATCTATCTATCTATCTATCTATCTAGTGTCTAGTCTTTTTGATATAATCGTATATTTATATCCTATAGGTATCTATCGATCTATCTAAATGATAGTTTACCTATCAAATATAACTACCTATCTAATCTTTTATCACTATCATCTATCATCCATCCATCCATCCATCCATCCCTCCCTCCCTCGGTCCCTCCCTCCCTCTACCTATCTACCTACCTACCTATCTATCTATCCTGTTTCCCCAAAAATAAGACATCCCCTGATAATAAGCATCAGGCTTTTGAGCGATAAAATAAACCTCCCCCAAAAAATAAGCCCTCCCCAAAAATATTTAAAACGTAGAGCTGTAAGATGGCAAAAGGAGCCCCATCTTCCTCCATGCGCCCCAAAATAATAAGACCTCCCTGAAAATAAGGCCAAGTGCTTATTTCAGGGTTCAAAAAAAATATAAGACAGGGTCTTATTTTCTGGGAAACATGGTATTTATCTATCACCTTTTTGATATAGTCTTGTATATTCATATCATCCATCCATCCATCCATCCATCCAAATGAAGATATTCATGGAAACTGGATTTTTAAGGAAATCAGAACCAATGTGGTATAGCTTAACTTCCTCCCCTCTTCCAGCCCTCTTATATATTGGTTTATATATTGGCTCAGTCCTGTGAACCTTCTCTAAATATTCCAGCATTTTTCCAAGGAAAATAATTCTCCTTTTGTCTTATCCACTCTGCTTTTTACAAGTAGCCCTCGACTTATGTCCATAATTGTGAGTGGAATTTCTGTTTCTAAGTCATTGCAGTCATAAATTGAGTCGGCATATGACCGGATCTGATTTCACAACCATTTTATTGCTGTCCTAAATCAAGTCATGTGATCATAGATGTGAATTCTGCCTAACAAATGGTGGGCTTTTTTTGCTGGAAATTGGCAAAAAACATTGCAAATTCTAATTACGTTGAGAGTAGGATGTTGCAACCGGCTGTAAGAGCCTTGGTGGCGCAGCAGCTTAAAGTGGTGTTAAAATGACACCAGCTGCCTGCAATTACTGCAAGTTGGAATCTCACCAGGCTGAAGGTTGACTCAGCCTTCCATCCTTTCAAGGTAGGTAAAATGAGGACCCGGACTTTGTATTAAAAAAAAAGAACACCGCTTTGGGGGTGTGTGGCAAAAGCCCTACTAAGCAGGTATATACAAAAGTATGAAGGCTATTTCTTAATGCATTGTAAGCCGCCCTGAGTCTCCAGAGAAGGGCAGCATATAAATTATATTTTAAAAAACCGAATTGCGAACACATGACAGCTGTAAATTAGAAGTTAGGTCCTGGCTGACTTTTTCAGAGGCTGCTGTTAATTCAAGGATTGCCTGTGAAAATCCTCTTAAGAATCCTGTCAGATATTTTATATAGCTTTGTGGCAGAGGGGAGATTTAGTTTAGCATTAAGGTATCTTTCCAATCATCGTTTTAAGATTCTCACCCTATTAGGGCCAAGGTTTGGGTTGCTGAGAGCGTCCAATCCCTATGATTTTGGAGAACAGCAGATCAGAAAAGATAATCCATTGGACACTCTCAGTGATGGGATTCAGCCAGTTCGCACCACTTCAGGAGAACCGGTTGTTAACTTTCTGAGCAGTTTGGTGAATTGGTTATTGGAAGAAATAATTAGGGCAGAGAACCGGTTGTTAAATTATTTGAATCCCACCACTGTCCAAGATGGATGGATTTCCTCATCTTCAGTGTTCAGTTGGCATGCAGTTCCCTAAAACCCTGGAGAACATCACGTTGGGGAAGGCCGTTCGTGATACACCGCGAAGGCGGACTTTCTCGACCTCAGTGCACAAAACAGATGGTCTTCTCCAATGTGACAAGGGCTTCAGAACACCAAGTTGAGGAACATCAAACTAGACCATCCATTCTTAGTGTTGTGGCCTGTTGGCTGCCAGCCCCTCCAGCAGCCGAATCAGTTGAGGAGAAGTCAGGGTCAGCATCAAGGCATCAAGAGCTCCGAGGGGGAAGAGGGAATAGAGCTGGCAGAGAGAGAGAGAGAGACCGAGGCGGAGCCTGGGCTGTCCGTTAGCCCTCAGATGGAGAGTCAACAGCCCCCAGGTCTGGAGGGTGCTGATGAGGAAGAGGAGGAACAGCTGAGTCCAGTGCCTGATGCATGGATGCGCAGAAGGCAGAGGAGAGGAGAGCAGTGGAAATCTATGGGCTGGTCCTTGGGACGGAAGAGCTACCGCTGCTAACGAAGCCCCACCCTAACTCTGGGGATAAAAGGCAGGGGGTGGAGATGAATAGGCGTGGCAGACAACTATTCATCTCCCTGTTGGACAGATTTGTTAGCCTGCGATGAGACAGAAACTTTTTGCCAGGGCTGCTGACTCTCCTAATAAAGGAAGTGTTGATTGATTACCGAAGATTTGTCGTGCTTGGGGAGCTGGATCAGAACATTTGGGCTCAAAGGTTTTCAGAATTATCTGCCGGGGTTCCTGGGATCCAGATGCTTCACTCACCACTTTGTTTTCTCCTTCAGTGGAAGCGTTTGAGGAGGTCTCCGACAGCCTCTGCGTCCCACAGTATAACAAGCATGGCGAGGAAAGGGTGGTCCTTTTCTTGAAGATGGGCACCAACCACGAGTTCAGACCCAATTTGGTGAAGCGAATCAGGGAAGCGATTCGGGTGGCCCTTTCGGCTCGTCACGTGCCCAGTCTCATTCTGGAAACGGGAGGGATTCCGGTATGTTCTTAATTTTTTCTGTCCTCCCCTCGGAAGGAAGGAAGGAAGGAAGGAAGGAATAGGAAAAAAGGATGGAAGGGAGGGAGAAAGGAAGGGAGAGAGAAAGAAAGGAATAGGAAAAAAATGGATGGATGGATGGAAGGAAGGAAGGGAGGGAGAAAGGAAGGAAGAAATAGTAAAAAATGTATGGAAAGGAGGAAGGGAGGGAGAAAGGAAGGAAGGAATAGGAAAAAAGAAAAGATGGATGGAAGGAAGGAATAGGAAAAAGTGATGGATGAAAGGGAGGAAAGATGGAAGGAATAGGAAAAAAGAAAGGATGGAAGGAAGGAAGGAAGGAATAGGAAAAAGTGATGGATGGAAGGGAGGGAGAAAGGAAGGAAGGAATAGGAAAAAATGGATGGATGGAAGGGAGGAAAGGGAGAAAGGAAGGAAAGAATAGGAAAAGGAGGGATGGAAGGGAGAGAGGGAAGGAGAAAGGAAGGAATAGGTAAAAGAAAGGATGGATGGATGGAAGAAATAGGAAAAAATGATGGATGGAAGGGAGGGAGAAAGGAAGGAAGAGAGAAAGGAAGGATTAGGAAAGAAAGGATGGATGGATGGAAGGAAGGGAGGGAGGGAGAAAGGAAGAGGAAGGTAGATAGGAATAGGAAAGAATGGAAGGAAGGAATAGGAAAAAGGAAGAGAGGAAGGAAGGAAGAAAAAGAAGGAAAAGAAAAGAAAAAAGAAAACGAAAAGGGAAAGAAAGAAAAGAAGGGAAGGAAGGAAGGAAGAGAAAGACACCACTTTGGAATGACAATCAACTAAGAAGCAATTATTATTTTCTGGTGCCCACACATGCTTAGACATCTCTTCATTTTTTGTAAATTCGGATTGGAAAGCTATAAATAGTTTATCCGTGTCGCTTAGCAACATACATAGGAGCCTTTCATGTTCAGTAAGACTCACTTGTTCCTCCTGTAAGGAAAGAATAGCAAATCCCTGATCAAAACAACAGTAGCAGTTTTATAAACCTTTGTTAGGGAAACTCTTGGATAGTTCTTAGCGTTGGCAAATAAAGGAACTTCAGGGCGATTAGCCTTTGGATGCAGCCGCCCTTTCATCGGGGCTCTGTTTGCTGTATCGAAAGAGGAATAAAATGCACAAAATACCCTTGAGCACCACAACGAAAAGGCCAGGTTTTTTGTAACTTGATACTGTGTACAGTGGGAGACAATTTTTCTCCCCATTTCTCTTGGGTGTTCGTTATTTTTTTTCAAGCTTAAGTGGATCACTCATGAAATGCCATCAAAAGCTGCAGGAAAAATATGTTGAAGGAAGAAGGGAGGGAGGTGATAGAAAGGAAGGAAGAGAGAAGGAGAAATAAGAGAAAAGGAAGGAAAGGAAGAGAGAAGAGAAGGTGAATGAGAGAAAGAAGGAAAGAAAAGAAATAGGAAGAGGGTTAGAGATGAAGGGGGAACCGTGAGAGAGGAAGGGAGGAGAGAGACAAAAAGGGAGGGGGAGAGGAAGGAAGGAAGAAGGAAAAACAAGAGAAAAGGAAAGGAGGAGAGGAGAAGGTGAATGGGAGAAGGAAGGAAAAGTCGAAAGAAGGAAAGAAAAGAAATAGGAAGTGGGATAGAGATGAAGGGGGAACCGTGAGAGAGAAAAGAAGAAAGGAGAGAAATAAGAGAAGACAGGAAGGAAGGGAAGAAGGGATAGAGGGTGAGAGGAGGAGAGAAATAAGAGACAGAAAAGGAAGGAGGGAGGGAGGGAAGTGAGAGAAGGGAAGGAAGGTAGAAGGAGAAATAAGTGAGAGAGAAAAGGAAGGAAAGGAGGAGAGAAGGGAAGGTGAATGAGAGAAGGAAGGAAAAGAGGAAAGAAAGGAAATAGGGGGATAGAGATGAAGGAAGGAACCTTCAGAGAGGAAAGAAGGAGAGAAATAAGGGAGGAGAGAGGCAAAAGGAAGGAAAAGAAGAAGGGAGTGAGAGTGAGAGAAAGGAAGGAAGGAGGAGAAAGAAGTGAGAGAAAAGGAAGGAAGGAAAGGAGGAGAGAAGGTGACTGAGAGAAGGAAGGAAAGGGGGAAAGGAAAGGAAAATAGGAAGGGGGATAAAGAGGAAGAAAGGAAGGAACCATGAGAGACAAAGGGAGGGAGGGAGATAGAGAGAAAGGGAGGGAGGAGAGAAGGAAAGAAATAAGAGATAGAAAAGGAGGGAAGGAGGGAGGGAAGGCAAGAGAAAAGGAAGGGAAAGAGAAAAGAAGGAAAGGGGAAATATAGAAAGAGAGAAGAAGGGAGGGAGAGAGGGAAATAACTCATGGCTTTTAAATTCTTAAACTTGAGCTGCTTTGTGTGGGATCAACTCTCAGAGTTCGCCAGCAGGGATGATGAAGGCTACAGAACTCTGGGACTTGAAATCCAAACCTCTTAAACTTGGCCAAGTTTGGAAAAACACCGGTTTAAATCATTAACTTTGATCGAGTTACACGGTGCTTTTTCCAGACCAGCCTGGAAACCAATTGCGCCATCCTTTCATTTTATCTTCTTCCTTCTGCTTTTCTCCCAACGTCTTCCTCCTCCCTCAGTACACCATCAACGGGAAGAAGGTGGAAGTGGCGGTCAAACAGGTCATAGCTGGCAAGGAAGTGGCCAAGCGGGATATCTTTTCTAACCCAGAGACCCTCGATCTCTACCGTAACATTCCTGAGCTGCAGGATTTTTGAAGAAACCTCGTCTCTTCCCGTCTCTTGGTGTGAGTGTGTGTGTGTCTCTCTACTACGTGCGTTTGCGTGTGTGTGTGTGCGTATGTGCGTGTCAGGTTATATCCGGTGTATATAATATGTATATGGATGATATCCATAAAAGAAATCGAACTCGAGCGACCTTCTTTCCAGACGGGGACAGGAGAAAACAACAAAACAAAACAAAAAAATCTGACTTATCGGAGCGCTTCGGGAAATAAGAAGAAGGGCTAAACAATTTAATCTCTATGGATTTGGGGATATGGGTCTTGCTTTGCTTCCGGCTCAGAAAAAAAAAAATGGGAATCTGAACTCTTTAAGCAGAACTTTTTCTCCAAACTAGGTGCTAAAGAATGGTTTAAATGTCGTCTTGTTTGAAAATGAGTTTTTGAGGCTGGGTGACGCCAGGATGGATCCAGGCTGGCGAGGAAAAAGGGAGCTTGAAAACGGCGGGCTGAATATTTTCGGCAGATGTTTCTCGGTGGGTAGGTGAGAAGGAACCTCTGGAAGAGCCACACGTGGCTTTGTCTCGCTGTGGGTGGTTACAGGAACTTGGAAGGGTATCTTCTCGGTTGAGGCAGAACGTTGGTAGGAAGATAATGGAGTTAGCCGCCATCTTGGTTAAAGAAAACATTAGCCGCCATCTTGGATAAAGAAGACAATATTTTTAAATAATGTCCCCCAAATCCTTAACCCTGCGCGACCAACTTTTCCACCTGAGAAAAGTTTGCTAGTGCAAGGGAACATTTGTTTTAAAAAAATTTTTTTGTTCTTTAAAAGAACGGGGGAGAGAGAGAGAAAGAAAGAGAGATGCACTTTTTATTTAACTTTTTTAAAGAAACAAAAACCCTTACGGGAAACAGCAGCATTTTCAGGTCACCGTTGTTAAAAAGGACTCGATTTTTGCAAAAAGATTTTTATTTTGGGGGGATTTTTTGGGGATCCTGGGCTGGTGTTCCTTTCCATGGACCATCAAGTCGATGGTCATCACAGTTCCAGTGTCACTTTTGGTGCAGGTTTTGGTGAAGGGTCAGAGGAGGGGGGGAAAAAAAACCAGTTGTTTCCCTCCCCCCCCCCCAACTCTAGAATTGAAAGCAAAACTTTTTGAAATTGGAGGCGAAATTTGTGGCGAAATTAAGGTGTTTGGATTCCAGTTCCCAGAATTCCAAAGCCAACCCTGCTGGCTGGGGAATCCTGGGAACTGAAGTCCAGGGCATCTTAAAGTTGCAAAGGTTGAGAGACACAAAGGCTCAGATCAGGGATGGCGAACCTTTTAGATACTGAGTGCCCAAACTGCGCGCATGCATGCCCAAGCTGGAAGGTGCGTGCGTGTGGATGTGCGCATGCCCAGACATGCCCATGCCCAGACATGCGCACAGAGATCCAAAGACCAGCTGGCCGCCGCGAAGTGGGGCATCCCAACAACGGCAAGAGATAAGATCTTTTTCTTTCGTGAGCTTCTGTTTCGATGTTTGCAAGGAAACAGAAGCTCACAAAAGTAACGTCATGGAGATCTGACCTGGGGCGACAGTGGGCGTGCCAGCAGAGAGGGCTCTGCATGCCACCTCTGGCACGCGGGCCACAGCTTCGCCATCACAGGCTTAGATATTTACAGGGCAATTGTAGATCTTCCATGGCTGTGATCGGTACTTTGTTTTTAGAGTCACTTATTTTCAGCAGGCAGGAATTTTGAGCCCCGAAGCTTTGATTCTAATTGAGGATACTTCATCAGCCAAGAATCCTTTTAAACAGTTATCGCCAAGTGGCCAGGAGTTCCAAAGGCACTGACGAAAGCAACACGTTGCATGCTTGTGAAGTCCTACGGAGCCATACAGTTGCACGTAAAACACCTGGGGGAAAAAAAACCCCAGAAGAATTCACTTCGAAAGGTCAGGAATAAAGACTGTAATCCATGGTGCAGTGAGATGGCAGACCCATCATCCACACCAGGCGCATAGGAGTTTGGAGTCCAGCAGTCCTCGGATGGAGGAGTCCGAGTGTGAGAAAGTGATTGTGCAAGGCTCTTTGTTTAAATGTGGGTGTAAACACAAATATTGGGTGGAGGGAAAATTCTACGAGGTGAGCTCTGACTTACCTGAATCTGATAGGAAGCCTCATATGGTTTGAGGCCTGTGGCTAATATATATATATAAATATAAAACTTTTTATTCCTTACTTTATTATTATTATTATTATTATTTTTAAAAGAATTTTTTTAAGGGCATAAAAGGACTAAAAATGTGGTCGGGGTGCTTTATAGCTGTCTCGGTTTGTCAATAAGTGTTTTCTTCCCCTAATAAATGGTTACAAGCCCTACGGAGAGATGCCAATTAATTACACATTTCCAAAGGAAGATCTAAGTGTAAAAAGAACACGAAAGGGGAAAAAATGGGGGAGGAAGGAGGAAATTGTAATTTGCTTTTTGGAGTTTTTCCTTTTTTTTTTTTAAGGAAAAAAAATCAAGATATTGAGGATGCTGTCTAATGTTTTACTGGACTGAAACTGAATAAAACACTAAATTCTCACCTGTTTTTGGTTTTTGCCTTTGTACCTGAACTCTGCATGCAGTCCAAGATCATAGAACCTGAGAACCTCTATCGAAATATGCCTCAGATTAATAGGTGGTTGGTTGGTGAGAAACTGTACAGAAAACTTGGGCAAGGAACTTACCGTGTTTCCCCGAAAATAAGACCCTGTCTTATATTTTTTTGAACCCCGAAATAAGCGCTTGGCCTTATTTTTGAGGAGGTCTTATTATTTTGGGGCGTATGGAGCAAGACGGGGCTTCTCTTTCTGTCTTACCTGAGTTCCAGCTCTGTCTCCTTAAACCTAACCCGGGGTCAGCAACCTGCGGCTCTGGAGTCACATGTGGCTCTTTCACCCCTCTGCTGCAGCTCCTTGTCACTCAAAATATATGTCACAACTGCCAATGTGCGACACCCACCAGCACACGATTTATTGAGTTTTTCAACCCCCGGTTGGCCAACCATGGATAAATCCAAGAAAAGTTTAATTCAACTATATATGCTAGTTATACGGCCGCTCAAGAAATAGTCAGGCACGGGAAGGGTTTTGTGGCTCCCGATGTTTTTCTTTTCTGTGGGAAATGGGTCCAAATGGCTCTTTGAGTGTTTAAGGTTGCAGACCCCTGTCCTAACCAGAGGAAATGGTGGGGACCCACTGCACATGCGCTTATTTTCGGAGAGGGCTTATTTTAGTGCATGCGCTCAAAAGCCCGATTGGGCTTATTATCTGTGGAGCTCTTATTTTCAGGGAAACAGGGTATTTGTCTGTATATTTTTATGAACACTATGGATTTAGTGGCATTGTAGATTTTTATAGGGAATCTTTGAAGTACAATAGTTTATTTAGTGACTGAAATTACAATGGCCCTGAAAAAAGTGACTTATGACCGTTTCTCACACTTAATGACTGTTGCAGCATCCCCTTAATTACATGATCAAAATTCTCTTTCTCTCCTCTCTCTCTCTCTCTGTTCTCCCTTCCTGTCCTTCTCCTTCTCTCCCTATTTCTTTCTTTCTTTCTTTCTTTCTTTCTTTCTTTCTTTCTTTCTTTCTTTCTTTCTTTCTTTCTTTCTTTCTTTCTTTCTTTCTTTCTTTCTCTCTCTCTGTTCTCCTTCCTTCCTTCCTTCCTTCCCTCTCTCTCTCTGTTCTCCCTTCTCCTCCTTCTCCTCCTCCCCCTCCCTCCCTCTTCCTTCCTTCCTTCCTTCCTTCCTTCCTTCCTTCCTTCCTTCCTTCCTTCCTTCCTTCCTTCCTTCCTTCCTTCCTTCCTTTCTGTCCACCCTCCTCCCTCTCTCTCTCCCTCCCTCCCTCTTTCTTTTTCTTCCTCCCTCCCTCCCTCCCTCCCTCCCTCCCTCTTTCTTTCTTTCTTTCTTTCTTTCTTTCTTTCTTTCTTTCTTTCTTTCTTTCTTTCTTTCTTTCTTTCTTTCTTTCTTTCTTTCTTTCTTCTTTCTTCAGAACAAGGGCAAACAGTGGCAAGCACAACATTGCCTCTCTCTCTCTTTCTCTCTCTCTCTCTCTCTCTCTCTCTCTCTCCCTTCTCCTTTCTCAGCAGGGTTGGCTGTAAATGAGCAATTAGCACGTTTATAGAAATACAGTGTCGTCCCTTTTCCCCCCCCTGCACCAAAGACATGGTTGAGAACAACATGGCAGCCGTTGAGATTTGGAGAGTGTACGGAGTTTAAATTCCAGTCAGGAGCTAATCAACATCTTGCTGGACGTGAGCAGGGAGCAAATGGAAAGCATCAGCTATGCAAAACAGCCTCTAGCAATTTCTCTTGGCTAGCCCCTAGGTGAGTCTTGAGAACATTTGTTGATGGTCTACCGCGGGGATGGCATGAAGTCCCAAGTTGCTTGTGCAATACTCACCCCTGACTGCGGTCCAGAAAGGGTCCTCGCGCACCCAGGAGCTATGAATTTTGGCCACGATTGAAGGTATGGAATCGGACTGCCTGTATGCTGATTGCATACAAGAATAGGTAAAGGTAAAGGTTCCCCTTGCACATATGTGCTAGTCGTTCCCGACTCTAGGGGGTGCTGCTCATTTCTGTTTCAAAGCCGAAGAGCCAGCGCTATCCAAAGACTCTCCGTGCTCATGTGGCCGGCATGACTCAATGCCAAAGGCACACAGAACACTGTTCCCTTCCCACCAAAGGTGGCCCCTATTTTTCTACTTGCATTTTTTAACATGCTTTTGAACTGCTCGGTTGGCAGAAGCTGGGACAAGTCACGGGAGCTCACCTCGTTACGCGGCGCTAGGGATTCGAACTGCTGAACTGCCGACCTTTCGATCGACAAGCTCAGCGTCTTAGCCACTGAGCAGCCGTGTCCCACGTACAAGAATATTGTTTTCTAACTTTTGTATACCATGTTTTATTCTGGCTGTTCACCGCCCTGAGTCCGCAAGGAGAAGGGCGGTTTATAAATTGAAATAATAAATAAATAAATAATAAATAAATAATTATCTGATGTTCCTGCTGTCGACTTTGCATAGAAGATGGAAGTCCATGACTTACAAACGCAATTGAGCCCCAAATTTCGGTTGCCGAGCGAAAGGAGTTTTGACCCATTTTACGAACTTCCTTGCCACAAGGGTTTAAGCACATCAATACAGGTGTTAAATTAGTAAGCCGGTTCTTAAGTGAATCTGGCTTCCCCATTGACTTTGCAAAAGGGGAATACAAAACCCAGGGCCACTGCAATCGTCATAAATATGAGTCAGTTGCCAAGCATCTGGATTTTGATCACACGACCATGGGGATGCTGCTGCAATGGTTATTGGTGGGAAAAATGGTCCTTTTTTTCCAGTGCCGTTATAACTTCAAACGGTCACTAAATGAACTGTTGTAAATCAAGGATTACTGGGATTCCTACTCGGGCTTGAAAGTAGTTTTCTTGAAGTTCTGGGCAGCTGTTCTTTCTAGCCGTATGAATTTGGGCTAAAGATCCCACAGTTGGATTGAAGGAGGAGCATCATAAACGTCTTAAGTTACTCTTGCCAAGTTTTTTCTTGGAAAGAGAATGCCGAAGAGAAGTCCACCAAGAATGCTTACTTGAAAACAGAGACCATCTGAAGAATTGTAAGATCGTCTGCCATAAATACCTCCGTATTTTATCACCTCAGGGTCACTTCAACCTTCTGTTTGCAGTGTCAAAATCACTTTGAAAAACTCCTAGAAAACCGGTATCTCATTCTCCTTGAGAGATTTCTTTACCTAAACAGGGAAACCGAACGGCCACGGAATGGGTCGTGATTGTTTTGGTTTCTAACATGAAAGCATTTAGATTAGATTGGATTAGATTAGATTAACACAGTTGGAAAGGTCCTCGGAGGTCATCTAGTCCAACTTCCACCCAAGCAGAAGACCCTACACCATTTCTGACCGACGGCAGTCCAGTCTCTTCTTGAAAGCCTCCAGTGATGAAGCTCCCACAACTTCCGAAGGCAACTTCTGTTCCATTGGTTGATTGTTCTCAGTATCAGAAAAATCCTCCTTATTTCCAGGTTCAATCTCTCCTTGATCAGTTTCCATCCCTTATTCCTTGTATGCTCTTCAGGTGCCTTGAAAAATAGCTTGACCCCCTTCCTCCTCTCTGTGGCAGCCCCTCAAGTATTGGAAGACTTGCTATCATGTCTCCCCTGGTCCTTCTCTTCACTAGACTAACCAGGCCCAGTTCCTGCAACTGTTCATCGTAGGCTTTAGCCCCCAATTCCCTCATCATCCTGGTTGCTCTTCTCTGCACTTTTTCTATGGTCTCAATGTCTTTTTTATAGTGTGATGCAAAACTGGATGCAGGATTCTAGAGGTGGTCTTACGTAAAGGTAAAGGTTCCCCTCGCACAGTCGTTCCTGATTCTAGTTTCAAAGCCGAAGAGCCAGCGCTGTCCAAAGACATCTCCGTGGTCTTGTGACTGGCATGACCAACACCAAAGGCGCACGGAACGCTGTTCCCTTCCCATCAAAGGTGGTCCCTATTTTTCAACTTGCATTTTTTACCTGCTTTCGAACTGCTAGGTTGGCAGAAGCTGGGACAAGGTACGGGAGCTCACTCGGTTACGCGGCACTAGAGATTCGAACCGCTGAACTGCCGACCTTTTCTTTCTTTTTTTTTTATTGAAAAAGTTTTACAATACAAGAATTTTTTTCATTTTCACCCCTCCTCCCCAATCCCCCCTCCCCAACCCCTCCCATCCTCCCTCAACCCCAACCCCTTCCCTCCCCATCCCCCCCCGACTTCCGCTACAGGTTTTAAAAAAAACAAAGTTTAGAACAAGGAAAAAAGAAAGAGATTATTAAATATTCAAATTCTAAATTAAACAAATTTCAAAAGAGGAAGAGAAAGAGAAGGAAGGAAAGGAAGAAAAAAAAAGGTAAAAGAAAACAGACATTAATATATTTCTAAAATAAACAATATTATAGTAAAAAAACCCCATTAATAACCATTATAATTCTATCCTGACTACACCCCTTAACTAAAGAAAAACCCCCAAAAACATAAAACATAAGAAATATATATGCATATATAATTATAATCATACAATTATGTCATTAAGAAAATTATCTTTTGTTTAATTCATTTCTCAGTCTCTATAATCCAAATTTCAATCTTCTCTTCAACTTGATTGAAGTCAAACATATTTCCTCACATAAATCCTGCTTCAATAATCTTCATCTTGCCGCTGCCCCCATCAGCAAAGTAAAACTTTTCTCCACACAACCCCCCGAGTGACTTTATATAAATAATATCCAACCACGAAGGTATTCACACCTCTAGGAAGATTCATTCAAACAAACTTATGCTGTACCTAAAAATAGGCTTTCGCAGCCTTAACCAAACCTTGAAGAAAAAAAAAAAGAGAAGAAAAAACCAACTAGGAGCTGCATTCCCAGATGTTCCTTTAAAATTCTTTCAAATCCTGCCACCCTTTGCAATTCAGTCCTGCCGACCTTTTCGATTGGCAAGACCAGCGTCTTAGCCACTGAGCCACTGTGTAAGTAAGTAAGTAAAGAAGGAAGGAAGAGGGAGGGAGGGAGAGAAGGAAGAAAGAAGGAAAGAAGGAAAAGGAAGGAAGGAAGGAAAGAAGGAAGGAAGGAAGGAAGGAAGGAAGGAGTGGTCTTATTCAGGCTTTTTCCTTTTTTTAAAAAAAGATGTGGGTTTTGCTTTCTGTGCCAGATTTAACACAGCCACTTCAAAAGCTGTGCACAGCCTTCTCTCCATTTGTTTTTAATTTTTTTGTGCTGAGCAAGATGTATTTTGAAAGCTGACATTTCGTGAATTAATATAGAAGGCAAAGCTACCCAAAGCCCAGAGAGAGCTGCTTAGAGGAGACTAATCCATCTAGTGCAAGCCCAGGAAGCCTCAAGTGACCTCTTTGTCGGAGATTTTCAAAGTCTTATTTCATGCTTTGCACACTTGGAAGGATGTCACTGTCCTGTCCCGGGTGCAAGGGAGGTGTTAAGATACTATGGGTGGATTACAGTCGCTTAATTATGTCGGCAAGAGAGGCCTCACGATTATCTGGTCACGTGTGGGCAAAGCACGTGGACAGAGCAGGCAACATCGTAAAAGATGGTTGCATGTCTTTAAAAGGCAGAGCTGAGCTAGAAGCTGTGTTTACAAATTTATGGTGTTCTTTGGATTGGGGTAAACTCAACAAAATTCAACAGTGAATTCCACTGTCAACCGTCCAGTTGGCAAATCCAGAAAAAGAAACTCCTGGGACGTTATTTTTTTCCCAAGAGTATAAAAATTTATTGAATAAACTACATTGGCACAGAAGGAATAGAAAGAATTGGAATTGGAATTGGAATTGGAATTGGAATTGGAATTGGAATTGGAATTGGAATTGGAATTGGAATTGGAATTGGAATTAGAATTAGAATTAAGAATAGAATAGAGTAGAGTAGAGTAGAGTAGAGTAGAGTAGAGTAGAGTAGAATAGAATAGAATAGAATAGAATAGAATAGAATAGAATAATATAGAATAGAAAAAGGAATAAACTTAGATTAGAATTAGAATAAGATTAAATTAATAGAATATAATAGAATAAGAATAGAATAGAATAGAATAAGATTAGAATTATCAGAATAGAGTAGAACAGAGAATAGAAATAGAACAGAATGGAATGGAACAGGGAAATAGAATGGAATGGAATGGAATGGAATGGAATGGAATGGAATAGAATGGAATAGAATAGAATAGAATAGAATAGAATAGAATAGAATAGAATAGAATAGAATAGAATAGAATAGAAATCTTTTTTTAAAAAAAATTAGATTTATATGCCGCCCTTCTCCAGAGACTCAGGGAGACTTACAATGCGTTATGCGTTTTGTATATTTTTTATACAAAGTCAGCTTATTGCCCCCACAAACTGGCTCCTCAATTGCCCTACCTTAGAAAGGATGGAAGGCTGAGTCAACCTTGAGCCTCGAACTTGCAATAATTGCAGACAGCTGAATGTTAATAACAGGCTATTTAGCCTCTTGAGCTATCTGTATTGATGGAGGGTCTTTCTCATCTCTGCAGGGCTGGTAGCCTGTGATTAGGTAAATCTTTATTGGCCAAGTGTGATTGGATACACAAGGTGCATAAGCTCTCATTGTACATAAAAGGTATAAGTGGTAAACCGTGATCACAGTCATCATAAAAATGCATTCATCATAAATCATAAGATACAACAGTGATAGAATCAACATAAATCGTACTAGGAAACTAAATAAAGCAATATAAATCGTAAAGATACAAGCAACAAAATTATAGTCATATTCTATTCTATTCTATTCTCCCATCCTATCCTATCCTATTATCCCATCCCATCCCATCCCATCCCATCCTATCCCATCCCATCCCATCCCATCCCATCCCATCCCATCCCATCCCATCCCATCCCATCCCATCCCATCCCATCCCTATTCTATTCTATTCTATTCTATTCTATTCTATTCTATTCTATTCTATTCTATTCTATTCTATTCTATTCTATCCTATCCTATCCTATCCTATCCTATCCTATCCTATCCTATCCTATCCTATCCTATATCCTATCCTATCCTATCCTATCCTATCCTATCGTACCCTACCCTACCCTACCCTACCCTATCCCATCCCATCCCATCCCATCCCATCCCATCCTTTTTGTACCCTATGACTATCATTAACTGCTGCACCTTATGATTCTTGATGAACATACCTTTGCTTTTATGTACCCTGAGAGCATATGCACCAAGACAAATTCCTTGTGTGTCCAATCACACTTGGCCAATAAAAAATTCTATTCTACTCTCTTGCGATGGCAGGTTGATTGAATAACAGAAGAAGAGGGGAGGGAGCCCAGAAAGAACAAAAGAGACCCCCTGCTCTTCCCCAGCCTGCCAGATGATGGCCTGTATTGATTGCCACATGTGGTCTTGGAATCTGTATTGATGGAGGGTCTTTCTCATCTCTGCAGGCTGGTAGCCTGTGATTAGGTTTAAAGGGGAAAGGAATCGATTCGCACTCCGCGCATGGAACGGCTAAGCTTGGGGGAGCCGAGAGGCCTAATTGAAATTTCCACAGGGCCTGCCTGGTTAAGCTTTTATTTATAAACCTCGGAGGGACAGATGGCCCGTTGACATGATCTCATTGAGACCGGAGATGGCAATATAGAAAGGGTGGGAGAGTCTGTGGAAGAAAAGATGAGGAGTGGACAGCCTGATGAGGAGTGGACGCCTTGAGATGGGTCAGGCACACAAACAGCCAGACCCAGATTTATAATCAGAATAGATCTGGAAGGGACCTTGGAGGTCTTCTAGTCCAACCCCTCCTATACCAGTGATGGTGAACCTTTTTGCCACCGTGTGCCAGGAGTGTGGGGGGGGGAGGGAAGTTGTGTGTGTACTCCCCCCACGCATATGCACGTGACCTCCCCTCACCCCCGTTCCTGACCTGTGATGGCTTGTTTTCTCTCTCCCCAAGCTCCAGAGCCTTTGTAGGAGCTTGGGGAGGGTGAAAACGGCCTTCCCCACCCCACCCTGGAGGCAGGAAATGGCCCATTTGCCAACTTCCGGTCCCATTTCCTGCTTCCAGAGGGCCTCTGGGGGTGGGGGTGGGGAAGGCTGTTTTTGTCCTCCCCAAACTCCTAGAAAGGCTCTGGAGGCTGGGGAGATAGAAAAATGGGCCTTCCCCACCACCACCCCAGGCCTTCTGGAGGCAGAAAACAGCCTGTTTCCCTACTTCCAGTGGGCCCAGAAGGCCCGAAAATCAGCTGGCCGGCGTGCACATGCATGCCAGAGCTGAGCTCACATGCCCTCCGATAAGGGTACATGTGCCACCTGTGCCATAGGTTCACCATCACGGCCCTATACCATTTCTGACAAGTGGGTAGTGTCAACTCGCAAAGCATTTCTAGTCTGCTCTCAAGTTGCCCATAGCAGAAAGGGGGAAGAACTGACGGAGCAGTTCAGCAGCCGCGTTCAAAAGCATATTCCACGCAAACCTTCCTCCAAGGTTGGAACTTAGATTACCAGAGCCATCTTCTGAGGCATGTTTTCTACAGCCCGTGAAAGTGTCTCACTGGAGAATGTGATTTATGACACAGCCTGAGAGGAGGGGAGGGAAACAGGGTCAGAGTTGTAAATTACGTGCAGCAGAGTTGACTACACGGGTAGTTGCTGACATGTTGCTCCTAATAAATAACTGGATTTCTTTTGAAACTTGGCTCGAGGCTCATGAGTTAATTAGGGCATTCGTCAGAACCCTGACAGGTAGCTTGTCTGAAAGGACTAGCTACTTTATTGCTTCATGACTATGTTACAGGAATCGCCCCAGGAATCACCTGGGAAAGAACGGATCAGACTCAGAGGCATTCATGGGAGGTGAACCTAAGGGGCTGCCACCAAGAAGGGTGGAGGGTGTCAAGCTATTCTCCAAAGCACCTGAAGGCAGGACAAGAAGCAATGGGTGGAAACTAATCAAGGAGAGAAGCAACTTAGAGCTAGGGAGAAATTTCCTGACAGTTAAAACAATCACTGGGACAACTTGCCTTCAGAAGTTGTGGATGCTCCAACATTGGAGGTTTTTTAGAAGGGGTTGGACAACCATTTGTCTGAAAGGGTATAGGGTTTCCTGCCTGAGCAGGAGGTTGGACTAGAAGACCTCCAAGGTCCCTTCTAGCTCTGTTATTCTGTAAAGTCAGACCTTGCCCTCTTGTGTTCACATAATGACTCCAGACTAATTCCCTGCTTGATCCCTCCTTCCGACTGGGACAGTTGCCCTCCAGCAGTCGTAACGTGGAAAATCCAGGAGTTCAAATGAGTGAGGAACCACAGCGCTTTGCACCCTTAGATCAGCCTTAGTGAGCCATCAGCTCATTCATTTTCTGACAGGACAATCAACCCATGGAACAGGAGTTGCCTTCAGAAGTTGTGGGAGCTTCATCACTGGAAGCTTTCAAGAAGAATGGTGTAGGGCAGGTGTCAACAATCTGTGGCTCTGGAGCTGCATGTGGCTCTTTGAACCCTCTGCTGTGGCTCCCTGTCGGGTGATCCCATCACTGGCTGGCCCTGCCCTTTACCCTCCCCTCCCAGTCACTCCTCACCTGGCCTGAGAAGGTAAAGGTGACGGCGGGGGGATGGAGAAGTGGCCAGGGCAGAGAGAGAGATACAGGGTGGGGGGGGGGGAGAGACATAAGAGAGATACAGAGAGAAGGGGAGAGAGAGAGGGAGGGAGGGAGGGAGGGAGAGAGAGATGTCAAAAGGGTTTTGTGGTTTCCAGTGTTTTTTAACAACTGGTTCTCAGCCCTAATGACTGGCTGGGTAGGCATGGCTAGGGGGGAGGTCATGTGACTGGTGGAAGTGAGTGACGTTGAGTTGGCCATGCCCACCCAGGTTTTGTGGCTCCCGGTGTTTTCTTTTCTGTGGGAAACAGGTCCAAATGGCTCTTTGAGTGTTTAAGGTTGCAGACCCCTGGTGTAGGATCTCCTGCTCGGGTGGGTGGGTTGGACTAGATGACCGACAAGGTTCCTTCCAATTCTGTTAATCTGAATCTATCTGACAGTGAGAACAATCAACCGATGGAACAGAAGTTGCCTTCAGAAGTTGTGGGAGCTTCATCACTGGAGGCTTTCAAGAACAGACTGGACTGCCATCTGTTTAAGAAATGGTGTAGGATCTTCTGCTTGGGCGGGGGTTGGACTGGATGACCTCCAAGGTCCCTTCCAACTCTGTTACTCTCTTCTGTTTCGTCCTGTCCCAACCACTTATAAGTTGCTCTTCTATTTTGAGAATCAACCGTCGGTACAGTGTTGCATTTAAAATCCAGCAAAGTTGGTGCCTCCCATTTCTGGGTCCTGGAGGCAAAAATGTAATAGCAGCTACACAACTGATAAATTGGCTTGTCAAGACGCTGTGAACGGTTCCATCAGCAGGGACAGCGTTCAATGATCACCCTCTGGGAACCCGTGGATGCTGAATTGCTGAATAGTTGGAGTGAGTGCAAAAATGTAGAAACGCTTGGGACTCGCGGGAGCATTTCTGAACCATCATATTACGTAACACTATGCTTTGATTTGATCGACTGCAGGTAATCAATCAACAAAACAATCAGAATAGAATTTGGAAAGGAGCTTGGAGGTCTTCTGGTCCAACCTCTTGCTTAAGCGGGAGGCCCTAAACCAGTGATGGCTCACCTTTTTGCCGTTGCGTGCCAAAAGCGGTGTGTGTGTGTGTGTCACGCATGTGCATGCCCACACCTGTAATTCAATGTGTCCCACCCCCCTGCGCATGTGCATGTGATACCCCCCCGCGCTCCCCCACTCTTGGCATGTGATGGTCCGGAGGGCCCAGTAGGCCTGTTTTTTGCTCTCCCCAGGCTCCAAAGATTTTCTTGGAACCTGGGGAGGGAGAAAACGGCCTTCCACTCTGGAGGCCGGAAACAACCCGTTTCCCGACTTCTAATGGGCCCGGAAGGCCCAAAAATTAGCTGGTTGGCGCGCGCATGCATGCTGGAGCTGAGCTAGGGCAATGTTCACGTCCCACAGATATGGCTCCGTGTGCCGCTTGTGGCACACATGCCATAAGTTCGCCATCATGGCCCTAGACCATGTCAGACAAGTGACTATCCATCTCAACCCTGAAGCTGACCAGACCGAGGCAATTTTGAGGCTTCGGTGTTGCCACACAGGAGCTGAGGGACAGAGAGGGGGGAATAGAGATAGAGGGGACTTGTAGTCAAAACAAAATACTTTCTCCTGTTCTGGCCCCGTGCCCAGAAATAACCCCCCCTCAGACAACCAGAGGCTAAGGAACTGGCAGGCAACCAAGTGAGATGATAACAAAAGGTTGGCAGCAATCCGCAGCTGCTTGCCAACGTGTTTATTAAAAGGTCTGTCACATACACACCACAGCTAAGACGCCGGGCCGATTCAACACCGGGATCCACGTATCTTTATTCGTCACAAAGATATGGCGACAATCCCTCACTTATATAGTCTGATAGAAGGGGTGGTCCACCAGCTAATCATGACCACGCCTTTTCCTCTGCTGGGCTCTCCTCTCTCTCCGACGCTGGCGAGGGTCCAACCAAAACTCACTCCCCTCGTCAATGTCCTCCTGTGGCTGCGGGGACGAGCTTGGCTCTGGGCCTATCTTCTGCCCTTCGGTGTCCTCCGGAGGCATTGCCAGAGAGGAGAGTCCTGGAGAAGGAGGCCTTGCCAACTCCTCTCCCTCACTCTCAGAGTCCTCCCCTGCTGATGACGCAGGCTCAGGCAACAGAGCCACAACATCTCCTGAGAACCAAGGACATTCCCACAGGTTGCCGGGGAGAGGAGGAGCTATGTCCCCTGACAACCGGACCTTGATTGGACCGTGTGACTGACTGTTACTTTTACTTTTAATTAAGTGAAAACCGCAGGAATATTCAGAGTCGGTTTTCACCAGCCTGTGCCAATATGATATGTCCAATAAACCAATTCTTTGAGGAACCTGCTTGCCTCGGAGCTCTGTTTATTAGGGATGTATTACTTGGAACCCTGACAGTTCAACTCTCGTCTTAAATTCCTCGACTTACATCCATGACTGGGTGTAGCAAGCGAGCGTTGACCCATTTTACAACCTGTCTTGCCACAGTTGTTAAGGAAATCACTGCCGTTGTTAAGTGTGAAAAATGGACACGTTACTTTCTCAGTGCAGGTTGTTAACTTCAAATGATCACTGAAGGACCTGTTGTAAATCAAGGACTACTTGCAGTCGTGCCGGTGGAAATGTTGGCTGGAACTGCATCACCTGGCAGTAAGAGTAACAGAGTTGGAAGGGACCTTGGAGGTCATCTAGTCCAACTCCCTGCTCATGTAGGAGAACTGTACTGGGGATTCGAACTGCCGACAGTGTTTCAATGCTCATTGGACGTTAAGCAACAAGCGTGTCAAATTCGCCATTCCAAACATCCATCCGGGCCTAGGTGTCAAAGTTGAAAAGTGATTTGATTAAAAAAATCACTCTGGGCTCAATTGTTAGGATTTCTTTCTTTTCTCCAGTTCTCCAGCACCTTTCTGGACAGGTAATTATAAACTTCATTATAAACGCTCCTTACATTCTGGGATTGTTCAATTAGTTGAATAAATTGCCAAGCAGAAAACGAGACTGACTGTGAGCTCGTTCTTAGGGCGATGAACCTCTGATAGCGGGTTACCAAAAATAACCCTTTGTAGCTCTTCTTCCAGTTATTCTTTAATAATCATAATAAAAAATCCCTCCAAGCAAAGCAAGGGAGGGAGAACAATAGAATCAACAATGGAAACGCCTTGAGGATGACTCCCTGAGTAGAATTGATGCCCTTATTTTACTAATTTCCCAGCTGAATATAAAAATAGACTCCCTCGAGAGAAATCTCCCACCCCTTCATTAAAAATTAAATGCTGCTTTTCCCCATCCCGTTTATTCAAAAGTAAAATAAAATAAACCTTTAAGAATGGTTGAGGGTACATCCGTAGCGGGAGCAGAAGGAATCCCGATTGAAGAGAATTCGTTGCAGGTGGTCCTCGACTTAAGGCCACACTTAAGCCCTAAATTTCTGCTGTTAAGCGAGACATTTGTTAAGTTTGAGTTTTGCCCCAATTTAGGACTTTTCTGGCCACGGTTGCTAAGTTAGTAACACGGTTGTTAAGTGAACCTGGCTTCCCTGTGGACTTTGCTGGTCAGAAGGCCGTACATACCACACCTCTGGATCACATAACCTTGGGACACTACAACCGTCATAAATATGAACCAGCTGTCAGATGTCCGAATGTAAATCATGTGATCACAGGGATGTTGCAACGGCCGTAAGTACGAAAAACCGTCCCTCAGTCACTTTTTTCAGGGTCGTCGTAACTTCGAACGGTCACTAAACGGATTGCTGTAACTTGAGGAATACCTGTCTTCGGTTACTTCCAAGTAAACCACCGCTAGGCAGCCTGCAGAGAGTGTTCACGTTTTCTCTGCTCCTCTTCTAGTTTCTTGGAGAAGAAGAATAACCCCCCCAAAATGGCTCTGTTATGTTGCTGCAAAGAGCTGCTCCGTGGGGTTTCGAATGAACCATCTTGGGTTTAGAACTAAGCAAGTTTTTCTTTCTATGCCACCATTGGGAATAGTGCATTGGGGTTAAAAGTCCAGAATAGAAGAGAATAACAGAGTTGGAAAGGGACCTTGTAGGTCATCTAGTCCAACCTCCCACCCAAGCAGGAGACCCTACACCATTTCTGACAGATGGCAGCCCAGTCTCTTCTTGAAAGCCTTCAGTGATGAAGCTCCCACAACTTCAGAGCGCAATTTCTGTTCCATCGGTTGATCGTTCTCACTGTCAGAAAATTCCTCCTTATTTCCTGGTTGAATCTCTCCTTGGTCAGCTTTCATCCATTATTCCTTCTCTGGCCTTCAGGTGCCTTGGAAGATAGCCTGATCCCCTCCTCTCTGTGGCAGCCCCTCAAATATTGGAAGACTGCTATCATGTCTCCCCTGGTCTTTCTCTTCATTGGACTAGCCATGCCCAGTTCCTGCAACCGGTCTTCATATATTTTATATATTCATATATTCATATATTTTAGTCTCCAGCCTTTGATCATCTTAGATAGATTCAGATTAACTGAGTTGGAAGGGACCTTGTAGGTCATCTAGTCCAACCCCCCACCCAAGCAGGAGACCATATATTATCTCTGACAAATGACAGTCCAGTCTCTTCTTGAAAGCCTCCAGGGATGAAACTCCCACAACTTCTGAAGGCAACTTCTGCCTTCCATCGGTTGATGGTTCTCACTATCACAAAATTTCTCCTTATTTCCAGGTTGAATTTCTCTTTGTTCAGTTTCCATCCATTATTCCTTGCCTGACCTTCAGGTGCTTTGGAAAATAGCTTGACCCCCTTCCTCCTCTCTGTGGCAGCCCCTCAAATATAGGAACCCTGCTATCCTGTCTTGCCTGGTCCTTCTCTTCACTAGACTAGCCAGGCCCAGTTCCTGCAATTGTTCATCGTCTGTTTTAGCCTCCAGTTCCCTCATCATCCTGGTTGCTCTTTTCTGCACTTTTTCATCATAGTTTTTATAGTGTGGTGACCAAAACTGGATGCAGTATTTTAGGTCTTACTACGGCTTTATAGAGTGGTATTAGTACCTCTCTTGATCTCGATTGTTTCCCTCTGTTAATGCAATTTAGGATTGTGTTGGCTTTTTTGGCTGCTGTCACACACTGTTAGCTCATGTTTTAACTGGTTGTCCACTAAGACTCCAAGATCCCTCTCACAGTTATCACTATTAAGCTTGGTTTCACCTGGTCTATATGGGCATTTTTCGTTTTTCTTGCCTAAGTGTAAGACTTTATTTTTCTCTACATTGAATTTCATTTTGTTAGGTAGGGCCCAGTGCTCAAGTCTATAAAGATCCTTCTGGATCTTGATCTTACCTTCTAGGATGTTGGCTATTCCTGCCAGCTTAGTATCATCTGCAAATTTGATAAGAGATACAGGGATGGACCTGTTCTGACCCAGTTCCCCAAACACTCTGTACAAACTCTCTGTAGTTGAAGCAATGGTTCCCTTATTAGGAATGCCCTGGCAAAAAGTTTCTCTCTCACCACAGGCTAACAAGTCTGTCCGGCAGGGAGATGAATAGTTGTCTGCTACATCTGTTCATCTCTGCCCCCTGCCTTTTATCCCCAGAGCTAGAGTGGGGCTTCGCTAGCAGCCGTAGCTCTTCCGTCCCAAGGACCAGCCCATAGATTTTCCCTGCTCTCCTCTCCTCTGCCTTCTGCACATCAGGCACTGGACCCAGTTGTTTCTCCTCTTCCGTATCAGACCTGGGGGCTGTTGACTCTCCATCTGAGGTCTGATGGACGGCCCAGGCTCTGCCTCTGTCTCTCTCTCTCTGCCAGCTCCATTCCCTCTTCCCCCTCGGAGCTCTCAGGTCGCCTTGATGCTGGCCCCCACTCCCACGCCTCCTCCTCCTCCTTTGATTTGGCGCTCACATACGATGTGTTCTCTCCATTGTTAGATGGACATTGATATATCAATTTTATTGCAGTAGAGGCAATTCAGCCAGTTCGCACCACTTTGGGAGAACTGCTTGTTAACTTTCTGAACAGTTTGGTGAACTGGTTGTTAGAAGAAATCATTAGGGCAGAGAACTGGTTGTTAAATTATTTGAATCCCACCACAGAGTAGAGGTAGTCCTCAATTTACAACAGTTCATTTGGTGACTGTTTGAAGTTACAATGGCATTGAAAAAGGAGACTTAGGACCAGTGGTGAAATCTATTTTTTGTTACTACCGGTTCTGTGGGCGTGGTGTGACTTGGTGGGCGTGGCTTGGTGAGCATGGCAGGGCAAGGATACTGCAAAATCCCCATTCCCACCCCACTCCTGGGGGAAGGATATTGCAAAATCCCCATTCCCTCCCCACTCCTGGGGGAAGGATATTGCAAAATCTCCATTCCCTCCCCACTCCTGGGGGAAGGATATTGCAAAATCTTCATTTCCACCCCACTCCTGGGGGAAGGATATTGCAAAATCCCCATTCCTTCCCCACTCCTGGGGGAAGGATATTGCAAAATCCCCATTCCCACCCCACTCCTGGGGGAAGGATACTGCAAAATCCCCATTCCCTCCCCACTCCTGGGGGAAGGATATTGCAAAATCTCCATTTCCACCCCACTCCTGGGGGAAGGATATTGCAAAATCCCCATTCCCTCCCCACTCCTGGGGGAAGGATATTGCAAAATCTCCATTTCCACCCCACTCCTGGGGGAAGGATACTGCAAAATATCCATTCTCACCCCACTCGGGGGCCAGCCAGAGGTGGTATTTGTTGGTTCTCCAAACTGCTCAAAATTTCCGCTACCAGTTCTCCAGAACCTGCTGCATTTCACCCCTGCTAAAGACCATTTTCCACACTTATGACTGTTGCAGCACCCCCATGGTCACATGATCAAAATTCAAACATTGGGCAAATGACTCACATTTATGACCATTGCAGTGTCCCAATCTTTAGTGACCTTCTTACAAGCCAAGTTGTTCTGGCCCCGCTCCCAGGAATACACCCCCTCAGACAGTCAGAGTCTAATGACCTGGCAGGCAATCAAGTAAGCTGATAAAAAGCTTGGCAGCAATCCCCGCAGGTGCTTGCCAAAGCCTTTATTAATAGTTCAGTCAAATACACACCACCAAAATGTCCAGAGCTGAGATGCAGGGCAGATTCGAAACCGGGATCCATGAATCTTTGTTTTGTCCGTCACAAAGATACAGGCTGCAATCCCTCTCTTTTATAGCCTGTGGGATGTGGTCCACCAACTAATCACGACCACACCTTTTCCTCTGCTGGGCTCTCCTGTCTCTCCGACGCTGGGAGGATCCAGCCAAAACTCACTCCCCTCATCAATGTCCTCCTGTGGCTGCGGGGATGAGCTTGGCTCTGGGCCTGTCTCCTGCCCTTCGGTGTCCTCCGGAGGCATTGCCAGAGAGGAGGATCCTGGAGAAGGAGGCCTTGCCAACTCCTCTCCCTCACTCTCAGAGTCCTCCCCTGCTGATGACGCAGGCTCAGGCAACGGAGCCACAACACAAGTAAACAGGGAAGCCAGATTTGCTTAACAAACGTTTGACTAATTTAACAGCTGCAGTGATTAATTTAATGAGTGTGGCAAGGAAGGTTGTAAAATGGGGCAAAACGCGCTTAACAACCCTCTCAGCAACAGAAAATTTGGGCTCAATTGTGGTCGTACGTTGAGAACAACCTGTATGAGTTTAAGACTGGCTGTGCCACTTTGACTGAGGGAAAAAAAAAATCTAAACGAGGTGAATTTAGGATTTAGCCTTGTTTGGTAGCAAAATGTTATTTTTAAAAGTTCTGTCAAGTCGGTCACACTTAACATTGCTTAGGATTTATCCTCAAATTGCTGCTGTGTGTGTGCAATTGTGTCCCTGCTTAAGACTGATTAAAGCAATGTGTCTATCACATAACGGCAAACTGAGATTTAAACACATGGATGAAACGCTAAGCAGACTGAAAACATCTCCAAGTGTTTAAAGTCATTTTTCGAGATATAGATTTGACTTCTAGCATTTAGAAGGCTTTCTTCAAGGCAAAAACCATCTCAAGGCAGCTTTGCATCCCATTAAAATAATAAAATAGAGCTAAAACAATCTCATTACAATTATAAAAAATAACATTAGCAATCTAGAAACACTGCCTGGCTCAGTGCAGCAGTTCAACTAAAACAAATTAATTTGAAAAAAAAAAGGGTAATATTTAACCAGCTGAATTATCAAGCCTGTGCAGGAGTGAGGGGTGGGGTGGGGGTGGGTGGGAAGAAAAGAAATTTTAAGTTTTGCTTAAAAACACAAAAATGGAGCTAGCTTGCATTCATACATATAAAACAGCTG
Source organism: Coluber constrictor foxii (assembly GCA_038048745.1). NCBI lineage: Eukaryota > Metazoa > Chordata > Lepidosauria > Squamata > Colubridae > Coluber > Coluber constrictor. The sequence goes on from CM075968.1 coordinate 27,061,691, forward strand.
CCTGGTGAGGACTGCATCTCCCAGAATTCTCAGGGGCCTAAGCATCGGATTGGCTACTCAGAAATGGAATGTTGGAGCCTATGGGCTGGAAATCCTCCACCTTTGGTTGCCCATGGCAACCCGGCCACCATTTTGTGAGACCATTTGGAAGGCTCTCCCGAAGTGAGGTGCCTTGGCACAAAATGGCGGCTCTACTGGGCATTTCATGGCCGGCAAATTGGTCTAAGCTTCTCCATAGGATGCTCTTATTGCTTTGCCTCACCTGGGCACTTGCAAAGCATGCAAGAAGATGGCAGTTGCCTTCTGTTGTTTAATGGGGAAGTATGGAAGCTGGACCCAATGGACAGGTTCTGTTTTGCTTTGAAGACCAGCCACCAAGATGGCGCTGATCTGCCTCAATGGACCACTTCACTTCGAGACCACCAGCGCCTCTGTGCATGGCCTGTAGATGCCACAGAAGTGATGGAATCCGCCTAAAAAGCAGCAGAGTTGCCTTGTTCCACTTGAATCAAGGGATTTGATCAAATTGCCTTAGAATTAAATGGCTCTGTGGAAGCTTTCCCAAGCAATCCTGATGGACTTGAACCACTTCTGGTGGCTGGTGCTTTCCTCAGCTCTATGCCAAGAAAATCTAAACACAAACCCTGTCTAAACAACGATCAAGAAATGTGGAAGGATGCCTCAGGAAAGCCAATGATGAGGTACTCCAAATCAAGTCAACAATGAAAATGAGATAGTTTTCCTTCTGCTGACATTTTGATTTCAGACCTTAGTAACAATGGCAGTAACAGAGTTGGAAGTGACCTTGGAAGTCATCTAGTCCAACCCCCTGTTCACGCAGGACACCTGTACTAGGGATTTGAATCGCTGAACTGCTGATCTTCCTGATCGACAAGCTCAGTGTCTTAGCCACTGAGCCACCTGGGGAAATCATTCAGTGAATTGAATGATTTCTGAATTTCCCAGTTTGGTGCTTACTTGGTTTCTTCTCCATCCCAAGCATCTTCCTCTGAGAAATCCTTGTTCTGGCCCCGTTCCCAGAAATAACCTCCCCTCAGACAATCCGAGTCTAATGAACTGGCAGGCAACCATGTAAGCTGATAACAAAGGTTGGCAGCAATCCGCAGCTGCTTGCCAACGTCTTTATTAATAGGTCAGTCACATACACCAAAATGTTCAGAGCTGAGACGCAGGGCCAATTCAAAACCGGGATCCATGAATCTTTGTTTTGTTCGTCACAAAGATACGGCTGCAATCCCTCTCTTATATAGCCTGGGAGGCGTGGTCCACCAGCTAATCATGACCACGCCTTTTCCTCTGCTGGGCTCTCCTGTCTCTCCGACGCTGGCGAGGATCCAACCAAAACTCACTCCCTTCATCAATGTCCTCCTGTGGCTGCGGGGACGAGCTTGGCTCTGGGCCTATCTCCTGCCCTTCGGTGTCCTCCGGAGGCATTGCCAGAGAGGAGAGTCCTGGAGAAGGAGGCCTTGCCAACTCCTCTCCCTCACTCTCAGAGTCCTCCCCTGCTGATGACGCAGGCTCAGGCAACGGAGCCACAACAATCCCTCAGTTGGACTAATAAGTTCTCAAGAAGCTTTCTGTTGGTCTGCTCCATTGGTGTTCTTTCAATTCTTCAGGAATTCTTGCTCTTGGGGGAAGAGAAATAGGTGGCAGATTGGAGAGAGATGATAAATGCACAGAGTGGTTCAAAACCTATTTTTCTGCCAAATCCTCATCAGAGCTTTCCTTTCTGCTCTAAAGATGGATGAAAGCCAAAGATGGTCTTCCTGAAGATGACCTTGGCCCTAAAATGTCCAGAGGAAGGACAGAGGAAGGATATGCATAAAGCAACTATAAAGCCAAGGAATCCAGACTGGTGAATTCCCACTGGATATTAAGACCGCAGCGTAAGGCACTTCTCCGTATAACAGGTATGTTTCTTTATTGGAGGTGGAATTGTATATTCCTGTTGAGAGTGGACAGTTGAGATCCACTGAATTAATCGTTTGTGAGGAATCCAAGTTGAAGCAATCCTCGGCAGATGGTGGTTCACCTTTGCCTGGACACAGGGGAGCCCACCAACTTTCAGGGTTGCTGATTCCATCCTCAAACTGCTTTTAGTTCATAGTGACTCATTCTTCATGGAGAGATTGAGGAGCATCCGGTTTTAATAGGGGAAGAAGAAAAGATGTAGCTTCAGCACTGCCTACTTTATCATGGCTTACACTAGTCTACTTCTCTCTCTTATCCATCCATCCATCCATCCATCCATCCATCCATCCATCCATCCATCCATCCATCCAAATCTATCTATCTATCTATCTATCTATCTATCTATCTATCTATCTATCTATCTATCTATCTATCTATCTATCTATATCTATCTATCTATCTATCTATCTATCTATCTATCTATCTATCTATCTATCTATCTAATCTATCTATCTATCTATCTATCTATCTATCTATCTATCTATCTCTATCTATCTATCTATCTATCTATCTATCTATCTATCTATCTATCTATCTATCATATTGATCATCTATCATCCATTATCTATCTATCTATCTATCTATCTATCTATCTATCTATCTATCTATCTATCTATCTATCTATCTATCTATCTATCTATCATCTATCTATCTATCTATCATATTGATCATCTATCATCCATTATCTATCTATCTATCTATCTATCTATCTATCTATCTATCTATCTATCTATCTATCTAATCTATCTATCTATCTATCTATCTATCTATCTATCTATCTATCTATCTATCTCTATCTATCTATCTATCTATCTATCTATCTCTATCTATCTATCTATCTATCTATCTATCTATCTATCTCTCTCTCTCTCTCTCTCTCTCTCTCTCTCTCTCTCTCTCTCTATCTATCTATCTATCTATCTATCATATTGATCATCTATCATCCATTATCTATCTATCTATCTATCTATCTATCTATCTATCTATCTATCTATCTCTATCTATCTATCTATCTATCTATCTATCTATCTATCTATCTATCTATCTATCATATTGATCATCTATCATCCATTATCTATCTATCTATCTATCTATCTATCTATCTATCTATCTATCTATCTATCTATCTATCTATCTATCTATCTATCTAATCTATCTATCTATCTATCTATCTATCTATCTATCTATCTATCTATCTATCTCTATCTATCTATCTATCTATCTATCTATCTATCTATCTATCTATCTATCTATCATATTGATCATCTATCATCCATTATCTATCTATCTATCTATCTATGTATCTATCTATGTATCTATGTATCTATCTATCTATCTATCTATCTATCTATCTATCTATCTATCTATCTATCATCTCTCTCTCTCTCCATTGATCCATCCATCCATCCATCCATTTCATATGGTTACTCATTTCAAACCAGTGACTCTGAGACACATGTCCATGGCATAAACCAAGACATTATACCCAGCCCCAGTTAACACAACCGCCTTCCCATTACGTGTCCATCATTTCCACTCTTCGAGTGCAGCAGTGAAAGACGAAATCATAATTAACATCTCCATCAATTCCCCCCCCAAAAAAATCGGGAGGAGAAAATGCTACCAGTTCAATTTCCCCAAAGCTGCCTCCATCTGCTTCCTGGGTTGTGGCAAGCAACTCTTCCAGATGGCATACGAAGCTCCTTGCTGATCGCTCAGCATGCTAATGATTCCCAGCTAATTCTTAATAACGAGTGGAAGAACATCTGGATTGAATCATAGCCCCTTATTAGAGTTCCTTTACCTGAGGACAGAACCTACAATTAACGGTGGGAGTATTAGAATTGATTGAACTAGGCAAAAGAGAGCTGTCCTGTTTTTACCTTGATATATGAAGATCCTTTAGTTTGGGGGTAAACCCAACATTTTATTTATTTATTTTTCACATTCTTGAACTGCCCTTCTCCCTCCATTAGAACATAAATCATAGAGCTAAAAAGGATCTCAGAGGTCTTTTAGTCCAACCCCCTGTTCAAGGCAGGAGCCATCCTGGTCAAATGGTTGTCCAGTCTATTTTTGAACACCTCCATTGACGGAGTACCTGTAACTCTAGGAGGCAAGCCATTCCATTGGCCATTTGTTTTCACTGTGAGGAAATTTCTCCTTACTTCTAGGTTGGGTTTCTCTTTAATTAAATTAATTAATTCCATGCATCTTTCTCCCTTTTCAAAATCAGGGGAGGTACTAATACCACTCTATAAAGGCTTAGTAAGGCCACACCTAGAGTACTGCAGCCAGTTTTGGTCACCACACTATAAAACATGCTGAGATTCTAGAAAGAGTGCAGAGAAGAGCAACCAGGATGATGTGGGGACTGGAGGCTGAAACATCGGATGAACAGTTGCAGGAACTGGGCCTGGCTAGTCTAGTGAAGAGAAGGACCTGGGGAGACAGGATAGCAGTCTTCCAATATTTGAGTGGCTGCCATAGAGAGGAGGAGGTCAAGTTATTTTCCAAGGCACCCAAAGGCCGGACAAGGATGGAGGCTGAAGCAGAGATTCAACTTGGAAATAAGAAGAAATTTTTTGACAGTGAGAACAATCAACTGATGGAACAGAAGTTGCCTTCGGAAGTTGTGGGAACTTCATCCCTGGAAGCTTTCAAGAAGAGATTGGATTGCCATCTGTCAGAAATGGTATAGGATCTCCTGCTTGAGTATGAGGGGGTTGGACTAGATGACCTACAAGGTCCCCCCCAAACTCTGTTAATCTGTATCCTTGGTGAGTTGGGGAGCATCCTCAATGTCTTCTCCTCCACTTGTTCCTCACCTGTCGATTCTCAAAATACGTGGCCGAATTGGACAGCTTCACGGCTGGCGCTTATTCGGCCTCCAACGGTGCTGACCAAGAGGTCTCGCTGCCATGACCTTTTCAGACGTAAAATGGATGAGTCTGTCAGCCCCCTCGGGGGCTTGCTGACGTTTGAAAGACAAGGTTCTCACTTGATTTCCTGAAGGATGAGCTCCACCCATAGCTACATCCCTGGTGCCTGCTGAGAGCTGTCACACAATGATGGCTTGCTATTCACTGTTGATGCTTACTGGGGCGTGGCGTGCTTTGCCTTTATCTTCCCTCCAGAAGCCATGGTAATATTTTGGATGGGCCCTTTTCCAGTTTTAAATCAGGGTTCCCCCAGCGTTTCCTGCTTTGAAGTACAGGAGGCCAGGGTGTGCTGAGACATGGAAGAAAGAGGGCCTCCTTGAAACCCATCAACCTTACCTGCATACAATTATCATGTCTGACCAAGAGAAGAGACCGTTTGTAGCTCAGGGTTGAGTTTGGTGCTTTCTGAGCTTGATGGTTTTCTTACAGATGTTTCATGGCCCAACTAAGTAACTTTATTAATGCTAGAAGGGAAAGATTTGCAGGGAGGAAGTGAAGGAAAAGAAAAAGGAGAAGGAGAAGGAGAAAAAGGAGAAGGAGAAGGAGAAAAAGGAGAAAAAGGAGAAGGAGGAGAAGGAGAAGGAGAAGGAGAAGGAGAAAAAGGAGAAGGAGAAGGAGGAGAAAGAGAAAGAGAAGGAGAAAGAGAAAGAGAAAGAGAAAGAAAAAGAGAAAGAGAAAGAAAAAGAGAAAGAGGAGAAAAAGGAGAAAAAGGAGAAGGAGAAGGAGAAAGAGAAGGAGAAGGAGAAGGAGAAAAAGGAGAAGGAGAAGGAGAAGGAGAAGGAGAAAAAGGAGAAGGAGAAGGAGAAGGAGAAGGAGAAGGAGAAGGAGAAGGAGAAGAAGGAGAAGGAGAAAGAAAGAGAAGGAGAAGGAGAAAAAGGAGAAGGAGAAAAAGGAGAAGGAGAAGGAGAAAAAGGAGAAAAAGGAGAAGGAGGAGAAGGAGAAGGAGAAGGAGAAGGAGAAAAAGGAGAAGGAGAAGGAGGAGAAAGAGAAAGAGAAGGAGAAAGAGAAAGAGAAAGAGAAAGAAAAAGAGAAAGAGAAAGAAAAAGAGAAAGAGGAGAAAAAGGAGAAAAAGGAGAAGGAGAAGGAGAAAGAGAAGGAGAAGGAGAAGGAGAAAAAGGAGAAGGAGAAGGAGAAGGAGAAGGAGAAAAAGGAGAAGGAGAAGGAGAAGGAGAAGGAGAAGGAGAAGGAGAAGAAGGAGAAGGAGAAAGAAAGAGAAGGAGAAGGAGAAAAAGGAGAAGGAGAAAAAGGAGAAGGAGAAGGAGAAGGAGAAGAAGGAGAAGGAGAAGGAGAAAAAGGAAAAGGAGAAAGAAAAAGGAGAAGGAGAAGGAGGAGGAGAAGGAGGAGAAGGAGAAGCAGAAGGAGAAAAAGGAGAAGGAGAAGAAGGACTGGGACTGGGGGGGTCTTTGGTGCTCTCTGAGCTTGGTACTTTTCTTGCAGACGTTTCCTGACCCAACTAGATAACATCATCAGGGTGTTGGCTGACTCAGGAATTCTGGGAGTTGAAGTCCAGAGGTTATAAAGTATCTGTCCGTGATGCCCAGCCCTTCTTCCAAGAGGAAGAAAGGTTGGGAAGATAACTGCACCTCTCCCTCTATCCTTGCAAAACCTTTCATGGGGTGCCAATCCATCCATCCAATCCATCAATCCATCCATGAAGTCTGCAACTAGCCAAACCCTTAAAATAAACAACGGAGCCTGCTGATGTTATTTGACTGCTAATCAGATTTTTAGAAGAATTGTCTTGCGAGTCCTAACACGTAACCGATTGGTTGCAATGATTTCTATCCTATGGCCAATGGCTTGGGTTTTATTTGTAGCTGGGTCCTTCTCTTTCTGGTTAACTCCTCGAAAACCATTTTTGAAAGGGAAAGCAAAATTCTAATAAATGGGCCCATTTTCCCTATCCGGAGAACGGAGATCCGTTCAACCATTCTTAGGCAGCTTCATGTACTGTGAGCTCTTATCTGCATCCCAGCACAATGTTCTCCATTACAGTATCTGGGATCTGTAACTAAAGGTTCTTCTTAACATTTGATTAATTATTAGGAACAACTTATTGGGGTTTTTTTTTTCTCCTTTGCAAAAAAAAAGAAAAAAAAAAGGGGGGGGAGCATTGAATGACGGGTATTATAGATAATTAAACTTACTTTTGCTCATTAGAGCTGAGTTAGCTGCTAAATGCACCGTGACGTTATTACAGTGTAGCGTGCACAAAGGGTGAAAAAAAACACAAGGTGATCTTGATGCTTGTTAATTAATCTTAGGTTTCCTTAAGGAAATGTAAAACCACCAACAGTCCCCCCCACCCCACCCCCCCACCCCGGTTCCTTTCCTGTTGTCTGCCTCCGGCCTCCTGAATGAGCTGCTTCTGCAAATATATCACCCACAAATGGCTAATGCTACATCTTTCCCCTTAAGTTCTGGTCCTGCAAGTGTTGTTCTGAGTCGGCTGAAGGCCCCTCCAGCAGCCAACTCAGAGGAGGAGGAGGAAGAGGAAGAGGAGGAGGTGGCGTGGGAGTTAGGATCAGCATCAAGGCAACCTGGGAGCTCTGAGGGGGAAGAGGGAATGGAGCTGGCAGAGAGAGAGGGGGGGGGGGGAGGCGGAGCCTGGACTGTCCATCAGCCCTCAGATGAAGAGTCAACAGCCCCCCAGGTCTGGAGGTGGCTGATGAGGAAGAGGAGGAACAGCTGGGTCTGGTGCCTGATAGAAGGCAGAGGAGAGGAGAGCAGTGGAAAACTATGGGCTGGTCCTTGGGACGGAAGAGTCACTGCTGCTAGAGAAGCTCCACCCTAGCTCTGGGGATAAAAGGCAGGGGGTGGAGATGAACAGATGTGGCAGACAGACTTGTTAGCTTGCGGTGAGAGAGGAACTCTTTGCTGGGGCTGCTGGCGCTCCTAATAAAGGAATCTTTGAGTTCACTTCAGAGGGTTTGTCATGTTTGGGGAGCTGGGTCAAAATCAAGGGAGTGGGTAGTGCAAGATTTTAAAAGAGCCTGAGTAGCGTAGGGGGCTAATGCCTCCTACTAAAGGCAGCAATTAACATCCAGCTGCCTGTAATTCTGTGAGTTCAATCCTAGCCAGGCTCAAGGTCGACTCAGCCTTCCATCCTTTCTAAGGTGGGTAAATTGAGGACCCAGTTTGTTGGGGGCAATAAGCTGACTTTGTATAAATATAAATATACAAAAGTATGAAGGCTATTGCTTAACGCATTGTAAGCTGCCCTGAGTCTCTGGAGAAGGGCGGCATATAAATCAAATTAAAAAAAAATGCTATGGCAATCAGAGGAGCAGCTAAGCAGGCTGCCCGAGAGAGGAGGGGATCAAGCTATCTTCCAAGGCACCCAAAGGCCAGACAAGGAACAATGGATGGAAACTGATCAAGGAGAGATTCAACCTGGAAATAAGGAGAAAATTCCTGACAGTGGGAACAATCAACCCATGGAAGAGAAGTTGCCTTCGGAAGTTGTGGGAGCTTCATCACTGGAGGCTTTCAAGAAGAGACTGGGCTGCCATTGGTCAGAAATGGTGTAGGGTCTCCAGCTTGGGGGCGGGGTTGGACTAGATGACCTACAAGGTCCCTTCCAACTCAGTTAATCTGTTTAAAAAAAATATGGGCTGCCTTAAAAGTCTCCAGCAAATAACTTCAGGAAATGGTTCACAAAAAGAGTTTGCAAAAAACCATGCAGAGACCCCAAGATGATCTTTGGACATTTGTCTTGTGCTCCCTTCTCACTCAGCAGTTTTTTTGTACTGGTATTCCTTGAGTTACAACCATTCATTTAGTGACTGTTCAAAGTTAACAACGGCACTGAAAAAACAGTGACAAAGGACCATTTTCACGCTGCAAGCGTGCCCATGGTCACATGATCAAAATCCAGATGCTTGGCAACTGACTCGTATTTATGACGGTTGCAGTGCTCCAAGGTCACGTGGTCACTTTTTGTGACCTTTCTGACACCCATAATTCAACGCCCCTCTGCGCATGTGCACGTGACCCCCCCTGTGCTCCCCCCGCTTTTGACACATGACGGCAAAAATATTACTGGAGGGCCCAGTAGGTCTGTTTTTCGCCCTCCCCAGGCTCCAGAGGCTTTCTAGGAGCCTGGAGGAAAACGGCCTTCCCCATACCCCTGGAGTCTGGAAACGCCTCGTTTCCCGACTTCCAGTGTGCCCGGAAGGCCCGAAAATCAGCTGGCCGGTGTGCACACGCATACTAGAGCTCAGCTAGGGCAATGCTTGCATGCTCACAGATATGGCTCTGTGTGCCACCTGTGGCACACATGTCATTGGTTTGCCATCACGGTTATAGATATTACATTTAGTAATACAGATGGGCTGATAGCCCCTTATTCCAGTCCTGGGATTATTATTATTATTTTTTTATTGAAAAAGTTTTACAAGGACAAATTTTTCATCCCGTCCCCCAATTTCCCCCCCCCCCAACCCCATATCCACCCTCATCCCCCCCTTGGCTTCCCTTACAAAAAATATTATTTTATACAGTCTACAAATATTTGACAAAAAAATACGGTGAAATCTGGATAAGATAACATATCAAATCCCACCATTAATAATAAAGTTTTTCTAAAAATAACATCCAAATAATAATAATAATTACCTTCATTTATCAATCCCTCTTAATACATAACAAAATCAAAAACATAATTCGCATTCTCTCATCTGATCTACCCCCCATCAGTAATACAAGTATTGTTATAATTAAATCAAAATAAAAGATATCAAACATTTCTCTAATCTAATAATAATTTACCTTTAGCGATCCCCCTCTGTATATAATAACAATAAAATGTAATATAATATATAATAAAATCACATATATCAAATAAGATTCTGTATCAATATGTCAATTTCTGTTCTAATTTTAATTACCACTTACTCTTTCCATTGTATGCTGTAAACCCAGTCCTGGGATTAGTAATAAACTAGGTCCTGAACTTTCTCTAAGGGGTTTGAGGCTCGTTCCTCTCACTCTCCTGACCATGACCTCTTAGCCTCCCTATTAAAATTTAAGATTTCTAGAATTCTAGAAGGGAAGGGCTGTCACAGGGTAGACTCATTCGCCAAAGCTCCCGAGGGCAGGGACAGGGACAGAAGCAATGGGTGAAGCTAGTTAAATACAATAAAACTACAATGAAACTGTATTACTATTCTTCTTCTCATCTGTCCTATTACCTGTCTCCTCCCACTTATGACTATGACCTTGTTGCTTGTAACTTTACGATTTATATTGCTTTATTTAGTTTCCTAGTATGATTTGATTGCTTATTTAGTATCCTCTGACTATCACCAAGTGTTGTATCTTATGATTCATGGCGAATGTATTTATGATGATTATATGATCATGATTTATCGCTTATATTGTTTATGTACACCGAGAGCTTATGTACCGAAGACAAATTCCTTGTATGTCCAATCACACTCGGCCAATAAATTATTCTATTCTATTCTGTTCTATTCTGTTCTGTTCTGTTCTGTTCTATTCCATATTTTCTATTCTATTCTATTCTATTCTATTCTATTCTATTCTATTCTATTCTATTCTATTCTATTCTATTCTATTCTATTCTATTCCATTCCATTCCATTCCATTCCATTCCATTCCATTCTATTCTATTCCATTCCATTCCATTCCATTCCATTCCATTCCATTCCATTCTATCCTAACCCCATTCCATTCCATTCTCTATCCTCTATCCTATCCTATCCTATCCTATCCTATCCTATCCTATCCTATCCTATCCTATCCTATCCTATCCTATCCTATCCTATCCTATCCTATCCCATCCCATCCCATCCCATCCCATCCCATCCCATCCTATCCCCATTCCATTCTCTATCCTCTATCCTATCCTATCCTATCCTATCCTATCCTATCCTATCCTATCCTATCCTATCCTATCCTATCCTATCCCATCCCATCCCATCCCATCCCATCCCATCCCATCCCATCCCATTCAGATCCAAGCTGGAACTAAGAAATTTCCCGACAGTGAGAACAATTAATCAATGGAATGACTTGTTCCCTAGACTTGTGGGTGCTCCATCACTGCAAGTCTTATCCAAACAACCGGACAACCATTTATCTGGGATCCTCATCTCAAACAGCATAACTTTGAACCCAAGGACGTTGATTGCAACCCCAGGAAACTAATTCTGACATTGATAGAATGAGTCAATTGTGGATCTGCAGTGCGGTCACGGAGAGTAAAAATAAGTTGACTTATTAAACCACGTTCAGTCCATCCGGTGCAACATGGCCGGGTGCTACGCTCTCTGAAGGCAAATGAAGACAGGTAATTAGGCGCCATATCTTGCAAATATTTAAAAGGCCCTGCCAGCCTGGTTCATAAAAAAAAAAAACCCTAAAAAACCGTGCATGGATAAAAGAGATTCAAATGAGCCTTTTATGGCATTCTCGCATTATCCAGTCTGTTAAATCCTCATTCCTTTGAAGGATGTGTTCTATTTATCCTGAAATTAAAACCCATTAGAGTCAACGGTCAAGATCGGAGATGTTATTTGCCATATTGCGTGAGGCCTTCGACAAACAGCTGTCATCAAATATTGGTAGAGCTATAAACTACATTTTCCTGCCAGGAGATGACAGTTTTTCTTCTTACCGGCATAGCCACTAGAGGGCAGTCTTGTTATTTGTTTTGTCAACAAGTTGCACTTTCGGGAAGATTTTTTTTAAAAAAATAAGATAAAACCAACTAAACTGATATTACTGTACCTGTGATAGATGATGCCAAACAAACAAACAAATCCCACCCCACTCTTTTTTCCTGACTTTGCGGAGAATATTTTAAAAGCGAGTCGATTTCATTTGATGCCGTGATTTTAACAACAGAGGCACGCCAATTTTTCCAAACGCTTTGAAAAGGAGTGCAGGGCGGATCTCCCCAATATTTTTATTTTATTCATTAAATTTATGCGACGTAGGAGATGGTGGCTTTCTGCTGAATGAGGGTTGGTCTGCTTAAGTCAGCATCCTCAACAGAGGTCAGGCAGCTGTTCCCCAGGGTTGGGGCAAGAGGTTTTCCCAGCCTGCATGGGTGATCTGGGGAATTCTGGGAGCTCATAGACTCTGGAAGGGACCCTGGAGGTCTTCTAGTCCAACCCCATGCCCAAGGCAGGAGCCCTTATACTGTCCGCAAGGTAGAAATCCACAACCGTGGCAACTTTCAGATGGAGGGACTTCAACCCCCAGAATTCTCTAAAATACATTTTTAAAAAAAAAATTGATTTATATGCTGCCCTTCTCTGGAGACTCAGGGTGGCTTACAAGGCGTTAAGCAATAGCCTTCATACTTTTGTATATTTATACAAAGTCAGCTTATTGCCCCCACAAACTGGGTCCTCAATTTACCTACCTTAGAAAGGATGGGAGGCTGAGTCAACCTTGAGCCTGATGAGATTCGAACTTACAGTAATTGCAGACAGCTGGTCTTTAATCACAATGCTTTTAGTCTGCTGAGCTATCCAGGCTCCTATATTTTCTTTTAACTTTCATACTAATACAATCTTCATCCAAAACAATTTAATTATATTCGGGGTTGCTCTTCTACCATTTCATCTCCCTTGTTTTACAACAATCCTTCTTCTCCTTCTCCTCTCTTTCCTTTCCCTCCCTTCTTCCATCTACTCTTCTACTTCCTTCCTTCTTCCTCTCCTCCTCTCCTCTCCTTCCTTTCCCCCCCCCACACCTCTCTTCTAACTTTTTCCCCTACTCTTGTTTCACCTCTCTTTCTTCCTCTCCTTTTCCCTTTCTTCTTTCCCTCTCTCTCCTTCCTCTCTTGTACATTTAAGATATGTTTATGAGAAAGAAAAAAAAAATAAAAATAAAAAACTTTTTCAAAAAAACAACCAGAGTTCCCCAGAGAGCATGAGTAGCCTGGGGAATTCTGGGAAGTCATAGAATCTTAGGACTGGAAGGGGCCCTGGAGGTCTTCTAGTCCAACCCCACACTCAAGGCAGGAATCCTTATACCACCTGCAAGGTAGAAATCCACAATCTTGGCAACTTTCAAATGGAGGGACTTTAACACCCAGAATTCCCCAGAGAGCATGGTGGCCAAGATGATAGATTTCTCCCCCCCCCCCCATTTCTTGTACCCACCCAAACTCTTCCTTCACACCCTGGGAAGAGGGGGGGGGGGAGAAATGCAGATTTAGCCCCAGACATCACTGATGCCAGCAGGGATTTCCTTTTCTTGATTTCCGATCTAATTTTCACTGAAAAACATCCGAAGGCAGGTTTCCAGTGGGATCGGATGTTAGAGATTATGCAGGGGAACAAGGGGTTTTAAAGCAGTTAGGATGCAAGGCCAGATGTCGGGAATTAAGAATGTGCATCTTTCTTTTAATCCTTCCAAAAAAACCCCACAACCCTTTGCCAGAAAAATGTGAGTATATCTATTTACCATGTCTGCTTGCCTGCCTACCTACTCTGTCTGTCTGTCTGTCTGTCCATCCGTCCGTCCGTCCGTCCATCCATCCATCCCACTCTCTATCTCTATCCATCCATGCATCCATATCTATCTGTCTATCATCTATCTATCTATCTATCTATCTATCTATCTATCTATCTATCTATCTATCTATCTATCTATCTCCATCCACTCATCCATCTCTATCTCTATCTATCTGTCTGCCTTGTCTGTCTGTCTGCCTATCTATCCATCCATCCATCTCTGTCTGTTTGTCTGTCTAGTCTATCCATCCATCTCTAGCTATATGTCTGTCTGTCTGTCTGTCTGTCTGTCTGTCTGTCTGTCTGTCTGTCTGTCTGTCTATCTATCTATCTATCTATCTATCTATCTATCTATCTATCTATCTATCTATCTATCTATCTATCTATCTATCTATCTATCTATCTATCTATCTATCTATCTATCTATCTATCTCAGGACAGATGTGGAAGGAACAGTAAATTAGACCTGAGATTTTTTTTCTCTTTAGCAACCCTGAAATTCTTCAATAATCAGAGATTCCTGATACAAAGTAAATGAATCTTTGGGATAGGTTGGAGAAGCTGTCCTGGATCATAATCCTTCTGGCCCCCGTTTTATAATACAGTTGGTCCCCGACTTACAACAGTTCATTTAGTGACCGTTTGAAGTTACAACGGCAGTCAAAAAAGTGACTTAGGACCGCTTTTCACATGTACGGCCATTGCAGCATCCCTCCATGATCAAAATTCGGACAGTTGGCAACTGACCCTTATTTATGACGGTTGCGGTGTCCCGGCGTCACGCGATCCCCTTTTTGCAACCTTCTGGCAAGCAAAGTCCATGGGGAAGCCAGATCCACTTAACGACCGTGTTCCTAACCTATCGACTGCAGTGATTCACTTAACAACCGTGGCAGGGAAGGTCATAACATAGGGGCAAAACTCATTTAACAAATGTCTCGCTTAGCAACAGAAACGTGGGGCTCCGTTGTGGTTGTTAAGTCGAGGACTACAAGCTGCTGTGGCCTAGAGGTGGAGCTCTTGCCTAGCAATCAGGAGGTTGTGAGTTCGATCCTAGGTAGAGGCAGATGTAGGGTCTCCTGCTTGGGTAAGGGGTTGGACTAGATGACCCGTAAGGTCCCTTCCAACTCTGTAAATCTGTTAACTACCTGTAATCTATGAAATGACACCCATCAAAACAGCAACATCCATCCAGGAGGAGAGCAAAGGCAGATTCCTGGCTGGCGCTTTTCCAAGCCCCGGGAACAGCCAGACATTATATTCGCCGCAGAGAAACTCTTGTGTCTTGGTGACAGTTGCCGCTTGCAAGAGAAGCTTTTTCAGGTCGTGGCACTCTTCAGAGGGGGGGGGGGGGAAATCTTTTTTTTTTCCAGGGCAGAGGTGGAGGCCAAAAAACCCTTTTTCCTCTCCTGAATGGTGTTTTCACAGCAGGATTTTTTTTTTCAAAACTTCTTGTTACATGTTCTTCCCAGCTGGAGACGGGCACCAAGCTGTGTGCCTTTAGAGACACACAGATTGTCATTTTTTCCCCTCCTCCCCCTGGGTCAAAGACTGAAGAAATTTGCAGGAAGGGAGGGAGAGAAAACTATTTTTTCCTTCCTTCCTTCCTTCCTTCCTTCCTTCCTTCCTTTCTTTCTCTCTCCTTCCTTCCTTCTCTCCTATCCTTCTCTCCCTTTCTCCCTCCTTCTTTCTCCCTTTCTCCTTCCTTCTCCCTTTCTCCTTCCTTCTTCTATCCTTCTCTCCCTTTCTCTCTCCTTCTTTCTTTCTCCCTCTCCTTCCTTCCTTCTATCCTGCTCTCCCTTTCTCCCTCCTTTTCTCCCTTTCTCCTTCCTTCCTTCTATCCTGCTCTCCCTTTCTCCCTTCTTTCTTTCTCCCTTTCTCCTTCCTTCCTTCTATCCTGCTCTCCCTTTCTCCCTCCTTCTCTCCCTTTCTCCTTCCTTCCATCTTGCTCTCCCTTTCTCCCTCCTTCTTTCTTTCTCCCTTTCTCCTGCCTTCCTTCTATCCTTCTCTCCCTTTCTCCCTCCTTCTTTCTCCCTTTCTCCTTCCTTCCTTCTATTCTCCTCTCCCTTTCTCCCTCCTTCTTTCTTTCTCCCTTTCTCCTGCCTTCCTTCTATCCTTCTCTCCCTTTCTCCTTCTTTCTCCCTTTCTCCTTCCTTCCATCCTGCTCTCCTTCTCCCTCCTTCTTTTTCTCCCTTTCTCCTTCCTTCCATCCTGCTCTCCCTTTCTCCCTCCTTCCTTCTATCCTGCTCTCCCTTTCTCCCTCCTTCTTTCTCCCTTTCTCCTGTCTTCCTTTTATCCTGCTCTCCCTTTCTCCCTCCTTCTTTCTCCCTTTCTCCTGTCTTCCTTCTATCCTTCTCTCCCTTTCTCCCTCCTTCTTTCTCCCTTTCTCCTTCCTTCCTTCTATTCTCCTCTCCCTTTCTCCCTCCTTCTTTCTCCTACCTTCTTTCTTTCTCCCTTTCTCCTTCCTTCCTTCCTTGGAACATAGAACAATAGCATTAGAAAGGGTTTTTGGAGGTCTTCTAGTCCAGCCCCCTGCTCAAGCACTGTACCACTGTGAGACGTTTTGCACTCATTCACAGATCTTTCCTGAGCCTCTCTTCAGAAGGCAGGCTCGTGGTATGTTTGTGGCGATGAGAAAGCAAGCAGAGTTTGCATTTAGCACATAGAATAATAGGGATGGAAAGAAGCTTCTACTCCCCACACCTCAAGGCAGAGGACCTTATATCATCCTGGACAAATGGCTATCCAATCTCTTCTTTAAAATCCCACCCCCAACTCCTAAAGGCAACCTGATTAATTGTTCTCACTGTCAGGAAATTTCTCCTTAGTTCCAGGTTGCTTCTCTCCTTGGTTAGTTTCCCTCCCCCCCCCATTGCTTCTTGTCCTGCCTTCTGGTTTTTGAAGAATGTCACTGGGTTATTTGTATTTGCCAGCTGAGCTTCCATTCTGAACATTACGGCAGCTTGCCAGAGAACCTTATCACATAGATAAGGCTGTCTTGTGATTTTTGAACTACTGCGCATGTTCACATTCTTTCTTTTTCTAACTTCTTGATTTACTTTTTCCTTTGTCTGTCTGTGTGATAAACTGCCGGTAAGATGTAGTTAGCTAGGTTTTTACTTTTACAATAAAATGTTTCTTAGAATACATTCGGGTTTTCTTTCTTTGAGAGTATACACCATGGAAAACAAGATCCATTCACCTCTAATTACAGTTTCCCCGGGGGGGACGAGGGACGAGGCTGATTCACACTTCAACAATGGTAGCAGAGGATGGTTTGATTTATTTTGTTTTCCTTGGCCGTTACTCAACTGATAAGCGAATAGGCTATTAGGCAATTAGTTTTTCAGCGATTGAAGAACACTGATTACTTACTGCAAATATGCCAAGAAAGAAAAAGAAACCCAAACGAAGAGCTTGATGCATTCATCCCTGATGAATGACTCCCTCCACTTTGACTCCACTTGATTCCCTCCACTTTGTGGCAGCCCCTCAAATACTGGAATACCACCATCATGTCCCCCCTGGTCCTTCTTTTCGCTAGACTAGCCAAACTCAGTTTCTGCTATCGTTCTTCATATGTTTTAACCTCCAATCCCCTTATCATCATTGCTGTTCTTCTCTGCAGTTTCTCCTCCTCTCCAATTCTCCTTTTCCCATTCTTTGGGTAGCCTCTTAGAACACTGCATGTTTCAATGACATCCAAATGTTTTTTTTTTAAAAAAATGCTTCTGAACCTCCAAACATCCCTGCAAGTAAAAAAAAATAAAATAAAATAAAGCCTTAGTAAGACCACACCTAGAATCCTGCATCCAGTTTTGGTCACCACATTATAAGAAAGAGATTGAAACTCTAGAAAGAGTGCAGAGAAGAGCAACCAGGATGATGGAGGGATTGGAGGCTAAAACATACGTTGAATGTTTGTACTTGGCTAATCAAGTGAGAAGAGAAGGACCAGGGAAGACATGATAGCAGTGGTCCATTATTTGAAGGGCTGCCACAGAGAAGAAGAGGTCAAGCTATTCTCCAAAGCCAGACAAGGAACAATGGATGGAAACTGATCAAGGAGAGATTCAACCTGGAAGTAAGGATAAATTTTCTCGCAGTGAGAACCATCAACCCATGGAACAGAAGTTGCCTTCGGAAGTTGTGGCAGCTTTATCCCTGGAAGCTTTCAAGAAGAGACTGGACAGCCATCTGTCAGAAATGGTGGAGGGTCTCCTGCTTGGGTGGGAGGTTGGACTAGATGATCTACAAGGTCCCTTTCCAACTCTGTTATTCTGTTATTATTCTGTTATTCAGAAGTTGTGGGAGTTTCATCACTGGAGGCTTTCAAGAGGAGAGTGGACTGCCATCTGGCAGAAATGCTGTAAGGTGTCCTGCTTCGGTGGGGGGTTGGACTAAATGACCTACAAGGTCCCTTTCTAACTGTCTTAATCTGTATCTAAGGGAATAAATAAGCATGCTGCAGTGTTTGATTTCCTAGGAGCCAGGTCTCAGGCGTAAACCTCCCCCAAAATATTTCTCTCATGAGGATAGAGCAGCAAAGTTAATCGCCCCTCCGATCCTGTAAAGAGATTCAGCCTCTCCTTCAGAACTCGGTACAAAATGTGACATCCATGGAGCATATTAAGAATTCATGAAAAGAGAAAGGCATTCAAAAATAAAAATAAAAATAAATGCGGCTGATGGATGGAAGCTTACATTCCGTATCTCGGGAAGTCTTCTTTCCAGCAGGGAAGGACAATTCAAAACCAGCGGTAGCGAAGGCTGAAAAAAGCTTTGGTTCTCTCCGTGTGTCTGTATAATATTGATGCCACTTGATCAACCCTCTTTAAAAAGCAGCGACAAATAATGAAACCTCTCCTTCCTGCCTCTCGGCAGCCAAATTTATTTTCCTCTCGAATCAGGCTCAACAGCAGGGTTTTTTCTCTTTCAATTTCCTGCCTGCTCTTCCAGGTTTCTGCTCCGGGGTTTTAGATTCCAAGAACTCCAGAGTGCTTCCTGGCTGTGCCTAGGTCTCCATTCACACAAGCACTTTGGCCTCAGCTGGTGCCAACTCTGGGCTTCAATAGTCTACTAGGGTTCTTGAGTAGTGGTGGGATTCAGCCGGTTTGGGAGAACCGGTAAATTGCTGGCCAGCCCCTCCCCTGAGTCCCCACACGCCCCATTTTGGCTCCCAGGTACGTGCAGGGAGGCCTAGTAGGCCCGAAATGGGGTGCAGAGGGGGTGCAGCAGTGGTGGGTTACCCCCGGTTCGGACCGGTTCGTAAGAAGCAGTAGTAAAACCGGTGGGAAGCTCCACCACCTGCCCCGGATGTCATCATCAGCAATCTGCGCATGTGCAGAAGCAAGAGCCTGGATAGCTCAGCAGACCAAAAAGCATTGTGATTAACATTCAGCTGTCTGCAATTACTGTAAGTTCGAATCTCACCAGGCTCAAGGTGGACTCAGCCTTCCATCCTTTCTAAGGTGGGTCAGTTGAGGACCCAGTTTGTGGGGACAATAAGCTGACTTTGTATAAAATATACAAAAGTAGGAAGGCTATTGCTTAACGCATTGTAAGCCGCCCTGAGTCTCCGGAGAAGGGCGGCATAGAAATCTAATTAAAAGAAGAAAAAGAAAGAAAGAAAGAAAGGAAGGAAGGAAGGAAGGAAGGAAGGAAGTAAGGAAGGAAGGAACATCCAGCTGTCTGCAATTACACCAGTTTGAATCTCACCAGGCTCAAGGTGGACTCAGCCTTCCATCCTTTCTAAGGTAGGTAAATTGAGGACCCAGTTTGTGGGGACAATAAGCTGACTTTGTATAAATATACAAAAGTATGAAGGCTATTGCTTAATGCATTGTAAGCCGCCCTGAGTCTCCGGAGAAGGGCGGCCTATAAATCAAATAATAATAAAAAAAGGCACGAACAGAAGCCAAGCAATCCCATTGCGAACCGCTAGTAAAGGTAAATAGAACCCACCCCTGGGGTGCACCCCCCCCCCGTTGCCTATTTTTGCTCTTAGGAGGCTTCAGGGAGGCCTCCTAGGGATAAAATGGGGTATGCAGTGTGTGTGCGGCGCGGCCCCCCCACGGCCAATTTTCACTCCCAGCAGGCTGCAGGGAGTCCTCCTAGGCCCAAAATGGGGTGCTAGGGGGGCACGTTTCCCCCCCGGCCCATTTTTGCTCCGGGGGGGGGGGGGGTGCAGTGTGCTGCCTGTCACACCCCATGGCCACGTCCACTATGGCCACGCCCACCCAGCCGGTCATTAGGGCAGAGAACCGGTTGTTAAATTATTTGAATCCCACCACTGTATAATCTTGAGGCTTGGAAGGGGTTCTGCCATCTCTCCCCCACCTTCGGGTATCAACACCATCCAATCTGGCAATTTTGTTTGTCTGTCCTCCCTGCCCCGCCCTCCACTGAATTTTGAAGAAGCAGTTTGGTGTAGTGGTTAAGATGCTGGCCTTGAAACCAGGAGACAGAGAGTTCTAGTCCCGCCTTAATGAAAATTGGGTGGGTGACTTTGGGCCAATCACTAGGAGACGGTGAGTTCTAGTCCTGCCTTAGCCATCAAAGTCATCTGGGTGACCTTGAGCCAGTTCCATTCTCTCAGCCCAGCCCACCTCAAAGGATTGTTGTGGGAAAAAGGACTATTAGGTATATTTGCTACCTTGAGTTTACTAATAAAGTAATAGGATAACCATCTAAGATAGGATAACAATCTAATAAATAAAAATAGAGTTGAATGCAGGCTTGTACTAAAGTATCTTGTATATCTCCTCTTCTTATTCCTTTGCTGTTAGAGTAACAGACTTGAAATATTTTTCAGTGACGTATCTGAACTATATGGAAGCTGCTCAGAATTCTTTCCAATTGGGCGGCTTTAAAAATCCAGTCAATCCATCAATCCTGAATAAAAAAAAAGTCAATGCCAGACATTTTCCCAGCCGAGAAAAATGTTATGGATGGGATCTCTTCAGTCAGGATTGAATTAAACCTGAAGGGATCTTTCCCTTTGAAGCTAAGCTAAGACTTTTAAAGATTTTGGCGTAGATTTGGCCAATGATCCGGACAAAGAACCAATCAGAGGTGAGCCCTTACCAATCTGCACCGATCAAAAACCAGCTCGGCTAAAGATCAATCAGAAGTCGGCGCATCTGGCTGTAAAGACAGCAACCCACTCAGCCTTTATTCAGTTGCCTGTAGATGACTGAAGATGTCAGCCAAAGTTACCAAGTGAAATATCAGATAATTTTCTCTGTTGGACCACAATCGTCAAAATGCTTCCATCCCTCCCAAATCCTACAAATTCTTTCAACCAAACTTAAGGTTCTTCCCTTGACTTTCCAGGTGTCGTATTTCTCCTGCCTTGCCCAGGTCCTTGTCCTGCCTAAAGAGTTAGCCCAATCTTGGGATCACCTCCCTTCCCTGCTTCAGAGACCGAGAGCTTCTCCTTCTCACCTCCTTAGTCATATAACGAGTTCTACGGTTCTACGGACTGAGTGGGAGACACCCCCCCCACCCCACCCGAAGCAGTTTATCTGCTCTCAATGAGCCCTCCCTAAAGAGATCCCCCGAATCCGCTTGGGAATGTCGCGGTGTGTGTGTGTGTGTGTATGTGTGTCTATGAAATTTTAATGCCCTCCAACAGTGGTGGAATTCAAAGCTTTTTTACTATCGGTTCTGTGGGTGTGGCTTGGTGGGCGTTGCTTGGTGGGGGTGGCAGGAAAGGGAAGGGATACTGCAAAATCTCCATTCTCACCCCACTCCAGTGGAAGGATACTGCAAAATCTCCATTCCCACCCCACTCCAGGGGAAGGATACTGCAAAATCTCCATTCCCACCCCACTCCAGGGGAAGGATACTGCAAAATCCCTATTCCCTCTCCACTCCAGGGGAAGGATACTGCAAAATTCCCCTTCCCACCCCACTCCAGGGGAAGGATACTGCAAAATCTCCATTCCCACCCCACTCCAGGGGAAGGATATTGCAAAATCCCCATTCCCTCTCCACTCCAGGGGAAGGATATTGCAAAATCCCCATTCCCTCTCCACTCCAGGGAAAGGATACTGCAAAATCCCCATTCCCACCCCACTCCAGGCGAAGGATACTGCAAAATTCCCCTTCCCACCCCACTCCAGGGGAAGGATACTGCAAAATCCCCATTCCCTCTCCACTCCAGGGGAAGGATACTGCAGAATTCCCCTTCCCACCCCACTCCAGGGGAAGGATACTGCAGAATTCCCCTTCCCACCCCACTCCAGGGGAAGGATACTGCAAAATCCCCATTCCCACCCCACTCCAGGGGAAGGATACTGCAAAATCCCCCTTCCCACCCCACTCCAGGGGAAGGATATTGCAAAATCTCCATTCCCACCCGTCTGGGGCCAGCCAAAGGTGGTATTTGCCAGTTCTCTGAACTGCTCAAAATTTCCGCTACCAGTTCTCCAGAACCTGTGGGAACCTGCTGAATAGCACCCGTGCCCTCCAAGCATTTAAACTACCTGTATGAAACTGTGACCACAGAAACCAGAACAGGTCCATCTTCTCATTTATACCGATAAAGAGACAATTCAAGGGCCAAGAGATAACACGCATCTTTCTGGAGGTTCGTTCATGGGGAAGAAATTAATACAAAAATTAATATGACATATATCTATATCAGTGTGTACCAGGGCAGAGTGATTTCCATCTTAAAAGTATTTTGTTTCCAACACGTTCAGCATTCTAATGTTCCTCTTTGTTCCTTATTTTTATACACTTTTAAAATGTGAGCATCCACCCTCTTGGCTCCCTCCATGCTGAAGGAAAGGCACTCTGCCCATGCTCTATGGCACCTTCTTATGACTTTTGCTTATTTCATCGTTTTGATTCTTTGCACAAGGAAGCATCTGTTCAGCGTCCAAGCCTGCACGAATCCATCCACGTGGATACGGGGGAGTTAAAATCCCTGGCTCTTAAATTTTCTTAGAAACCAAATCTGCCGTTTTTCATCCAGTTCATTCCCGCTGCTAAAACACAGTTTGTTTGCATCCTGGTTTCTCCAACCAAGCCACAGTTTAAGCCATAACAGGCACAGCTCACACAGTTCCAACAGAGAATCCATCCCCGTAGCGGGATAAAGCAGCCTAAAAAACAACGGGGTCTCTTCTGGGTTAGTGCCACAAGTGAACCTGGCTTGTTGGTTGAACCTGGCAAGCCAGGGTTTAAAACAAGACGTGAGTAGACTGACCGAGGCAGTGGTGCCGAGCCAAATTATTATACGTTGCCCGTTTGCGGCTCAGAAGGTGGGTGAAGTCCAGCAGGTTGCAAAATCGTGATTTATAGCTCAGTCTGGGGGTAGGAACCCAGCCGGTTCTAGCAACAAACCCTCATTAATCAAGTCGTGGCTTAGCCCCAGGAGCAACGCCGGGCCGGTGCGGAGGCCGCTCTCTCTAACCATCCTCGCTCCTGTACCCCACGACCTACGCAGCGCCACCCCTAAAAGGAAGCAAACTCTTCCATTCCTGCCCCCACCCCTCCCGTTTCGATTTCATAATTCCAGCCACTTTTTGCCTTTTGCAAAAAAAAAAGAAAGTATGAAAAAACAAAAAAAAACAGCGAGGGGAAATCTGGCACACAGGAGAAAGAAAGAAAGAGAGAGAGAGAGAGAGAGAGAGAGAGAGAGAGAGAGAGGCAGGCAGAGGTCCCCCCTTCCCCTCCCTTCCCCTCCTCTCTCTCTCTCTCTCTTTCTCTCTCTAAGGCAAGCTGCCCCCCTCTCCATCCTTCGCCCCCCTCCCCCCAAGGGATTGGCTGGCAGAGTTTGTCAATCGCCGCTCTTCCTCCTCCTCCTCCTCCTCCTCCTCGCCTCCTCCTCCCCCCCCCCGGATTCCGACTTGAGCACAGAGTTTGCGCCAGCAAAAGAAACCGGGCGCTTCTCTTCCTCCCCCACTTCCACCCCCTCCCCGGCCCCGCTTTTCTCTTCTTCCTCTCTTCCTTCTCCCATCTTCGGGCCGCGTTTTTCCCTGCGAGCCCCCCGAGATTTGAGCTTCTTGGGTTCCGACTCTTTCCCACCTCCCCCTTCTTCCTCCTTCCTCGACACCGGCACTGCCCACCTCCCTTCCCCTCCTCCTTCCCGTGCGCGCGCGGGGGCGCGCCTGGCTGGCGATGGGACCGGCATGGAAGACGATGCCGCCGCCGCCGCGAAGAGGGGACCAGCCCCGGCGCCCGGGCGCAGCAGCCGGAAGGGAGGCTGAGCGCCCCCCGCGCCCCTCTTAAGCTCGCCCCCTCCTCCCTTCCTCCCTCCCTTCTTCAGCCCGAGAATATCCATCCCCCCCCCAATTACTCAGAGCGGCGTTGCGAAGCTTCCGTGCAATTTCTCCGAGGGGGAAGAAGCGGGGGGCTGCGAGGGTGCCAAGGCGCGTGCCAGGCTTGGGGGCTTTCTGTTTTTTGGAACATAAAAGCAGGAAGGGGGGGCTGTCAGTCTGTCTGTCTGCCTGGGAAAACTGCCCCCCCCCTTTTGCCTGTCTCTCCTTCTGCCTTCCCGGGAGGAAAGAGGATCTCCCCCCCTCCCCAATTTTTCTCTCCCCCCCCCACGCAAACAGCTGCTGGCGAGAGCCGAGGTGATGCGACGCCCACCTTACTTCTCTCCTGCTGGCGCCCTGCCCGCCGACCCCGACTCCGGCACTTCGTTCTTTTTGGGGCGCCCCCGGCCCGTCTCGGAGGAGAACTCCTGGGGACGGTGCCCCGCTGGGGGCCGCGAGAGGCTGGGCAGGCAGCGAGCTTGCGATCGCGCTCCGCGCCCCCCCTGCCCGCGCGGGGATCGCGGCTCCCCCTCGCTCCTCCCGAATTGGGGGCGCAGGGCTTGAGAAGCGGCGCGGGAGGTCTGGGGAGGATCGGGATGGACCCCCGCTGGCGCTGGGCAAGAGAAGGAGGAGGGACCATGGTTGCTGCTCCGGCCGGGACCAGGCGAAGCCCAAGCCTGCGCCCTTCGGTGGTGGTGGGGCTGCTGCTGCTGCTGGCCGCGTTCGGTGGAGGTAAGGCTGCGAAGTTGGTCACTTAAGCTTCAAGTTGTTTTCTTCTTCTTTCTCATTTCCCCCCTCCTCCCCTTCCCCCCTTCCTTCCTTCCTTCCTTCCTTCCTTCCTTCCTTCCTTCCTTCCTTCCTTCCTTTTTCCTCCTCCTCCTCCTCCTCCTCTTCCCTTCCCTTCCCTTCCCTTCCTTTTATTTCCTTCTTTTCCTCCCTCCCTCCCTCCCTTCCCTTTCCTTCCCTTTCCTTTCCTTCCCTCCTCCTTTCTCCTCTTCCCTTTCCCCTTCCCTTCCTTCTTTTCCTTCCTTCCTTCCTTCCCCCCTCCTCCTCTTCTCTTCCCCCTTCCCTTCCCTTCCTTTTTATTTATTTATATTTATAATTGGACTTATATGCCACCCTTTCTCCGCGAGGACTCAGGGCGGCCCTTCCTTGTTTTCCTTCTTTCATTTCTTCCCTTCCTTGTTCCCTTCCTTCCTTCCTCCTTTCCTTCCCTCCTCTTCCTCCTCTTCCTTTCGCCCTTCCATTCCTTCCTTCCTTCCTTCCTTCCTTCCTTCCTTCCTTCCTTCTTTCCTCCTCATCTTCCCTTCCCCCTTCCCTTCCCTTCCCTTCCCTTCCCTTCCCTTCCCTTCCCTTCCCTTCCCTTCCCTTCCCTTCCCTTCCCTTCAATTCCTTCCTTCCTTCCTTCCTTCCTTCCTTCCTTCCTTCCTTCCTTCCTTCCTTCCTTCCTTCCTTCCTAGTTAAAAGTGTTCTTTTCTTCAGGCGGGACTCCTTTCACTGTAATCACCCTGTGCTAAATGATATTTGACATTCCACCATGGCGTAGTTGCAAATCGCAGGAACTTTAAATTAGCCAGACTTCCTTTTTCTTTCCCCAGGAGCGATTGTGGTTGATCCAGGAGCTCGATCCTACCTCCTACAAAGTCGCTGCTTGATTTGCAGAATAGCAATTCACCAGGTGAAGCACTCTCTCGAGTCACCTGGCCTATTGTTCTTGTGGGCAAGCTCTGGCATTGTCGGGGATGGGGGGGAGGGTCAGGTGGTAGAAAAGTCTGTGTTTGGCTGCTGGCCATGAAAAAGGAAGGTTTTTCGTTTTTGTTCTTTTTAAAGCAATCCTTTTAAGTTGCATTCTTTTCATGCTGAGGAATTCATGTTTGTAGAAGGCATGGAACGTGGGTGCAGAAGGAGGCACAAGCAGTGTCATCCGTTGGGCTTTTGCAATCCAAGACTATTTTGGCCTGGCCTTGTTGGCTTGGCTGCAAGCCCCACTCACTTTCAACAGCCTGCTCTCCCATTTCGCAGAAAGGAAAAACCGAGGCCAGGGAGCAGGATCACAGACTAGGCAGGTCAATCTAATAGAATAGAATAGAATTCTTTCTTGGCCAAGTGTGATTGGACACACAAGGAATTTGTCTTTGGTGCATATGCTCTCAGTGTACATAAAAGAAAAGATACGTTCATCGAGAATCATAATGATAGTCATAGGGTACAAATAAGCAATAAAACTGTTTAGAGCTGCTCGGTCCAGTCAAAAATAAGTGCCGCCGGGATGACCTAGGTACATGTAGTCCCCGACTTACAACAGTTTGTTTAATGGCCATTTGAAGTTATGACGGTGCCGAAAATAGCAACTTGTGACCTTTTCTCACACTTAACGACCGTTGTGCCATCCCCTGTGGTCCCATGATCAAAATTCAGACACTCAGCAGCCGATTCGTACTTATGACGGTTGGATTGTCCTGAGGCCACATAGTCTCCTTTGGAGACCTGATGAGCAAAATCCACGGGGAAGCCAAGATTCATTTATCAGCCAGGTTGCTAATTTAAAAGATTGCCAGATTAATAGAGTTGGAAGGGACCTTGTAGGTCATCTAGTCCAACCCTTGACCCAGGCAGGAGACCCTACACCATTTCTGACAGATGGCAGTCCAGTCTCTTCTTGAAAGCCTCCAGTGATGAAGCTCCTACAAATTCCAAAGGCAACTTCTGTTCCATCGGTTAATTGTTTTCACAGAACAATTTCAGTGATTCAGCTTCTTAACAACGGCGGCAAAAAAAGGTCATAAAATGGGGCAAAGCCCACATAAAATGGGGCAAAGCCCATCTCCCTTAGCAACAAAAATTTTGGACTCCATTGTGGTTGTAAGCCGAGGACTGCCCATATGTTTCTTGGCACACGTGTGTTAAGATATTCCTTCATCCGTGATGCTTGAAGATGAAGATGAATGAATCACGTGCCATAACCACGACGGGATGACATGAGAAAAAGCAGACCTCCAAGAGGCTTACAGACATGATGGAGCGCTTGAAAACGCATCTCGGGAGGAGGTACAGAAGCTACCGACGTGATAGCTTGGCTTCCCGAGTTGTTTTAGATCTCTGCATCTCCCTAAACATTTCTTGGCTAGAACATTGCTAAGATCTGCTCAATTTTGCCCTGGGCCTTGGCGTCACCTCTCTCCTGGCTGCCGAATAAGGTTCTTAGATGTTGGCTTCCAAGGTGGTAGGAGATGCAAGCTGATTGTTCCAGTGAAGGATGGAAGTTGGAATCAGGGTAAGGAGCTAGCTTTTGAGTTCCTTGCCGTTGCGAGAGAATTGTGCTAGTTCTCTTATTATTTGGTTAACTAATTGCATTTTTATGGCCTGGCTTTAAAAAGCCTCCAAACCTCCCTAGCCTGTCTATATTGGAATTACTGATACGTTTTGATCAACTGTAGGTCAATTCTTCTTTAAGGCAGTGAGAACAATCAACCCATGGAACAGAAGTTGCCTTCAGAAGTTGTGGGAGCTTCATGACTGGAGGCTTTCAAGAAGAGACTGAACTGCCATCTTTTTTTTTTAAATTTGATTTATATGCCGCCCTTCTCCGGAGACTCAGGGCGGCTTACAATGCATTAAGCAATAGCCTTCATACTTTTGTATATTTATACAAAGTCAGCTTATTGCCCCCAACAAACTGGGTCCTCAATTTACCCACCTTATAAAGGATGGAAGGCTGAGTCGACCTTGAGCCTGCCTGGGATTGAACTCACAAGTAATTGCAGCAGCTGGATCTTAAATGCTGCCTTGTAGGAGGCATTACTCCCCTATGCTACTCAGGCTCAGAAATGGTGTAGGGTCTCCTGCTTGGGAGGGTTGGACTAGATGACCAACTCTTATTCTGTTCTGTTCTGTTCTGCTTGAGATCTCTGCCTAGAAGACAGAACAGCCATGCTAGAAAGAGTGCAGAGAAGAGCAACCAGGATGATGAGGGGACTGGAGGCTCAAACATACAATGAACGGTTGCAGGAACTGGGCCTGGCTGGTCTAGTGGAGAGAAGGACCAGGGGAGACAGAATAGCAGTCTTTCGATATTTGAGGGGCTGCCACAGAGAGGAGAGGGTGAAGTTATTCTCCAAAGCACCTGAAGGCCAGACAAGGAATAATAGATGGAAACTGAACAAGGAGAGATTCAACCTAGAAATAAGGAGGAATTTTCTGACAGTGAGAACAATCAACCGACGGAACAGAAGTTGCCTTCAGAAGTTGTGGGAACTTCATCCCTGGAAGCTTTCAAGAAGAGACTGGACTGCCATCTGTCAGAAATAATGTAGGGTCTCCTGCTTGGGCGGGGGATGGACTAGATGGCCTATAAGATCCCTTCCAACTCTGTTCATCTGTAAAGGCAAAATCCGAGAATGGCTTATGAAAGACTCTTTAACATGGAAAAGTTTTGCCATTCAGTCCGTAGGGAAGGGTTTTTTTTTTTTAAAACCTTCTGCTGGAGGGGTTGTGAAACACCCGGAATGGGACTGACAGTCTGAAAACACTAAGAAGTCCTAGAGAAAGAGACATCTTGAAGGTGAAGGTTATCCTTCCTGCTTATCAGGAGGGAATGGGTTGCGGGCTCCCCCTCCCCCCCGGGCGGACGATGACGACTCAGTGTCATGGCTGCATCTCACCTATCTGACAGCCTGACATGGGGCAGGACCTGAGGAGGAGACCGTGGGTTGAGTGTTGAGCAATTATTCCAGGCTTATGAGGCCTCGTCCCTCTCTCTTCTATAGGGAGGTCTCCTAGGGTCTCCAAGGGGTTGGCCTAGAAGACCTCCAAGGTCCCTTCCAGCTCTATTCTGATTGATGGATTGAAGATAAAGTGTGACTTCTGGTCATTTCTGGTGTCCTTGGCCATAATATATAAATCGTTCTCCATTGCCGTCTTTTCAGTTTCCCTGAGACTATTTGCATGGTGTCCCAGCTATGGACTAACCAAGTTCTCCACTGTTGGGCTTTTGTAGGGATCAACCAAGGTCAGCTAAGTGTGGCTGGTAGGGACCAATCATACCCTTAGATCTGTTTGGCGTGAAGGTCCATGCATCTGGAAGAAGGCTGATCTAGAATAGAGCAACCATAAAGCTTCTAGATGGTTTTGGCCGTCCTACGGAGGTCCCTTGCATGGCTTAGTCATCACCTCCTTGGTGTCCAAGGAACTGAGATCCTGACTCTAGAGCCACATTGGGGGGGAAATCACATGTCCTCTTCCTTCTACAATTGTCCACTGGGAACCAACCCAATGTTTTGAGTGATGCTGAATGCACGGCTGTGGTGGAATTATCTACTGGTTGTTAGGGAGTCTCTGGTCTGACCTTGTTTGTTTCCAAGGTTCACGCAGACGTGGGACAGGGAAAGTTCATCTCCGGATAACATCTTGAGATCCTGTGGGCAACTGAGTTCATGTCATGAAGTAAAGGCTCTTCCTTCTCTCCTAGGGTTGGTTGGTCAATGTGGAATCTTTTTTCTGCCCTTTTTCTCTTTATCCATGTTCAGGGTTCTGATGAGCTCGAGTTTTGATCAGCTGCTGTCATTCGGAGAAGGATTGGTCGTTTGCGTTTCTGGATACTTAAGCTTTTATTTATGAATATATTTGCAACGTTTTTACACCCCCTCATGGGTGTCTCTAAGCAATCTGCAACCTCCCGGCTTACAACCGCATAACTCGCTCCACTTTCACAAAAGCAATTGAATAGTCTTCATTAGTTGCAGAAAGGTTCATTAGATTGCAAAATGGGACTTTTATTTTTAGGATCTGTTCTAAAAGAGAGGTGAGAAAAAAAAATATATAGTTGCTTCATTGCTTGGCAAGATGCTTGCAAGAGAGAGATAATTTTTTGGTGAGCTGGAGTTCCATCTCTGGGAAAAAAATATGCTGGTTTTTCGAGAGCCGAGCGAGGAGATTTTTTTCTAGATCTCTGGGGTGGGAGGGAGAGAGAAACCTAGATCTAAATTCCTTGAAAAATCTACACAGATCTAGATTTCAGCTCAAGGAGACCCTGCTTTAGTTGCAAACTCAGTGGGATGCTTTGCTTCAGTGCTGTCTCTTTAGCCTACCTTACAAGGTTATTAAATCAACCAAGATAAAGCTGGTTTGATTAAAGAAAGGAGAGAGATGAGTGATGGTTAATTCTAACAGATTAACAGAATTGGAAGGGACCTTTTGGTCATCTAGTCCAACCCCCTGCCCAAGCAGAAGACCCTACACCATTTTTGACAGAGGGCAGTCCAGTCTCTTCTTGAAAGCCTCCAGTGATGAAGCTCCCATAACTTCTGAAGGCAACTTCTGTTCCACTGGTTGATTGTTCTCACTGTCAGAAAATTCCTCCTTGTTTCCAGGTTGAATCTCTCCTTGCTCAGTTTCCATCCATTGTCTGGCCTTCAGGTGCTTTGGAGAATAGCTTGACCCCCGTCCTCCTCTCTATGGCAGCCCCTCCAATATTGGAAGGCTGCTATCCTGTCTCCCCTGGTTCTTCTCTTCACTAGACTTAGCCATGTCCAGTTCCTGCAACCGTTCTTCAGGTTTTAGTCTCCAGACCTTTGATCATCTTAGATAGATTCAGATTAACAGAGTTAGAAGGGATCTTGTAGGTCATCTAGTCCAACCCCCCACCCAAACAGGAGACCCTACACCCTTTCTGACAGACAGCAGTCCAGTCTCTTCTTGAAAGCCTCCAGTGATGAAGCTTCCAAAACTTCTAAAGGCGACTCCTTTCCATGGGTTGACTGTTCTCACTGCCAGAAAACGTCTTCTTATTTCCAGGTTGAATGTCTCCTTGATCAGTTTCCATCCATTCTTCCTTGTCTGGCCTTCGGGTGCTTTGGAAAACAGCTTGACCCCCTCCTCTCTGTAGCAGCCCCTCAAATATTGGAAGACTGCTATCCTTTCTCCCCTGGTTCTTCTCTTCACTAGGCTAGCCAATTCAATCCTATAAACAGAGATGCTGTTAGCTTGTTCAGAGCTTGGTCTGTTGGCTTGCCCAACCCTGGTAACCATCAACCTATTTGAGATGGTCATAACTTGGGCTTATTTAATAAGCCACAGTTAAACCAACCAGACCAATAGATTGTGGCTTTCAATCTGTGCCTTAGTATAGGTCCGTGATGGCAAACCTATGGCACATGTGCCAGAGGTGGTATGCAGCTCCCTCTCTGTGGGCACGCGAGCCATCGCCCCAGTTCAGCTTCACCACGCATGCGTGTCAGCCTCCCAACGGCCAGCTGCTCTTCGAGTCTCTGCCATGCATGCATGAGGGGGGGCAGGGCATGTGTGAGGAGCGTGCATGCAGGGGGGGGGACGGGGCACATGCATGGGGGCTGCACGCACATTGCATTTTGAGGGTTCGGGCATTCACACATTCATACACACACGCACTTTGGGGACTCGGTCAGGAAAAGGTTAGCCATCATTGGTATAGGACCAATGGTCATTGGTATACTATAGGTGAACGGTCCTCTTTGTCCAGTTTTTTTAACTCCAAAAATTGACCAAAAGGATCTCTCCTTTTACGTTGGTCTTACATGGAGTAGAAGTCAACACTGATAAAAACTTTTTTTGTTGTTTTCATTTTGGTTTTCCTTTGGTGGGACTGGGCACGGAGGGCCAGGGCCGATGTGCCGGGGCGAAAGGCTGAGGAAGGGCCAGCTGAGGAGAAAAGTTTGTGACTAATAACACAGAGGCGAAAACCTTGAGGAGAAAGGCAATAACACAGAGGCGAAAACCTTGAGGAGAAAGGCAAGGTGAAAGGTTTGAGCCAAAAAGTCCCATTCCGTGTAACCGAATCCTTCGGTTTTGTGCCTTCTTTCCTAATTCCTGGGTGGAGTTGAAGGACTCTGCGAAGCTCAGAAGGCTAGCTTTTTTCTTTTTCTTTTTCTTTTTCTTTTTCTTTTTCTTTTTCTTTTTCTTTTTCTTTTTCTTTTTCTTCCCCTTCCCCTTCCCCTTCCCCTTCCCCTTCCCCTTCCCCTTCCCCTTCCCCTTCCCTTTCCCTTTCCCCTTCCCCTTCCCCTCCTCCTCCTCCTCCTCCTCTTCTTCTTTTTCTTTTTCTTCTTCTTCCTTTCTTCCTTTTTCCGGTAAGGAATTACCATAGCTGAACTCCCTTGATCAATGTTGACAGTTTTCTCGTCTCTGTCTTTAAAGTAATGAAAATCGGGGAAGGCCACGTTGGCTGGTGAGTGAGCATTTTGCTACTTTAATCAAATTCTTTTAAGGGCTAATGGCTTTTTCTCCATACGGGGAAAAAAAAAATCAACCGGGCAGGCCTTTCCGAGGGAAACCAAGTGGGGAAACTGGTTCTCTTGTCAAGCAACGGCTTCTTTCTTTGCTACGGAGGAAAAAAAAAATCTGCTGTGATTTAATTTCTCTGTCTCTTCGTAGCATCTGCTTTTGGATCTGCATCGAGGGCGTGTTATTTAGTGAGTCCCCTGCCCCTCCAGTCGGACCAAGGATTGGCAAATCTGAATGTCAGGAAAAAGGGGATTTGTTTTCTGTGTACCCCAAGTGTCCAAGATGTTTATTTAGAGGGGACAGATTTGGTGTGATGTTTTGGTGCAGCAATTCTAGATTGGTTACGGTGCAGTGCCGTGTGTGAATTCGGACAGTGGTGGGATTCAGGCAATTTAACAACCGGTTCTCTGCCCTAATGATTTCTTCCAACAACCAGTGTGCCAAACTGCTCAGAAAGTTAACAACCGGTTCTCCCGAAGTGGTGCGAACTGGCTGAATCCCACCACTGACCTTTTGGACCTTTTGCAACAAGCCATGGTTTAAAGCAAGTGGTGGTTTAGCAAGACGCGTTAACAAGCGTAGGCCCTTCTCCAGGAGTGGCCTTCAAAAATTTTAGCAAGGGGATGTCTGCCAGGTTACTGGGTGGGCATGGGCATGATGGGCATGGCCTAGTTGGCCTTCTGCACCACAGCGGGGGAGGGGGAGGGTTTGCCCTCCCCAGGCTCCAGAGGCTTTCCTTGAGTCTTCGGGAGGGCAGAAATGGCCTCTCTAGGCTCTGGAGGCCCTCTGGAGGCCGGAAATGGTCCCGTTTCTGGCCTTCCCAAACTTTTGATAGGCCTGTTTTTCACCCTCCCCGAGCCTCCAGGTGTGCCCGCATGGGGACTCCAAAATGAGCCGCATGGGGACTCCTGGGAGGGGGATTTGGGGGTTCTCTGAACCACACAGAATCTTAGCTAGAGGTTCTCCCGAACCCTTGCGAGCTCCCAGCAGCCCACCCCTGATTTCGGTGCAGCAATTCTACATTGGTTACAGTGCAGTGCGATGTGTGAATTCGGACTTTTTGCAACAAGCCATGGTTAAAGCAAGCGGCGGGTTAGTAAGACGCATAGGCTCTTCTCTGGCTTTCTCAAATGTATATGCCTCATCCTTCCCATAGGGATTTATTTATTCCTTTTTTTAAAAAGAAGAAAATGGAAAATGAAGCCTTTGGAGGACTCTCTCTCGGCTTACTTGATAAAATCATGTCTCTCTGTGTGTTCCTGGCTCTTTTGCACATACAGAAGGAGAAGTAATCTTAAGTGTCACACGAGGAACTGTCCTCATCATAAAACATTGTGGCAAAATTCACAGATCGCGAGTCGCAAATTACATTTTTCTCTTTCTCGAGAGAGAGAGTAGGTGGGTTTTAATCAACCTCTCCCTGGGTAATGCAGCAAGGCAAATGGGGCACTTACTCGCTTATCATCTCAGCCATGTGGGGGGCCGTGGATGATGGGGAGGGAGGCTTCCTCGGAGAGGTTAAGTGCATAAGTCTTAATTTTCCCACTGAAGTTCACCGTACGCGTGACATAATTCTTAAAGAGGGGGAAAGAAATAAAAACCACCAAAAAACTCAAGGGAACTTGGAATACAAGGCAGTCCTTGATTAATGACCACAGATGGGATTAAAATCTCTGTTGCTAAGCTAGGCAATTAAGTGAGTTGCGTCTGATTTAATACAACTGGAGGGCTGTCAATGAGGGACGGGGTGGTTGGGAGATCACATCTGTCTTGAACCAGGAAAGCGTTGATGCCAACAAAAGAGAATAATTAAAGCTCAGGTTTGAAACAAGGGGTCCTTGGGTTTTTTTGAGTTTGGTTGGGGTTTTTTTTTGCCAACTTTTCATTACCCAGCTAGGTAACATCATCAGTGCTAGAAGGGAGTGGAGGAGGAAAAGGAGAAGGAAGGAGGAGGAGTAATGAAATGTCTGCCAACCCCCCACCCCCAAGCTCAGACAGCACCAAGGACTCTGCAAAGTGTTGATGCCAGTCTTCATCCAACTGCAAAGCTTTGCAGGGCAATCTCGGGCCAAAGGCTGATTTTGAACCTTGACTAGCCCACAGAGTTGTTGTGAGCCTTGCGTGTTCCCTTCCTTCCTTCCTTCCTTGGACATTTTGACATTCAGATCTCCTGGAGAGAGGATCAAAGCCTGAAGGTGCCAGTCTTTTCCAGCTTGGCTGAGCCTCTCTTCAAATGGATCATCAAGGGACCTTCCTTCCTTCCTTCCTTCCTTCCTTCCTTCCTTCCTTCCTTCCTTCCTTCCTTCCTTCCTTCCTTGCCCTTCCTTGCTTGCTTGCATTCCCCCTTCCTTCCTTCCTAGCTCTTCCTTCCTTCCTTGCATTCCCCCTTCCTTCCTTCTTAGCTCTTCCTTCCTTCCTTCTTAGGTCTTCCTTCCTTGCCCTTCCTTCCTTCCTTCCTTGCATTCCCCTTCCTTCCTTCTTAGCCCTTCCTTCCTTCCCCCTTCCTTCCTTCCTAGCTCTTCCTTCCTTTCTTGCATTCCCCCTACCTTCCTTCTTAGCTCTTCCTTCCTTCCTTCTTAGGTCTTCCTTCCTTGCCCTTCCTTCCTTCCTTCCTTCCTTCCTTCCTTCCTTCCTTGCATTCCACCTTCCTTCCTTCTTAGCTCTTCCTTCCTTCTTAGGTCTTCCTTCCTTGCCCTTCCTTCCTTCCTTTCTTCTTAGCTCTTCCTTCCTTGCTTGCCCTTCCTTCCTTCCTTCCTTCCTTCCTTCCTTCCTCCCTTCCTTCCTTCCTTCCTTCCTTCCTTCCTTCCTTCCTTCCCCTTCCTTGCTTGCTTGCATTCCCCCTTCCTTCCTTCCTTCCTTCCTTCCTTCCTTCCTTCCTTCCTTCCTTCCTTCCTTCTTAGCCCTTCCTTCCTTCCTTCCCCCTTCCTTCCTTCTTAGCTCTTCCTTCCTTCTTTCTTAGGTCTTCCTTGCTTGCCCTTCCTTCCTTCCTTCCTTGCATTCCCCTTCCTTTCTTCTTAGCTCTTCCTTCCTTGCTTGCCCTTCCTTCCTTCCTTCCTTCCTTCCTTCCTTCCTTCCTTCCTTCCTTCCTTCCTTCCCAGCTCTTCCTTCCTTCCTTCCTTGCATTCCACCTTCCTTCCTTCTTAGCTCTTCCTTCCTTCCTTGCATTCCCCCTTCCTTCCTTCTTAGCTCTTCCTTCCTTCCTTGTTAGCTCTTCCTTCCTTCCTTGCATTCCCCCTTCCTTCCTTCTTAGCTCTTCCTTCCTTCCTTCTTAGGTCTTCCTTCCTTGCCCTTCCTTCCTTCCTTCCTTCCTTGCATTCCCCTTCCTTTCTTCTTAGCTCTTCCTTCCTTCCTTCCTTCCTTTCTTCCTTCCTTGCCCTTCCTTGCTTGCTTGCATTCCCCCTTCCTTCCTTCCTAGCTCTTCCTTCCTTCCTTGCATTCCCCCTTCCTTCCTTCTTAGCTCTTCCTTCCTTCCTTCTTAGGTCTTCCTTCCTTGCCCTTCCTTCCTTCCTTCCTTGCATTCCCCTTCCTTCCTTCTTAGCCCTTCCTTCCTTCCCCCTTCCTTCCTTCCTAGCTCTTCCTTCCTTTCTTGCATTCCCCCTACCTTCCTTCTTAGCTCTTCCTTCCTTCCTTCTTAGGTCTTCCTTCCTTGCCCTTCCTTCCTTCCTTCCTTCTTAGCTCTTCCTTCCTTCCTTCCTTCCTTCCTTCCTTCCTTCCTTCCTTCCTTCCTTCCTTCCTTCCTTCCTTGCATTCCACCTTCCTTCCTTCTTAGCTCTTCCTTCCTTCTTAGGTCTTCCTTCCTTGCCCTTCCTTCCTTCCTTTCTTCTTAGCTCTTCCTTCCTTGCTTGCCCTTCCTCCCTCCCTTCCTTCCTTCCTTCCTTCCTTCCTTCCTTCCTTCCTTCCTTCCTTCCTTCCTTCCTTCCTTCCTTCCTTCCTTCCTTTCTTGCCCTTCCTTGCTTGCTTGCATTCCCCCTTCCTTCCTTCCTTCCTTCCTTCCTTCCTTCCTTCCTTCCTTCCTTCCTTCCTTCCTTCCTTCTTCCCTCCCTCCCTCCTTCCCTCCCCTCCCCTCCCCTTCCCTTCCCTTCCCTTCCCTCCCCTCCCCTCCCCTTCCTCAGTGCCCCACTTTCCAACCCACAATCGTCGTTCTTCCTCTGACCATTGCTTTCCGCCTCCTCGGATGTGGGTAGCTGCTACCATGGTGAAAAAAACGGAGCTGTGGGCGTTGTTCTTTGCCTGCTCACATGGATGGAAATATTCCCTGTGCCTCTCTGTTGTGTGGCTTGGCCATTGCCAAGTGGCATCGTCAGCCGTTTTGCGTGGAGTCTTTCGAAGTTAGATGTTCTACATGAGTGGTATTTCCAAGAGATGCACCCTGCACATTCTTGCCTTAGAGCAGGGTTTCTCAACCATGGCAGCTTGGAGATGGGTGGACTTCAATTCCCAGAATTCTCCGGCCAGCTCTTCTATGCTGGTTAAGGAATTGTGGGAGTTGAAATACACAGATCTTAAAGGACGTGACTAGGGAATTCTGGGAATTGAAGTCCACTCATCTTAAAGGACGTAGGTAGGGAATTCTGGGAGTTGAAGTTCACCATCTTAAAGGACGTGGCTGGGGAATTCTGGGAGTTGAAGTCCACCCATCTTAAAGTACATAGCTAGGGAATTCTGGGAGTTGAAGTTCACCATCTTAAAGGACGTAGGTAGGGAATTCTGGGAGTTGAAGTCCACCCATCTTAAAGTACATAGCTAGGGAATTCTGGGAGTTGAAGTTCACCATCTTAAAGGACGTAGGTAGGGAATTCTGGGAGTTGAAGTCCACCCATCTTAAAGGATGTGGCTGGGGAATTCTGGGAGTTGAAGTTCACCATCTTAAAGGATGTGGCTGGGGAATTCTGGGAGTTGAAGTCCACCCATCTTAAAGTACATAGCTAGGGAATTCTGGGAGTTGAAGTCCACCCATCTTAAAGGATGTGGCTGGGGAATTCTGGGAGTTGAAGTTCACCATCTTAAAGGACGTGGCTGGGGAATTTTGGGAGTTGAAGTTCACCATCTTAAAGGACGTGGCTGGGGAATTCTGGGAGTTGAAGTCCACCCATCTTAAAGTACATAGCTAGGGAATTCTGGGAGTTGAAGTCCACCCATTTTAAAGGGTGTGGCTGGGGAATTCTGGGAGTTGAAGTTCACCATCTTAAAGGACGTGGCTGGGGAATTCTGGGAGTTGAAGTTCACCATCTTAAAGGACGTGGCTGGGGAATTCTGGGAGTTGAAGTTCACCATCTTAAAGGACGTGGCTGGGGAATTCTGGGAATTGAAATCCACCCATCTTAAAAGTTGCCATGACTGAGAAATACTGTTTTTAGACGCTGACCACCAAACAACTGAGGCCATGGGAGAATCCTACTGGTAATCTACAGGGCGAATTTCATATTTCCTTTCTGCACACAGATCTAGTTCTGCAAGTTTCTAGAAACAGTGGAGGGGGCCCCCCGCCAGAAAACCCACTTCGTCCGGGTGTTTCATTTTCTCCCTTTTTAATTATCATCTTCAATTTGTCACGCTTGGTCTCAGAGCACAGTTGGCTGACACGTGGCTCTCGCTGATCAATATTCCTTTACCAGGTCGAAAATAGTTTTTTTTTTTGTGTGCACGTGTGCATATATGTATAATAAAAATCAATCGGAACCCAAATTGGATTTGATATATTTCATGATTGGGAGATGATAGAGTTGGGAAAGAGCGGCTTTGCTTGGGAAATGTTGCTGCCTCGGTGATAAAGCACTGAGAGTGAACTGCAGCAGTGGTGAGTTTTTACTACCGGTTCTGTGGGTGTGGCTTAGTGGGTGTGGCATGGCTTGGTGGGCGTGGCTTGGTGGGCATGGCAGGGAAAGGATACTGCAAAATCCCCATTTCTTCTCGATCAGCTGGGACTCGGGAGGCAGAGAATAGATGGGCGTGGGGCCAGTCAGAATTTTTACTACTGGTTCTCTGAACTACTCCAAATTTCCACTACTGGTTCTCCAGAACTGGTCAGAACCTGCTGAAACCCCCCTCTGAACTGCAGGTGGTTGGATATGCACCCTGGACGGAAAAAAAAGAAAGAAAAAACCACAAAGCCAAAAAAAGAAAGAAAAAGCCACACTTGCCCCTTGAAGAAGGAACAGGCAGAATACCTCCTGCGGTGAGCCGAGTGCTTGAGTCAGATTTAAACACTGTTTAAGCACGGAGTCCTGGTCTGTTACCCCAATTCTGAGCCGAGTGCCACTGATGCCCGTGGCTGTGAATTCAGAGTTAATAGTAAGATAATTAGAGCAAGAAAGGCTAATTGATTTCCTATCTCTAATTCTGTACCACTTAGTACTTAACGGGGGTAAATTTATCCCCTTTTAAAAAGGAGGGGAAAAAAAAAGCTGGATAGACTGACAAGGATGTCATTGGGGAAAGGGATCTATCGACAAGATTAAGGAGGTAGTTAGGAAGCAATGGCAGAAGGAGAAAAAAGAAAAAAAGAAAGAAAAAAGAAAGGAAGGAGAGCAGTGGGAGGGAGGGAGAGAAAGAAAGACAAAGAAAAAGAAAAAAGAGGAGGGCAGTGGGAGGGAGGGAGAGAGAGAAAGAAAGCAAAGGAAGAAAGGGCATGGGAGGGAGGGAAAGAGGGTAACAAAGGGAGAGAGAGAAAAAAAGAAAAAAGAAAGAAAGGGAGGAGAGCAGTGGGAGGGAGGGAGAGAAAGAAAGGAAAAAAGAAAGGAGGAGAGCAGTGAGAGGGAGGGAGGGAGATATAGGAAGAAAGAGAGAAAGAAAAAGAAAGGGCAGTGGGAGGGAGGGATAGAGGGAAAGAAAGGGAGAAAGAAAGAAAAAGAAAAAAGGAGGAGAACAGTGGAGGGAGGGAGAGACAGAGGGAGGGAAAGAAAGGGAGAGAAAAAAAGAAAGAAAAACAAGGAAGGAAGGAGAACAGTGGGAGGGAGGAGAGAAAGAGAAAGAAAGAAAAGGCAGTGGGAGGGAGGGAGGAAGAGAGGGAGGGAGGAAGAGAGGGAAAGAAACAGAGACCGAAAGAAAAGAAAGAAAGAAAAGAGAGAGGAAGGAGGGAAGGAGGAAGGGAAATGAGGGAGGGAGGAAGGAGAGATAAGTTGGAAAAAAGAAGGAAGAGAAATGAGATGGAGGAATGGAAGGAGGGAGGGAGGGAGGGAGGAAGGAAGGAAGGAAGGAAGGAAGGAAGGAACGAAGGAACGAAGGAAGGAAGATTGGTTCCCACAGTTGATGGAGCCATAAAGGGAAGAGATGTTCTCTGTCTTAGCATCTTGTGATCAGGACCTCAAAAGGAGGCAAAAAATTCAACATGGTAACCACAACCCTACCATCAAAGCCCTACCTCTTTCTCTCCCACATAAAAAGACTCCCTCTTAATTTCCTGACCCCCCCTCCCCTCCCCACATGGACACCCCTGTTGCCGTATGTTACTTTGCTCTCTCCAGCTGCATCACGAGTCTTTCGAGAAGAGATTGGATTCTGCCATTTGTCCTAAACGGTGTAGGGTCTCCCGCTTGGGTGGAGAGGGGGAAGGATTTAGGTTGGGCTAGATGTTCTACAAGCAAGTATGAAATCTACATACCTTTCTTACCGGTTCGGAAGCGCACGCTCTGCATATGCAGAAGGTTATATAAAAATAACCACCCAGGT
The DNA here is from genome assembly GCA_038048745.1 of Coluber constrictor foxii. Lineage (NCBI taxonomy): Eukaryota > Metazoa > Chordata > Lepidosauria > Squamata > Colubridae > Coluber > Coluber constrictor. Next base: position 27,101,306 of record CM075968.1, read on the forward strand.
GGTGATCGCTATCGGATCACCGAACCGCAGGGAAAAATCGCTACCTGATTGGGCGATCCGGTCTGATCCGGGAGCATTTCACCCCTGCCTACAAGGTCCCTTCCAACCTCTATTCATCTGTTAATCTTCTCCTTGCGTCCAGCTCGAACTCTCACCCTGCGGTGTGAAGGTGTTTTGAGTTGGTTGGGCCTTGAGATAAATTAGGCACCCTCGGGTGAAGGGGGTGCCTTGTGCAAACCAATTTCCAACAGCCCTTCTCTACTTTACACGTTAAGAGACCTTCAACTCTCAGGCCTATTTTCGCCCCGTGCTGCATCCTACCTATATTTCTTCCTCCACCTTCTTGACAGAAGGTTGAACAAAGGTTGATTGGCTAGATATTTCTCTATCTTTCTCCCACTTCCTTTTAAAAATATATATATATTCCCAATTCTGTCTTGTTGAAAGGGCATCTCTATTGTCCTTTCAACGGTTGGGCTGCTTTCTGGAGCATAAGATGACATAATTACAGTTTTACCTGCAACGGTGAGTTGGCTTTAACACATATTTATGTCTTCTTCCAAAACCAGACCAAGTTACTCAGCACCACCTCAGTTTGGCTGTCGCTTCAAAAAAGTGTGGCTTAAACTTTCGTCTCTCGCTAGGAGAGGAATGAGTCAGGATTTCACCCCTCTCCCCGTTCTTCCAAAATATTCTTGCCTCGCCTAGGTTTTTTTTTTAGAAGTATTATTAATTTTGGTCAACGTTGACTTTCTTTCCCAATTTAAAGGTCTGGCATCTTGTCTCTCACGTAATCCCTTATGGCAAGGTATTCTTCCTCCTAATGAAATAATGAGGATGCATTATCTGTTAACACTGGTAATTATTGAATAAGCTAATTATAATGCTAATTGCCTGCATTTTAATATAATTTATAACTTCGGGAGGAACACTTTCAAAGGCTGGTGGCGACAAGTCACCCAGGACACTGTTATAGGATAGGATTGTTATGGATGTTCGACATAAATAATGTTTAAAGATACATGCTGAATTTCTGCTCTGTGAGTTTTCTCCATGCTCCATGCTCCATGCTCCAAGTCTTCTCAACATACTTTGATCCATCCGGCTCTGCTTCTAAGATTTCCTTTTCGAGACATCTCCGATCCTTTTTCTTAACCTTCTTTGGACCCGCTCCAATTTGTCTGGAATGTGGTTCTCAAAACTGGAAGCAGATATTGTGGCGGTGTCTCTTGACTCTACAGTCCCACAAGTCCCCTTTATGGGCTGAAGGACATCTGGGCCACCATCTACCTAAAGATATTTGCTCGGCAGCCGTTGAAGAGCATGCTCTTGCCACCGCCTCTCTCTTTCACCACCTTAAAATGTCTTCACGCCATAAATAACATCAGGCTCCCTTTCCAATCAAGGGAGAGGAAGGGCTTAAATCCTTGCTGATGGGTTTATTACCATGTCCATAAAACAATGAGGACCTGTGACCAACCCCTGGCACTTAAAACGGGCTATAAATCTTGGTTCCTCTCTTGAGAGAAGGGTTGGGGGTGGGGGAGAGAAACCGGGACAACCATGCAGATGTTGGAGAGCTAATTTCACAGCAAGGTAACATCTGCTTTAGCACCAGTCTAAAAATTCTGCATTAAAGGTAAAGGTTCTCCTGGCACATCTGTGCTAGTCGTTCCCGACTCTAGGGGGCGGTGCTCTTCTCTCTTTCAAAGCCGAAGAGCCAGTGCTGTCCGGAGACATCTCCGTGGTCATGTGGCTGGCATGACTCAATGCCAAAGGTGCATGGGATGCTGTTCCCTTCCCACCAAAGGGGGTCCCTATTTTTCCACTTGCATTTTTTACCTGCTTTCAGACTGCTAGGCTGGCAGAAGCTGGGACAAGTCACGGAAGCTCACCCCGTTACGCGGCGCTAGGGATTCGAACTGCTGAACTGCAGACCTTTCAATCGACAAGCTCAGTGTCTTAGCCACTGAGCCACCGTGTCCCTTGCAATTACCTTGCAATTTGTTCCATCATTGCAACAGCCACCTTGACTGCAGGTGGGGGAGAAACTGATTGTGACACAGATGCTACACTTACAGAGAGTCCTCGTCTTGTGATTGCTCGTTTAGCAGCCGTTCAAAATTCATCCCTGTGGTCATGAGTTCAAAATCCAGAGAGCCTGGATAGCTCAGCAGACTAACGCATTGTGATTAACATCAGCTGTCTGCAATTACTGTAAGTTCGAATCTCCCCAGGCTCAAGGTTGACTCAGCCTTCCATCCTTTCTAAAATAGGTAAATTGAGGACCCAGTTTGTGGGGGCAATAAGCTGACTTTGTATAAAATATACAAAAGTATGAAGGCTATTGCTTAATGCATTGTAAGCCGCCCTGAGTCTCCGGAGAAGGGTAGCATATAAATCTAATTAAAAAAAAAATTCAGGTGCTTGGCAACTGGCATGGATTTACAATGGTTGCAGCATTGAGTGTGTGTGTGTGTGTGTGTGTGTGTGTGTGTCACATGATCGCTGTTTCCGGCCTTCTCAGCCGGCTTCTGATAAGCAAAGTCAATGGAGAAAGCTGGACTCGCTTAATGACCACATGATTTACTTAACAACTGCAGGGATTAGTTTAACAGCCATAGCAAGGGGGAAAAAAAGGGCACCAATTTGGACGACCCTCACTTAACAATCGTATCATTTAGTTCCCACCCCAATTGTGGTTGTTATTTGAGGACTACCTATAATAAAGCTGATCTATGTTTGAATGAACTATATTAGAATCAGAATAGAACTGGAAGGGGCTTTAGGGTCTCCTAGTCCCTGCTCAAGCAGGAGATCCTCTACCATTTCAGACAAGGGACTGTCCAGTCTCTCCTTAAAAGAATCCAGTCATGAAGCATCTACAACTTCTGGAGGCCAGCTGTTCCACTGGTTAATTGTCCTCACTGTTAGGAAGTTTCTCCTTAATTCTAGATTGCTTCTCTCCTTGTTCAGTTTCCATCCATTATTCCTTGTTTGGCCTTCAGGTGCTTTGGAGAATAGTTTGACCCCCTTCCTCCTCTCTGTGGCAGCCCCTCAAATATTAGAAGATGCTATCCTGTCTCCCCTGGTCCTTCTCTTCACTAGACTAGCCAGGCCCAGTTCCTGCAACCGTTCATCATATGTTTTAGCTTCCAGGCCTTTGATCATCTTACATAGATTCAGATGAACATAATTGGAAGGGACCTTGTAGGTCATCTAGTCCAACCCCTTGCCCAAGCAGGAGTCCCTACACCAGTTCTGGCAGGTGGCAGTCCAGTTTCTCTTTGGAAGCTTTCAGTGATGAAGCTCCTACAACTTCTGAAGGCAACTTCTATTCCATCAGTTGATTGTTCTCACTGTCAGGAAATTCCTCCTTATTTCCAGGTTGAATCTCTCCTTGTTCAGTTTCCACCCATTATTCCTGTCTGACTTTCGGGTACCTTGGAAAATAGGTTGACCCCCTTCCTCCTCTTTGTGGCTGCCCCTCAAATATTGGAAGACTGCTATCATGTTTCCCCTGGTCCTTTTCTTCACTAGACTAACTAAACCCAAATCCTGCAGCCGTTCTTCATATGTTTTAGTCTCCAAGCCTTTAATCATCTCAGTTGCTCTTCTTTGCACTTTTTGCAAAGTCTCAACATCTTTTTTAAAAAAATGTGGTAACCAAAATTGGATGCAGTATTCCAGGTGTGGTCTCACTAAAGCTTTATAAAGCACTAATCCTTCACGTGCTTTTGATTCCATGCCTCTGTTTACACAACCAAGGATTGTATTAATGTTTTTGGCTGCTCTGCACAGAACTGACTGATGCCATGTCATGTTCAGATATGACTATCGGAAGTGGGCTCTGAATCTCATCCAGAGTTCATGCCATCCAGGTTTCCTTTCTCGACAGAGAAATGTTTGCTCGGTCTGCAGAGAGTCATTCCTAGCCCCCCTCCCAAATTCCAGAGAGCATCTTAGCACTGCGTGTCTCCAAAAGTAAGATAAAACTTCTCCAATAAAATCCAGGGGATGTTTTGAAAGTGAGACAGAAAGGAGCTAAAATTGGCCCGCCCGGCGACCCATTCCAGCTGCCAAATGTTCTATTATTCCAACCTTCACTCCCCAAAACAAAACAGAGGGGGGAAAGTGCAAAAAGAAAAAAAAAAGAGAGAGAATTCGCACCAGCCTATCCATCTGTCTGGGTGGTGGGTGGAATTGAGCTACATTCCTCTAAAACAGCATTTCTCAAGCTTGGCAGCTTTCAGAGGGTGCAACTCCCAGAATTCTGATCTGCTTGGGGAATTCTGGGAGTTGCAGTCCACCTTTCTGAAAACTGCCAGTGTCATGCCCCCATCGGAGCCTGAATCTTTGGAGGAGGACAAGCTGGAACTGGAACCTATGGAGATTGAGGGGGCAGCTTCGTTGGCTTCGGAGAAATGTGGGGAGGAGCAGGCCAAGGCAGTCCAGGGCCCCTCAGGATTGGGACAGCTTGTTAGCAGGGGGCAGGATGACCAAGAGAGGGCACACAGTGGACATGAGGAATGACGGAGCTCAGGCGATGAGCAAGGACTTCCCCCTCCTGATCCCCAAGCACAGAGAATGGAGAGAAGGTGGGAACAGCGCAGGCTGCCTCAATGACTCGGGAGGAGAGTGCCCCATCCCTCTTCCCAAGGCACACCTGGGGACTGAGATTTAAGGAGATGCTGAGGGGAGGGGCATTTGTCAGGGACCAATACTGAATTGGTAGAGTTGGGTGTGCCGGTACAGACTTTTGGAGTTTGCAGGATGGCTTGCTTCTTCCTGACTTTGTGGACTCATTGTTTGTTCCTTGGTTCAAGGACTCCTTTCCCTGTTCCTTTGCTTTGCTGGACTGGGCTGCCCTGCCAAGAATGTGGGAGCATTTGGAGGGCAAATTTGGTGTCAACTTGCAAAGCTTTCAAGTTGCCATGAGCAGGAGGGAGGGAGAACTGATAGAGCTGATTGATTTCCCTAACTGAAGTTACATTCCATACATGCTTCCTGACCACAATCAGAAGGAGGGTGTTGGATTTCACAGCCAGCCAAAGTGGTTAATTGGAGATGGGATTTATGACATGGCCAGGGAGGAGGGGAGATAGGGAGGAGGGGGACAGGGTCATAGGGGAACGTAAATCTATGTGGGATTAGTTCTAACTGCATCCGAATATTGCTGAAATGGTGCTCCTAATAAATGACTATATTTCTTTTGAAGTTTGGCTCATGGCTTGTGAATTAATTAGAGCATCTTTTGGAAACTTCGCATTTGGAGCATTAAAGGGGAGTTTGAACTCTCACTTGGCTATGGGATCTTCATGCCTCGTCCCGGATCATCATAGCCAAGCTTCAGCAACATCGCTCTGAGTCAACATTAGAGCTGCATGTGCGAACACAAAACTAGTGTTTCCCCCCTTCCCCCAAGGCTGTTTGTTCTGAAAAAGTAAAGTCGACATGTAAGCATCCTATTTAGACCTCAGTGTCTCTTTCTTGATGTGTGCATATGTGTGTGTGTTTCTGTGTGTTGATATTGTTTCGGATATCACAAGGAGGTTGCATTTCATGAATTACCGGTGCGGGTTCCGAGCTAAACCAATTCCGTTTTTTTATCAAAACGACAGCTGCCCTTCAGTTTGTTCTACCAGCCCGGGTGATCGATTTGAGTTTTCTGTGCATGTCATAAGTAATTTGATCCCGAGCTGCAGAAAAAACGAAGGGATGTTTAGAAGATCCGCCTCGGTTTCCTAAAAGTTATAGGGTTCTTTGTTTTGTTTTTTTCCTCCTTTGCTCATTACTAAACAAAAGACGTGCTTCTCTTTCTCTCTCGGTAAACAATGCTTGTAATTAAAAGAACTCGCTGGCAATCTGATTAGATGAAGTACTTAAAAATTAATTTACAATATTGTAGTTCCCTTGCCCTAGGTATCCTTTCTCTGCACTGTGCGTTTATGAACATACGATGCTTACATTAGCCCGGTTAAATGGTTATAAAGATTAATTTGCATCCAAAGTCATTGCAATGAATCAACTGATAACACAAGCTGGATCTGGTTCAAATTCTATTATATAGTATGCACTGATTTAATTTTGTGTGTGTGTGTGTGTGTGGGGGGGAAGCAGTTTAAGATTGGGGGAGAGAAAAGGCACCCATGATGAAGCTGGTGGGGCCCAGCAGCATGCATGTTTATTTCTCTTGCAAGATAATTTTACGCGTAGCCTAACCACGTCTTGAGTTTTCCTGTCGCTTTTAAAACTGGTGGTTTGTCTTGTTTAAGCTTGGCTTGAGTTTAGCACATTGGTGGATGTATTCAGTCAATCATGGTTTATTGGCTAAAGTGTCATCACTCAAACAAATCACAGATCAGTGCAGCATAAACCTAGCCAACATTTGAAGGTATTGGAGACCTTGGCTATATCTAGCTTAACAGCCTCTCATTCCTCTCGATTTAGAGTATCAAACTGAACTGTTCCCAGACTTAGCGAGGACATCTTTATTTATAGCTTTTTTTCCTTGAAGCTCTCCGAGTTTGGTAGTTTTCTGGCAGACATTTCATGACCAAACTAGGTAACATCATCAGGGCTAATACTGATCAGCTAGTACTAGCATTGATGATGTGCCCTACTTGGGTCATTAAATGTCTGCCAGAAAACTACTAAGTTCAGAGGGCACCAAAACCCTCATAGTCATCGTCCTCCTCCTCCTCCTCCTCCTCCTCCTCCTCCTCCTCCTCCTCCTCCTCCCCCCTTCTATCACTGATGTTGTTATTGTCAATTTGCAAAGCTTTCAAGTTGCCATGAGCAGGAGGGAGGGAGAACTGATAGAGCTGATTGATTTCCCTAACTGAAGTTACATTCCATACATGCTTCCTGACCGCAATCAGAAGGAGGGTGTTGGATTTCACAGCCAGCCAAAGTGGTTAATTGGAGAATGTGATTTATGACATGGCCAGGGAGGAGGGGAGAGACAGGGTCATAAGGGAACGTAAATCTACGTGGGATTAGTTCTAACTGCATCCGAATATTGCCGAAATGGTGCCCCTCATAAATGACTGTATTTCTTTTGAAGTTTGGCTCCTGGCTCGTGAATTAATTAGGGCATCTTTCGGAAACTTCAGAGTTATTTTGCCTTGTTGGAGAATGTGATTTATGACGCAGACTGAGAGGAGGGGGGAAACAGGGTCAAAGTTGAGCCGTAACGTACCGTGCGGCAGAGTAGACCTCACTGAGTAGATGCCGACATGTTTCTCCTAATAAATAATTGGTTTTCTTTTGAAACTTGGCTCGGGACTCATGTGTTAATTAGGGCATCTGTCGGAACCTTGGCAATTGGGTCACGAAACGCCAAACTCAGAGAGCACCGAGAACCCTACAGTTCAACCCTGAGCTACAAATGCTTCCATTGATTTATTTTCTGATGTACGCTTCTTTAAAAAAAAAAAGCGATTCGAATTTCTAATCCAGGACTTGACCTGCCAAACATTTTTTGGGTTTTTTTTTTCATCATCTTTTTGAGGTTTAGAGGTCTATAACTTCCACCCCAAAAACCCGTCAAGTCTCTTTCCTGGAACCTGCTTTTAAAAACCGCCGGCTGGAGTCCCAGCGTCCAATGTCCCTTTGCCGTGGACAAAATGTGAGACTCTCTGCCTTTGCCATCGGAATTGCGTGCATCTTGATTGATTTCATTGCCAGTAGAGCCGATGATCCTTTGTTGCTAACGTGAATCCTCGCCGCAGATCCTTTGGGCTCTTTACGCTGCAGTTTCTAGGGTGTTCCTTTCCTTAAATATCTCTTCACTCCTTCGGAGCACTATTTCTGGAGGGTTGCAACTCTCGTTCTCTCTTTGATTTCCCCCTGCCGAGAAATGTCACCTCTCTCTCTCTCTCTCTCTCTGTATGTTTTTTTCCTTTCATTTTAAAGACTTGATTTTGGAGATGTGGAGGGAAGGCAGTGACTCAGTCAGTCAGTCTCTCTCTGTCTTTCTCTCTCTCTCTTCCATTCTCTCTTTCTCCTCTTTTTCTCCCTCTCTCCTCTCTCTCTCTCATTCTCTCTCTCTCTTTCTCTCTCTATCTTTTCCTCTCTTGCTTTCATTCTCTCTCTCTCCTCTCTCTCATTCTCTTTCTGGCTTTCTCTGGCTTTCCTTCTCTCGCTTTCCTTCTCTCTTTCTCTCTCTGCCTTTCTCTCTCTGCCTTTCTCCCTCCCCTCTCTTTCTGTCTTTCTCTCAGTCTCTCTCTCTGTCTTTCTCTCTCTCTCTTTCATTCTCTTTCTCCTCTCTTTCTCTCTCCCTGTCTTTCTCTCTTTCTCTTTCTCATTCTCTCTCCTCTCTCATTCTCTTTCTGTCTTTCTCTCTCTGTCTTTCCCTCCCTCACTTTCATTCTCTCTTTCTCTCGCTTTCTATCTGTCTTTCATTCTCTCTTTCTTTCTCTCTCTTTCATTGCCTCTTTCTCCCTCTGTCTTTCTCTCTCTCTTTCTCTCTCTCTCCTCTCTCTCTCATTCTCTCTGTCTCTCTTTCATTCCCTCTTTATCTCTGTCTTTCTCTCTCTGTCTTTCCCTCTTTCTCCCTCTGTCTTTCTCTCTCCGTGTCTCTCTCTCTCCTCTCTCTCATTCTCTCTTTCTCTCTGTCTCTCTTTTTTCCTCTTTATCTCTCTGTCTTTCTCTCTCTCTTTCATTCCCTCTTTCTCTGTCTTTCTCTGTCTTTCTCTGTCTTTCTCTGTGTCTTTCTCATTCTTTCTTTCTCTCTGTCTTTTTCTCTCTCTCTCTCTTTCATTCCCTCTTTCTCTCTCTGTCTTTCTCTCTCTCCCTCCCCCCTCCTCCCTTCCTTGAGGTGTCAAGACTGAAAAAGCCCTCCCGATGTGTGAAAAAGACGTCAGGTTGTCAGGCTTGGGAGTTTACTTATAAAACGGTGGAAGTTTGGAAGGGGAACGTTCTTTGGATTTCTTTTTGCAGGGGGGGTGGGAGTTGGGTTATTTAATTATTCCACACCTCCCTTGCCAGCTCTGATGGTCCTGGCAATATCGTGATGCCCGCCCCTCTTTTTCTCTTCCCCGTCTTCTCTTTTCTGAACTTTCTATGGAAAGAAGGGAATCTTGCTCTGGGAATCCATTTTTTTTGGGAAAATGCAGGGTAGGAGATTTCCTGGGCGGTTTGTTGGAAAGAAACCCGGAGATGCTTCTCGCTCTCTAAATCTCTCTTAACTGGCCAGTCGCTGTAATCAGCAACACGAAAGGTCTGAACCGGTTTATTCTCGTGGCCAGGAGGTGGCCTCTTTCTGCTAGAGATTAGACGTTCCTGAACTCTTGGCTCTCTAACAGGGTTTCTGATTTTCTCTGTGGCCCATCTCTTCTCTTTGCTGCTGTCACCTACAGGTAGCCTCAGCTGCTCCATCCATCCATCCATCCATCCATCCATCCATCCATCCATCCATCCATCCATCCATCCATCCATCCATCCCTTTCTCCCCTTGTGAGATGGCTACATTTCCCAAACTGCTTCGAACCCACAGCTTTGAAGCCAGGGCTGGTTTAAGTTCTCCACTTTCTCTCTGTGAGAAAGGAAGAATTTGAGGGGGTCCTTGGTGCTCTGAAATCCCCTTGGTGGTTTTCCTGTGGGCGTTTCATGACCTAACTAGGTAACATCATCAGTGCTAGAGGGGGGACGGGGTTTCCAGAGTGGAGAAGAAGATGAGGAGGAGGCGGTCTGTAGGATCCTTGGTGTTCTCTGAGCCTGGGGGGTTGTCTTGCAGATGTTTATGACCCAAACTAGATAACATCATGAGTGTAGATCATCACTGCCCTGTTTCCCTGAAAATAAGACCCAACCGGAAAATAAATCCTAGCATGATTTTTTCAGGATGCTCGTAATAGAAGCCCTACCCTCAAAATAAACCCCAGTTAAGATTGTCAACCAGATGGGTGCATTTAGTACCGTATTTCCTCCACAATAAGATCTAACCAGAAAATAAGCCCTAATGAGTCTTTTAGAGCAAAAAATAATATAAGACAAGGTCTTATTTTCGGAGAAACACAGTAGCATTGATGAAGTTTCTTCGTTTGGGCAATGAAACCATCTGCAAGAAAACCACCAACCTCAGAGAACACCAAGGATTCCACGGTTCAACCCTGAACTACAAATATTCTCCTTTTAAAGAAGAATTTACTCATTCTGGGCACCAGGCAAGGACAGGCCTTTGGCTGTGAACAAATGGAGCCTATTATCTCTTTATTTTTAGCCTTGCCTTGTTGGTTTGTAAGAGAGGCCCACAGCCAAGCCAGTGGTTCAATCTGGTTGAACCAGAAGTGGGTTTCACATATTTTCCCTACCGGTTCGCCGCATGACTTCCACACAAGCAAGCCTTCCACGCAAACACCCAGCCTTCCGTGCATGAGGCCGGCCTCAAAAACGTGGCTTAAAAGGACGGCATAGGGTTATTGATTGATTCAGGGCGAATCAATCAAAACTACTAGCTGAATACCATCACTGGGTTGAACTGTGAAGCTAGTTGACTCGCAGGGCTGGAGCCTGGATAGCTCAGCAGACTAATGCATTGTGATTAACTCCAGCTGTCTGCAATTACTGTAAGTTCGAATCTCATCAGGCTCAAGGTTGACTCAGCCTTCCATCCTTTCTAAGGGAGGTAAAATGAGGACCCAGATTGTGGGGGCAATAAGCTGACTTTGTATAAAATATACAAAAGTATGAAGGCTATTGCTTAACGCATTGTAAGCCGCCCTGAGTCTCCGGAGAAGGGCGGCATATAAATCAATTTTTTTTAAAAAAAGGGCTTTCTTAATGCATGGGCATGATGGGCATGTGCCCAAGGGCCCCACGAGCACACAGGGCCCCTACTAATCTGCACATGTTAACCCTTCAACGCACCTTGCATCATATAAATACAGCAAGATATTTATTACATTTCACTGCATTTAAAAAAAAATAATACTAACATGCAAATGTATGTTTCATTTTATTGACCGTTTGCATTTTTTAATTCCCGTGAGTCGTTGTCATAGGGGCCCGAGTATATTGCTTTGCCCGGGGCCCATAATGCAGTTAAGATGGCCCTGTATTTGGGTAAGGACCAGAAACCTCTTCCTGGTTTTGGGGTATCTCCCCATGGAAGGAAATCTCTCTAGGCTTCAAGAAATTTTATTGCTCTTGGCCGGGATGTGCACTATAGGCAGGGATTTAAATTTTGTTCCTAAGAGAATGGGGGTTTCCTGGTCCTTGAAAGTCCACAGAATGCCAGTCCTTTTGTAGCCAGAGAGAAGCTGAACCTTAAAGTGCTTTTCCTCGCTAGATGGGCTTTCTCCTCCTTTAAACGTGACGCCTTATCATTCTGTCATATCCATCAGTGGCTCAACTCAATCTTTGCTAGAAGGCATTTCAACGTTGCAAGGGGGGGAAAAAGCACCTAGTAATGTGTTCTTTTGGCAGCAACAGCATATATTTATCTGCTTTCACCATTCACAACAGGGGGACAAAAAAACCCCAACAACAACAGACCAGGTTGGCGCAATCTATTTTCTGTTGCAAAACCGTTTTGTTTTTCGAGCAACGGTGGGCGACGCCGTTTGTCGAAAGTGACTCAGCGGCTACAACTTTAATGCAAAGGCCGGCCTGAAAAATGACTCATTGGGCAGGGGAATTACAAACTGGGATACCCCACCCCCTCCCCCAGCTTGAAATACCTCGGCCACCAATTAATAAATAACAGGGGAATAGCAATTAGCCTGATCTAATTAGGATCACTGATTTGGGCTTGATTCCAGGACTTTGGAGAGCAACCTGCTCAAAAGGACCAGCATTGGTTGAATGTTCTTCAGATGATGCTCACCTTTGCCATGTACTGGGGCTCAGATGCACAGCCTTCTTCCCTCCCTTCTCCTCTCCTCTCCTTTCCTTCCACCCACCCACTTTCTTTCAGTGTTGTGTTGCCAAGTTGTGCTGTCTCCAAGAATTGCTGTTCCATGCGTTGCCCAGGCAGCTGCTACTGTGGAGATCAGTGCAGCAATTAACATTTTAGGGTGATGTTTCCCCAGCTTGGTACCTTTAAGATGGGTGGACTCCAACTCCCAGAATTCCTCGGCCACCATGCATGGACTCCAACTCCAAGAATTCCTCGACCAGCATGGGTGGACTCCAACTCCCAGAATTCCTCGACCAGCATGGGTGGACTCCAACTCCCAGAATTCAGGGGTGAAATCCAGCGGCTTCTGACAGGTTCTGGAGAACCGGTAGTGGAAATTTTGAGTAGTTTGGAGAACTGGCAAATACCACCTCTGGCTGGCCCCAGAGTGGGCTGGGAATGGAGATTTGCAATATCCTTCCCCCAGGAGTGGGGAGGGAATGAGGATTTTGCAGTATCCTTCTCCAGGAATGGGGTGGGAATGGAGATTTGCAATATCCTTCCCCCAGGAGTGGGGAGGGAATGAGGATTTTGCAGTATCCTTCCCCTGGAGTGAGGTGGAAATGAGGATTTTGCAGTATCCTTCTCCAGGAATGGGGTGGGAATGGAGATTGGCAATATTCTTCACCCAGGAGTAGGGAGGGAATGAAGATTTTGCAGTATCCTTCCCCTGCCATGCCTACCAAGCCACGGCCATAGAACTGGTAGTTAAAAAAATTTGGATATCACCGTTGCCAGAATTCCTCGGCCAGCATGGATTTCATGATCTTTTTTAGCCACGGTTGTTAAATGAATCAATGAATTGTTAAGTGAATCACGTGGTCATTAAATGAATCCAGCTTCTCTCCTTGACTTTGCTTGTCAGAAGCTGGCCGAGAAGGTCGCAAACAGTGATCACCTGATCCCAGGATGCTGCCACCGTCCTAAATACATGTCGATGGCCAAGCGCCTCAATTTTGTTCCTATGACAACAGGGATCCTGCAAAGGATCCTGTGTGAGGACTGCTCATAAGTCCCCTTTTCAGTGCCGTTGTCACTTCGAGCAGTCCATAAATGAATGGTTGTAAGTCAAGGACTCCCTCTACAACAGAGGCCCCCAACCTTTGGGGTGCCAGGGACCGGTTCTGTGGAGAGAGGCTTTTCCATGGACCGGAGAAGTTGTGGGTTTGTATGCTGCCTGCATTCTGCGGATGGAGCTTCGCTTATTTGCGCGGACTGTGGTCCGACCCACCCTTAGCAAGTAATAATAAGCTGCCTACTCGCGAGTAAAAACAAACCCCTTTTCAAACAGGGTAGGGACAGTTTTTTATTCACGTGGATAAACAAAAATCAAACGTAATTAGTCCCAACAGCCCTAGACAAGGAATCCGAATTGCTTGCTGTATCCTAAAAGCGAATGTGAAGAGAAGGACCAGGGGAGACATGAGAGGATCTCCCAATATTTGAGGGGCTGCCACAGAGAGGAGGGGGTCAAGCTATTCTCCAAGGCACCTGAAGGCCAGACAAGGAACAATGGATGGAAACTGATCAAGGAGAGATTCACCCTGGAAATAAGGAGGAATTTTCTGACAGTGAGAACAATCAACCAATGGAACAGAAGTTGTGGGAGCTTCATCACTGGAGGCTTTCAAGAAGAGACTGGACTGCCATCTGCCAGGAATCATGTAGGGTCTCCTTGGGTGGGGGGTTGGACTAGATGACCTAAAAGGTGCCTTCTGACTCTGTTAATCTGAATCTATCTAAGGTGATCAAAGGCCTGGAGACTAAAACATGTGAAGAACGGTTGCAGGAACTGGGCCTGGCTAGTCTAGTGAAGAGAAGGACCAGGGGAGACAGGATAGCCGTCTTCCAATATTTGAGGGGCTGCCACACAGAGAAGGGGGTCAAGCTATTCTCCAAAGCACCCAAAGGCCAGACAAGGAAGAATGGATGGAAACTGATCAAGGAGAGATTCAACCTGGAAATAAGGAGAAAATTTTCTGACAGTGAGAACCATCAACCGATGGAACCGAAGTTGCCTTTCAAGTTGTGGGAGCTTCATCCCTGGAGGCTTTCAAGAAGAGATTGGACGGCCATCTGTCAGAAATGGTGTAGGGCCGTGATGGCGAACCTATGGCACAGGTGCCACAGGTGGCACACGGAGCCATACCTGTGGGCACGTGAGTGTTGCTCTGATTTTCGGGCCTTCCTGGTCTACCGGAAGTTGGGGAAACTGGCTGTTTCTGGGCTTCTGGAGCGCCTCCAGGGGTGTGGGGAAGGCTGTTTTCGCCCTCCCCAGGCTCCTAGTAAGTCTCTGGACCCTGGGGAGGACCAAAAAATGGGCCTACCGGACTCACTGTGCCATCACGTGCCAAAAGTGGGGGGGGGGGGAGAGTACGGTCATGCATGGGGGGACGGGGTGCATTGAATTATGGGTGTGGGCACGTGCACGCGTAATCCCCCCCACTACCCCCGCTGTTGGCACACGACGGCAAAAAGGTTAGCCATCAACGGTAAAGGGTCTTCTGCTTGGGTAGGGGGTTGGACTAGATGACCTACAAGGTCCCTTCCAACTCTGCTAATTGTTTCCTTTCCTTTCCTTTCCTTTCCTTTCCTTTCCTTTCCTTTCCTTTCCCTTCTCTATTTCCTTTCCTTTCCTTTCCTTTCCTTTCCTTTCCTTTCCTTTCCTTTCCTTTCCTTTCCTTTCCTTTCCTTTCCTTTCCTTTCCTTTCCTTTCCTTTCCTTTCCTTCTTTCCCCTCCTTTCCCCTCCTTTCCTTTCCTTTCCCTTCTCTATTTCCTTTCTTTCCCTTCTCTATTTCCTTTCTTTCCCTTTCCTTTCCTTTCCTTTCCTTTCCTTTCCTTTCCTTTCCTTTCCTTTCCTTTCCTTTCCTTTCCTTTCCTTTCCTTTCCTTTCCTTTCCTTTCCTTTCCTTCCTTTCCTTTCCTTTCCTTTCCTTCCTTTCCTTTCCTTTCCTTTCCTCTCCTCTCCTCTCCTCTCCTCTCCTCTCCTCTCCTCTCCTCTCTCTCCTCCTCTCCTCTCCTCTCCCCGCATACATGCATCTGGGATGGGCCCCATCTGTTCCTCCCCAGGCCCCAAAGACAGCCGCCTCTCCACCTGGGGGAGGATGGAAGAGCCCCTGCTCTGCCTCTGTCTCTGGTGCTGTTTCCTTATCAGAGCCTTCCAAAGACTCTGAAGCCGGCCTAGGCCTTCCCTCAACCTCCTCCTCGTCTGACTCTGCGGCTAGCTCGGCTAGCAGCTGACGGGCCACAACACCTGGTATCTGGCATGCCCCGACTGGTGCCAGTACATTTACCGAGGCTTGGAGACCCCTGCTGTAGAAGACAGTTTCATGAACATCTGAACACCAAGAAAGCATGCTTCTGAGAATGGAACAAAAAATAAAAAAATACAGAGGTCACCAAGGGAAAGGGCAAGATCTGTGATGGCGAACCTATGGCATGCGGAGCTGTATCTGTGGCACGTGAGCATGGCCCTAGCTCAACTCCAGCATGCATACGTGCGCTGGCCACCTGATCTTCAGCCCTTCCGGGCGCACTGGAAGTCAGGAAACGGGCTGTTTCCAGCCTCCGGGGGTGGGGTGTGAGAGTGGAGAAGGCAGTTTTTGCCCTTGCCAGGCTCCTAAAAAGCCTCTGGAGGCTGGGGAGGGTGAAAAACGAGCCTTCCTGAGCCATTGGAAGTCGGGAAACAGGCCGTTTCTGGCCTCCAGAGGACCTCTGGGGGTGGGGGTGGGGAAATTGTTTTTGCCCTCCCCAGGTTCCAAAAAAAGCCTCTGGAGCCTGGGGAGGGTGAAAAATGGGGCCCTACCAGGCCCACCATGCCAGCATGTGTTAAAAGCGGGGGGAGCGCAGGGGGGGTCATGCACGCATGTGCAGGGGTGAGGCACATTGAATTATGGGTGTGGACACGCAGGTGGCACAAACCCCTCCTTTCCCCCCCCCACTTTTGGCACACAACGGCAAAAAGCTTAGCCATCACTGGGGCAGATAGATAATCTAAATTTGCAAAGCAATTTAAGAAAGCCAAACCTCAAAAATGAGCTGAGGTTGCTTCACAAAAGATGCTAAGAACAACAAAATCTTACTTCTTAATGTTTCACTAAAAGTGACGGTTTTGCAATGTTCTAAAGTGGTTACGTTCCGGGAAGCTGTAATGGCCCATTTTAATTGACTCCGAGAGGGAATTTAATATTTCGGGATGTCTATGGCTTCTTTTGAGCCGTGTACCTCTTATATGGAAATTGATGAGCGAAGAAACGGATTCGCCTCGCTCTTCTTATTGCTAAGAGACGGGTCAGCCCTTCAACATCGGAGAGGTAAATTTATGGGGCCAATTACTCCGTGGATGGAAGACCTGATGCTACTCGTGACTTAAGAACAAATTGCTTACAGATGCAGATGATGTCTGGATGATTACAATGAAATACGGTCATCCTTTAGTGAAATTGTCCTGCAAAACTCTGTGTACATATTACACGGAGGAGGAAGCCTCCAAAGGTTGCCAGTTTGCTCTTTTTAAAAATACTCTAAAATACTAGAGTATTGTTTTCTTTTTCCCTTTCCATTTCATAAAAGAGGTAGAATATAACCCCCCCCCCCCAGAAGAACAATTTTCTAGCCCAGTCAAAAGTAAAAAGAAGAACAAAAGAAATGGTTCCACAGCCCCAATGAATAATTCTTCTCCAGGAAGTGTGTATGTGTGTTTGTGTGTTCTACCCGGCAGTCGTGAAAGAGCAGGATTTTGCCCTGAGCTGGAGAAAGACACAGTTGGAGAAGGCCTACTCTTCGAATGAGAACAGAGCTACAGGCTTCCAGGATTTTGAAGGGACCTGCCGATGACCAGACTCAAATTTCTTTTCACCATCTCGGCAAAATGTCCGGGAACTGGCCAAGTCCCGAAGGACTGGGAAAAAAAGAGATATTCCTCATCTCAAAAAGATTGTTCGAGACTCTTTTCCAGAATCTGTCAGCGGCTTCCTCTCTTTTAGAAAAATTGATGAAGAGGCTTATGTTTTGCCAAGGATTTCATTGGCAGCATCTACACCAGCCTCTTCCACAGCAGAAGAGGCTAACAGCTTCCCGGCAAAGCAGGCTTGCCTTTGTCATTCGAAGAGACAGTCATAGGATGTGTTGATTCAGTAAATAAATCCTGCCTGTTTAATCAATGTTGGGAAATTCTTGCCTGATTTGTACATGTTGGTTGTTGAAAGTTTTCACCCACCCCTCTTCTAGAAGAATGAAATATTCTAGGAAATATTAAAAAAGCAGAATAGTATATTTCCCTGGATGATAAAAGAAGAAACATGTTCCCATTGAGCAGGACAGGGCCAGCCTATCTATAAGACAATTAGACCTTCAGCTCCAGGGTGATGGGATTAAGACATGACCCCTCAGGACATAATAGGATTAGCCTTCCAGCAGCAGAGCTCACCACATGGCACAACAAGACCCTTCATTGCATCACCCAGCAAGCTTCAACCAAGCCTGGAACTCAGACAGCCTACAAAGTTAGCAGTGACCCCTGCAGCAACCAATAGAATATATGCCCTTGCCACAGGAACAGGAAGCTCAAGGGCAAGACCCAAGAGAGGGTATATATAAATACCTCTCACTCTCCACTCCATGTGGTCACCGCCCCAGGGTCTCAAACCCATGTGATCCTGTTCATCAATAAACCATCTTACCAATCAGCCTCCATGTTTCCTGTGTCTTTCTCCCCACTTGGAACTGAACCCAGATGGACATTTTTACAAGGTGGATGTGCGTGTGTAGGGATGTGCGTGCAATGGTCCAACAGTGGAAATGAGGAATCCCAACAGAGGGTGCCAATACCAGCCCCATTTCCTTAGTAGAGGCGGTCCTTGACTTACGACCACAATTGAGCCCAGAATTTATGTTGCTCAGTGAAAATTTTGCTAAGGGAGTTTATTTTTTTTATAATTTTATCACTTTTCTCACCGCATGCGTTAAGTGGAGCGCTGCAGTTGTTAAATGAGTGACACGGTTGTTGAGAGATCGTATAATCTTTCCCCATTGTCTTTGCTTCTCAGACGGTCGCAAAAGGAGATCGCGTGACCCTGGGGTACTGCCACCGTCATAAATGTGAGCCAGTTATCAAGTATCCGAATGTAAATCAAATTGACCCAAAGGGATGCTGCGACGGTCCTAAGGGT
Source organism: Coluber constrictor foxii (assembly GCA_038048745.1). Classification (NCBI taxonomy): domain Eukaryota; kingdom Metazoa; phylum Chordata; class Lepidosauria; order Squamata; family Colubridae; genus Coluber; species Coluber constrictor. Next base: position 27,119,378 of record CM075968.1, read on the forward strand.
GAGAAACGGGCATAAGTCACTTTTTTCAGTGGCGCTGTAACTTCAAGCGGTCACTAAATGAATTGCCGTAAGTCAAGGACTACCTGAATAGGGTTGGAAAGGACCTTGGAAGTCTTATAGTCCAATTCCCTGGTCAAGGGAGGAGACATTATATCAGTGTTTCTCAACCCTGGAAGCTTGAAGATGGGTGGACTTCAACTTCCAGAATCCCCCAGCCAACAGCGCTGGCTGGGGGATTCTGGGAGTTGAAGTCCACCCATCTTCAAGCTACCAAGGTTGAGAAACACTGCCTTATATCCTCCCGGATGAATGGCTGTCCAGTCTCTTCTTAAAAACCTCCAGGCTTTTGGGGTTGCTCTTCTACCCTCTCTTTTCACAACAAACCTTCTTCTCCTTCTTTCTTTCTTTCCGCTCCCTCCTTCCCTCCTCTCCTCTTCTACTTTCTTCCACCTCCTCTCCTTACCTCTTCCCTACTTCCTCTCCCCCTCTCCTCCCCTCTTTTCCCCCCTTCTCGCCTTCTCTCCTGCTCTTGTCCCCTATCCTTTCTTCCTCTCCTTCCCCTTTCTTCCATTCCTCTCTCTCCTCCTCCTCCTCCTCTATCCCGCTACTCAGTGATGGGACTCAAGTAATTTCACAACCGGTTCTCTGCCCTAATGATTCCTTCCAACAATCACTTTGCCAAACTGCTCAGAAAGTTAACAACTGCTTCTCCCGAAGTGGTGCGAATTGGCTGAATCCCACCACTGGCGCTATTCCTCTCTCCTTTCTTTCTCCTTTGTTGTGTAATATTTTCCCCTTATTTGATATATTTCTGGAGAATTTTGGAGGCGAGTAGAATGCAGAAAGAGCAGGGATGCCTCTTGGAGTTCCTCACTTCAGCTGCTGAACCATTGCGCGCACATCCCTACGCACACATATCCGACACGCACAAACCAGGCAACGATATTTCCCTCCCAACATTGATTAAACAGACTGGATTTATTTACTGATTCAACACATCCTATTACTGTCTCTTTGAATGATAAAGGCATTCTCTCTTCCTCCGTCTCTCTCTCTCGCTCTCTCTCTCACTAATATATATCTGAATAAAGATAAGAATAGTCAAGTCATACTTTCAGGGTGCTGAAAGCCATGGAGGATTGTTGTTTTATTATAGCGCTGTCATCTTTGCTCAGGAAATATATATATGCACCAGTAATAACAATGCGCGTACGCTGTCTTCTCTGGCCTTTCTCTGCTTTTTCTCTCTCGTAGTGGGAAAAAAAAACTTTTTTAAAAGAAAAAGAAAATAGAAAACTAATGAAATCTCCCCAGATCTAAACCGTCGTCTCCCATCCTGGTTGCAGTTCTTCCTTTCAATTTAGGATGAACGCAGTGGTGGGATTCACAATTTAGCCACTGGTTTTCTGCCCTAATGACCAGCTGAGTAGGTGTGGCTTGGTGGTCATGTGACTGGGTGGGCATGGCCAACTCAACATCACTCACTTTTGATGGGTGCTTCGCCTTAGCTGTTACAATGTACTAAGGGTTAACCAAAGAGGCAGTTTCTGTAAGCAGGGCAATAAAGATTAGGCTAGAAATACCGCCAGAATGTTTCCTTCCTGCCTTCCTTACAGGATTAGTCCTGTAAAGTGGAAAAAACAAAAACAAAGTAAGATTTCTTCCCAACAACCGTTTCTCCGAACTGCTTAGAAAGTTAGCAAGCGGCTCTCCCAAATTGGTGTGAACTGGCTGAATTCCACCATTGGATGAACATATCTAAAAGGCATGTCTTAACATTTCCTTGATTCTCTCTTTATAATTGATGGATTTTTTTTATTGCCCATTTAAAAAACCAACGGTAAAAATTTGCGATCGTCTGACAAGCAAAGTCAATGGGGAAGCCGGATTCACTTAACAATCTAACTCACTAACTTAACAAGTGCAGTGATTCACTTAACAATTGTGGCAATTATGGTTGTAAAACGGGGTAAACGTCCCTTAATAAATGTCTCACTTAACATAAATTTTGGGCACAATTGTGGCTGTAAATCAGGGGCTACCTGTATTCAAAGGTCGTAAAATGAGGCAAAGCTCCTGAACAACTTTCTCACTTAGCAACAGAAAACTCGGCCTCAATTGTGGTTATAAGTCGAGGACTACCCGTGTCATCCTGGGTTAAGATCGCAGCCAAATTAAAGCTTGATAGCCTGATCTGGCTTGAGAGTGGGAAAGGATGGAAGAGGAAAGAATTATATCCCTTTTTTGGCAGAGATTGCTGCATCGGAGAGGAGTGGGGCAGTGGCCTAGAGGTGGAGCTCTTGCCTCACAATCAGGAGGCTGGGAGTTCGATCCTAGGTAGAGGCAGATATTCCTCTCTCTCTCTCGGCATGATGAGAATCTATCTGCTGAACAAAACTCTGCATTGGCAACAGGAAGGGCATCTGGCCAGTAAACACTCAATATCATTCAGTTGTCTAGACTCCACCTCCACAAGGGATTATGGGGTCAGTAAAATGTTGCATCGGAGAGATTGTCTGTTGCCCATTTTAAGGGGGCTCCTGACTAGATCTCAATCAGTTGAGCAATCTTTGCTTGAAGTGTAGCCAAGCGATTTGGAGATCGCAGCTGTCCAGCTATTCAGACTTCTGTCCTACTAATGCAACGGGCTCTCGAGAGAAGGAAAGCCAAGCCGGTGGTTTCTTGTCCGTAGCAGTCAGAAAAAATAAAATAAAATAAAACAGCATTGATTATCTTAAATACGTGAGCCATTCCGGTGTGGATTTCTTAAAACCGGCTTTTTAAACAACCAAGGGGAGCCTACGCTCAGTACAACCGGATTGCTAATGGCTGGAGTCCGGAGGATTTTTTGGCGTTTTATTTATTTATTTGGCAAGGGATCAGAAAAGCCCGCGGTGCCACAGCGTGAGAGGCTATTTCTACTAATATCTGATTCACCAACTGTCGCCATGGCGATGGGGCCCTGAACGCGGAGGAACATCGAAATGAGTTTTTGCCTTATTAAATGACTCCTGTATGGAGAAGGGGAGAGAGAGAGAGAAGAGGAGGAGGAGGAGGAGGAGGAGGGCTCTATCATTCGAGAGTGGTCCGTTATTTTTCTTTCAACTTTCAATGTGCCGAATCGGAGCTCACACGGGTAGCTCCTCTGTGTGGGAAAGATATTACAGGTCGTCCCCAATTTACAACACTTCATTTAGTGACCGTTTGAAGTACTAATACCACTCTATAAAGGCTTAGTAGGGTCACACCTAGAATCCTGCATCCAGTTTTGGTCCCCCCAATATAAAAAAAGACGTTGGGACTCTAGAAAGAGTGCAGAGAAGAACAACTGGGATGATTAGGGGACTGGAGGCTAAAACATACAATGAAGAGTTGCAGGATCCGGGCATGGCTGGTCTAGTGAAGAGAAGGACCAGGGGAGACAGGAGAGCATCGTCCAATAGTTGAGGGGCTGCCACAGAGAGGAGGAGGGGGTCAAGCTATTCTCCAAATCACCTGAAGCTCAGGCAAGGAATAATGGATGGAAACTGAACAAGGAGAGATTCAACCTGGAAATAAGGAGGAATTTCCTGACAGTGGGAACAATCAACCCATGGAAAAGAAGTTGCCTTCGGAAGTTGTGGGAGCTCCATCACTGGAAGATTTCAAGAAAAGACTGGACGGCCATCTGTCAGGAATGGTGTAGCGTCTCCTGTTTGGGAGGGGGGTTGGACTAGATGACCTCACAAGATCCCTTCCAACTCTTATTCTGTTCTGTTTTGCTTGAGATCTCTGCCTAGAAGACAGGACAGCCATGCTAGAAAGAGTGCAGAGAAGAGCAACCAGGATGATGAGGGGACTGGAGGCTAAAACATACAATGAACGGTTGCAGGAACTGGGCATGGCTGGTCTAGTGAAGAGAAGGACCAGGGGAGACAGGATAGCATCTTCCAATATTTAAGGGGCTGCTACAGAGAGGAGGAAGGGGGTCAAGCTATTCTCCAAAGCACCCGAAGGCCAGACAAGGAATAATGGATGGAAACTGACCAAGGAGTGATTCAACCTGGAAATAAGGAGACATTTCTGACAGTGAGAACAATCAACCGATGGAACTGAAGTTGCCTTCAGAAGTTGTGGGAGCTTCATCACTGGAGGCTTTCAAGAAGAGACTGGACTGCCATCTCTCAGAAATGGTGTAGGGTCTTCTGCTTGGGTGGGGGGTTGGACTAGATGACCTACAAGGTCCCTTCCATCTGAATCTATCTAAGATGATCAAAGGCCTGGAAGCTAAAACATATGAAGAACGGTTGCAGGAACTGGGCATGGCTGGTCTAGTTAAGAGAAGGACCAGGGGAGACGTGATAGCATCTTCCAATATTTGAGAGGCTGCCACAGAGAGGAAGCTGTCAAGCTATTTTCCAAGGCACTTAACAGCCTTGTTGCTAACTTAACAAGTGCAGAGATTCGCTGAACAACCGTGGTAAGGAAGATTGTAAACGGGGGCAAAACACACCTAGCAGATGTCTCACTTAACAACTTTGGGCTCAATTGTGATCGTAAATCGAGGGCCACCTGTATAATCTGGAGACTGAGAAGAAGAAGAAAAAGAAGAGCAACCAGAGACGCTGTGCAGGATATACGGACGTAGGTGCTCTCAGGCTAGATGGAACCTCAACTTACGACCACAACTGAGGCAACGTGTCTGCTGCAAATGTGAGACATTTGTTAAGTGAGTCCCACCCCCCCCCCGGTGACCTTTACAAACCTGTATTTCAAAGCATTGCCTCTCCCAGATGAGATTCTTCTGCTGTTGTAGCAAGAGAAGACGACTGAGTGAGGCCCAAGCTGCTCCAGAAGCCCTTCCTTCCTTCCTTCCTTCCTTCCTTCCTTCCTTCCTTCCTTCCTTCCTCCTTCCTTCCTTCCTTCCTCCCTCCCTCCTCCCTCCCTCCCTCCCTCCCTCCCTCCCCTTCCTTCCTTCCCTTCTTCCTCTCCTTCCTTCCCTCCCTTCCTCCCTCCCTCCTTCCTCCCTCCCTCTCTCCCCTCCTTTTCCTTCCTTCTTCCTTCCTTCCTCCCTCCCTCCCTCCCTTCCTTCCTTCCTTCCCTTCTTCCTCTCCTTCCTTCCCTCCCTTCCTCCCTCCCTCCTCCTCCCTCCCTCCCCTCCTTTTCCTTCCTTCCTTCCTTCCTTCCTTCCTTCCTTCCTTCCTTCCTTCCTTCCTTCTTCCTTCCTTCCTTCCTTCCTTCCTTCCTTCCTTCCTTCCTTCCTTCCTTCCTCCCCTTCCTTCTCTCCCTCCCTCCCGCCCGCCTGCCTACCTGCCCCTGTACTCTTCTTCCTCCTCTTAATGCTGCTACTTTCAGATTTCACGCCAGCACATTTTTGGAGCTGAGGGTGACCTTGGCGATTCAGGCTCCAAAGGAGAAAAGCCACATGACTTGCTTTCTTCCACCTGCTTCCCACCTGTTTTCCTTTCTCTTTGAGAGACCTGCTTCAGAGCGCCCGGATTTGCTTTCAATAATTGAGCTGTTGCATTTAAACCGAGTTGGTTTTTACTTAGTCACTCCCTCCCTCCCCCTCCTCTCCTCCTCCTCCTCCTCCTCTTCCTTCTCTCGTTTTCTTGGTACATTTCTTCCTTCGCAAAGCACACATTCACCCCACCGTTCCCCCCCACCCCCCCACCGCCCCGTCAGTTTGGTTCTGACAGAGGCTTTACTTTCTACATTTAATTGAATTGTTGTCATGGAAATTGGTACCCTCCTCTTCAGAAAGAGCATTTGGAGAAAAAGAGACAGAAAAAATTAAAAGCGAGCCGCAGCTTTGGGTTTTCTCTTTTCTCCATCTCTCTGCTGAGCGTTTTGAAAGGGACACTTTTAAAACACTCATCGCCCCCCACCCCAAAGATGAGTTAGTCAACAGGTCTCCCTTGCTTCTTCCTTTCTTGCAATGACCGACTGCACAGCCTTTCAAAAGAGCGGGGCCCAAGCTGGAGATCTTTACTGCAGTGATGATGAACCCATGACACACGTGTCAAAGCTGACACGCCACGACGTTTTGGGTGATACGCCAGCTTTTCCCCAACCACTATTCTCCAGAGCATTTTGGGGCGTTTTTCGGAAGCTGTGGAGATTCTCATGTGGCCTCCAGACCCTTCAGAAGCTGCATGTCCTTCCGAACCTCCAAAAATTGTCCAAAATTTTTTAGGTGTCCTAGATGAGGTGAAATAGAGAATTTTTTTTCTCTTTCGTTCGAGGAAGCAGCAGAGTCAAGCTAAGCACGTTCTATATTCACGAGCCCAAAAGACACAGAATGTAGACAGCTAAGGAAAGGGACTATCCGAAGAAGGAGCCTGGCGTTAAAAAAAAAATAAAAAACGGGGATTTTATTTTATTTTTTGACGGTTGAATGGTAGCCTTTGCTCTCCACCGCTCTCCTCTCTTTCTCCCTCAAAAGCCTCAAATTATCCGGGAAATATTTGACGAGATCGAAGTTTGCCAAAAGGAGCCATAATGGGCCGACTGTCAAAAGGCATAAAGAAATGATCTAAGGCGCAAGAGAGAGAGGCAGAGAAGGGGAGGAAGGCCCCGTCTCGCGACATTCAAAGGACAGATCTGAGAGATAGATTTTCCTTCCGTCGGAAGCCACAGGCAGACGCCCAGCTGGAGGGGGGGGGGGTGTCGAGTGTGTTTTGTGTGTGTGTGTGTGTGTGTGTGTGATGGGGGAGTTGGGGAAGAGTCAACCTTGTGAAGGCTTTCAAATCTCTCCGGTTGTGGCCCATAGAGTCAAAAGCTGGATTTGTTCGGAGAAAGTTGAGTTCAGCTCGGGTTAGCAAAGATGGAACTTGGGAGTTTTGTGTGTGTGTGTGTGTGTGTGTTTAGCTGTGTGTGTGTCTCTGTGTGTGTGTTTTAGGAAGAGGCAACGAGCTGCATTTTTAAAGCTGCTGGTGTGTTCAAAGCCAACCTTCATGGATTTCAGACTGGTAGACTGATTTGAGAAGATTTTTATTTTAGATATAGATGTAGAAATAGATGTAGATAAGAGCCTGGATAGCTCAACAGACTAAATAGCCTGTTATTAACATTCAGCTGTCTGCAATTATTGCAAGTTCAAGGCTCAAGGTTGACTCAGCCTTCCGTCCTTTCTAAGGTAGGTCAATTGAGGACCCAGTTTGTGGGGGCAATAAGCTGACTTTGTATAAATATACAAAGGTATGAAGGCTATTGCTTAACGCATTGTAAGCCACCCTGAGTCTCAGGAGAAGGGCGGCATATAAATCTAATTAAAAAAAAAGATATAGATATAGATGTAGATGTAGATGTAGATATATAGATATAGATCTTTGGTTATTCGGGTCTTCTGCTGCGTAAAATTGGAAGTGTCTTGGCGACGTTTCGACGAAGTCTCATTCGTCATCTTTAGGCTGGTGTTCTCGGCTTTGAACACCAGCCTGAAGATGACGAATGAGACTTCGTCGAAACGTCACTTCCAATTTTACGCGGGAGAAGACCCGAATAACCAAAGACCTACATACAAACACCCGCGAAAACCTCAGAAAATAGATGATATAGATATAGATATAGATATAGATATAGATATGAGGTGACATTCAGCAGGTTCTGACCAGTTTTGGAGAACTGGTGGTGGAAATTTTGAGTAGTTCGGAGAACCGGTAAATACCACTTCTGACTGTCCCCGCCCCCATCTATTCTCTGCCTCCCGAGTCCCAGATGATTGGGAGGAAATGGGGATTTTACAGTATCCTTCCCTTGGAGTGGGGTGGGAATGGAGATTTTACAGTATTCTTCCCCTGCCACGCCCACCAAGCCACGCCCACAGAACCGGTAGCAAAAAAATTTGAATCCCACCACGGGATATAGAGATAGAGAGATAGAGATACATATATATAGAAATGTAGCTATGGAAGGAAGGAGAAGAGGGTCTTTAGGGGTGTTTAATCATTGTACCCCGATTCCACTTATGACCATCGCAGCATCCCCACTTCAAATTTCAGGCCCTTGGCAGTCCTCGACTTACGATCACAACGGGGCTCAAAATTTATGTTGTTACGTGAGACACCTGTGAAGTGAGCTTGGCCCCATGTTACGACCTTCCTCGCCAGCGTCGTTAAGTTTAATCCCTCCAGTGGTTAAGTTAGTAGCTTGGTTGTTAAGTGAAACCTGGCTTCCCCCCTTGATGAGGTTGCAAAAGGCGGGGGGGGGGGGTTTGTTACGTGATCCTGGGACGCAGCAACAACGGTCGTAAATATGAAGCCACGTGATCATGGGGATGCCACAAAGGTGGTTAACTATGCAAAAGGGTCATGTTGCTTTTTTCAATGCCATTGTTACAAGCATCCCAGGGTCTCATAATTGCCATTTGCAACTTTCTCAGCCAACTTCCCACAAGCAAAGTCTATTGGGGGGTGGGGGGTGGGTGGGGGAGAAGCCGGATTCACTTAATGACCTCCTGGTTAACGGAGGTTAATGACCACACCGTTTGCCTTAATTAACCGCCATGGCAAAAAACCCAGTGGTTTCAAATCACAACTGCCGCCTTGTTTAGTAGCCAGGGAAAGGTCAGTCCCGGTTTTGGACATAAGTCGAGGACTACCTATACCGCACAACCCACCAGTCCATACTGTAATTGATTAGTTATACCCAGCTTGTCAGCTGTCAGAAGCCACTTTCCCTGATTGACAGCCCGGGCTGGAACGGATCCTCACTTGACGCATGATGTCCTTTCTGCATTTTTCAAATCCTTCCGTTTAAAACCGCAGAACGGTTTCATTTGCTTGCAAGGTTACAGCCACCGGCACATTTTTCCAGGAACTTGCAAGAGATCCGTGGGTCTGTAGATACATCCAAACATGTTCTGAGAGATTTCCCGGAGGGGAAGTCAGGCTTTGGGGACAGGAGTGAATAACGTGATTTAAAAAAAAAAAAAAGAATAGAAAGAAAGAAGGAAAGAAAAAGAAAGAAAGCAGCAGCTGTTGCAAAATAGCCAGAGGGCACGCTTCAGAGAGTTTTTTCACTGTGTCTGATAGCAATCCGGAGACTTTTTTGGGGTAGTATGACAAAAAGTTGCTGAAATATAAATAGTAAGAAGGAGGAAAAAAACCCCCATTTGTTGGAATATATTTAGAATTATCTGACATGCTCCTTCTCTAATTTGATCTGTAAACTCTTTGAGGCAGGGACAATCTGCCCATTTTTTCCTTCCTTCCTCCCTCCCTCCCTCCTTTCTTTCGTTCTTTTGTTCTTTCATTCTCTCTCTCTGCCCTTCTCAGCCACCCTCTTCCTCCTCCTTTTCTTTCTTTCTTTCTTTCTTTCTTTCTTTCTTTCTTTCTTTCTTTCTTTCTTTCTTTCTTTCTTTCTTTCTTTCTTTCTTTCTTTCTTTCTTTCTTTCTCTCCCTCCCTAGCTCCCTCCTCCCCTTCCTTCCTTCCTTCCTTCCTTCCTTCCTTCCTTCCTTCCTTCCTTCTTTCTTTCTTTCTTTCTTTCTTTCTTTCTTTCTTTCTTTCTTTCTTTCTTTCTTTCTTTCTCTCTCTCTCTCTTTCCCTTCCCTCCCTCCTCCTCTTTCTTTCTTTCTTTCTTTCTTTCTTTCTTTCTTTCTTTCTTTCTTTCTTTCTTTCCTTCTTTCTTTCTCCCCCTCCCCCCCTCCCCCTCCTCCTCCTTTTCTTCCTTCCCTCCTTCCTCCCTCTGTCCCTCCTCCTCTCCTTCCTTCCTTCCTTCCTTCCTTCCTTCCTTCCTTCCTTCCTTCCTTCCTTCCTTCCTTCTTTCTTTCTTTCTTTCTTTCTTTCTTTCTTTCTTTCTTTCTTTCTTTCTTTCTTTCTCTCTCTCTCTCTCTCTCTCTCTCTCTTTCCCTTCCCTCCCTCCTCCTCTTTCTTTCTTTCTTTCTTTCTTTCTTTCTTTCTTTCTTTCTTTCTTTCTTTCCTTCTTTCTTTCTCCCCCTCCCCCCCTCCCCCTCCTCCTCCTTTCTTCCTTCCCTCCTTCCTCCCTCTGTCCCTCCTCCTCTCCTTCCTTCCTTCCTTCCTTCCTTCCTTCCTTCCTTCCTTCCTTCCTTCCTCCTTCCTTCCTTCCTTCCTTCCTTCCTTCCTTCCTTCCTTCCTTCCTTCCTTCCTTCCTTCCTTCCTCATTTCATGTGTTAAATAAGCCAACACAGAGCTTGAGAAAAAGTATTGTTGAGTGAATGTAGGCCATGGGCTTAGTACCTTTTTAACACCCACACACATCTCTTGTACGCTTATTTTCCTTCAATCCTCTTGATTTTGTCTGTTGACTGAAGAAGAGGGAGAAAGGTTTTTTTTAAAAAAATTTGAAGTTCTTAAGCCCCTGGATGTAGGATCTGCAAAGGGATGGTTGTTTTCTACTTTCTTTGTCCAGACTGCTCCATGTGGGCTTGATTCACATGTTACATTAAACCATGGTTTGTCTCACTTGAGTGTAGCATGTTATATGAATCCACCATGGTGGTTTATGGCTTAGACATGCTGGATTAATACAATCCAGTTGTGGGTTATTCAGTGAACTGTTACACACGCAGGGGACCAGCCTGAATCAGATTGGCTCTAAAACTGAACAAACTGGGCTATTTTAAGGGCTACACAGAATGCATAATTTTTTTTAACCATTTAAAATTAATGTTCAACCAAAGGCCAGTGTATGTATAACTCAAAATGCCCAGGTGAAAAGTTCTGCTCTGATTAATTGTGGTTTTCATACATGGAGGCAGTGGTGGGTTGACCCCGGTTCACCCCGGTTCTATAGAACTGGTAGTAAAACGGGTGGCCCACCGACCCCGAGGTCATCAGAACGCTTCTGCACATGTGCAGAAGAGTGCACGCATGTGCGGCTCCGCTGCGAACCAGTAGTAAAGGTAAGTAGAACCCACCCCTGCATGGAGGCATCAGTTTAGGGCCGTGATGGCGAGCCTATGGCACACGTGCCCGAAGTGATGCACGGAGCCATGTCCCCTGGCACTCATGGCGTCGCCCGTTTCTCTTCTGGGTTTCTGGTGCGCATGTGCGTGTGACGATCAGCTGGTCTCCGTGCGTGCGGCAGTGCTGGAAGAACTGGAAGAGCTAGTCTTCCGTTTTCTGGCGTGAGCATGAGCGCCGGCCAGCCTAATCACAGCTGCAGGCCAGTAACCGGAAGGTTAGGTGGCGTGCAGCAAGAACCGGAAGTTCATTTTCCGGCACGCGCATGCCCCCTGGGCAGCTCCTTCCAGGTTGCGGCCCTGACGAGCGTGCATACCTTTTAGGCCCTCGGTGCCGAAAAGATCTGCCATCACTGGTTTAGGGAATATGATATTAGAATAAAAGGAATAGAAATGTTCAGCGTGTGCATTCAGCTCAGGAGTTTCAACCCAGCATTGCAAATTAAGCCCTCAAGTCCTTTCTCTTCATATCCACCTCCTGCTTCTCCTTCCAGCGTTTTCCCTCACTCCGAGCATCTTCATTTAGTGCAAGAGGGAAAAAAAACCACAACAACCCACAAAATGTTTTTCCTTTGTTAGTGTTAGGCTGCATCCCAAGGAGACGTTGCCTACAAAGAGAGAAATCCTCCTCCTTGGCTTTGCTGGGCTATTTTTCTTCGCTTCCCGCTTGCATCAGCAGATGCTCCAACTCTCAATTTCCACCCTCCACTCAGCCGACAGCGGTCACAGCTTGCGGGGAACAGGTGGGGTCTTCTGCTTGAGTTGTGGTGGTATCAGCCCATGGCCTTGTCCTTCAAACCGGGCTGGATGACAGCCAATCAAGTCCTGCCTTGTTCCTGGGTGGGTCATTCCCAAGGTCAAAGTGGCACCTCGGTGGCCTTGCTTTGGTGGTTTTGATTGACGAGCTGGGCCGCCTCTGTTCAACTCAGCCTCTGTGTTTAAGCTCCTGTCTCCCGCATCTGTCACGGAATTGCTGGGATTGGAAAGCGAGCGAGCGAGCGAGCGAGAGAAAATATTTGAAGGCACAAAGAGAGGTTTCATTTGTACTCCACTGCTGATAAGTGTTTGCTCTTGGGCGTTTGGGTAAAATTCTCCAGAGATAGCACGGGAGGGGTGGGCGGGGGGGGGGCAACATTTTCACAGGGTCCCATTTTTCTCCTCTCTCTCTCTTTTTTCCCCCACCTTTAAAAAAAAACAAACAAATCCACAGCTTTCTTTCTTTCTATCTTGGCAAGATGCCGCCGTAATATCCCAAGCCATTGCAAATCAGACAAGTTGGATGTGACTCTGAATTCTTCTAGAATTTCATGGCTCTTGTTCCTGATCTTAAGAGAATAACAGTGTTGGGAGAGACTTTGGAGGTCTTGTAGTCCATCCCCCTGCTCAAACAGGTGATCCTTTACCAGGGTCTGCAACCTTAAACACTCAGAGAGCCATTTGGACCTGTTTCCACACAAAAGAAAACACCGGGAGCCACAAAGCCCTTCCCGTGCCTGACTGTTTCTTGAGCGGCCACAAAAGTAGCATAGGTAGTTTGTTTGTTTGTTTATTTATTTATTTATTTATTTATTTATTATTTATTTATTTATTTATTTATTTATTTATTTATTTATTTATTTATTTATTTATTTATTTATTTATTTATTTATTTATTTATTTATTTATTTATTTATTTATTTATTTATTTATTTATTTATTTATTTATTTATTTATTTATTTATTTATTTATTTATTTATTTATTTATTTATTTATTTATTTATTTATTTATTTATTTATTTATTTATTTATTTATTTATTTATTTATTTATTTATTTATTTATTTATTTATTTATTTATTTATTTATTTATTTATTTATTTATTTATTTATTTATTTATTTATTTATTTATTTATTTATTTATTTATTTATTTATTTATTTATTTATTTATTTATTTATTTATTTATTTATTTATTTATTTATTTATTTATTTATTTATTTATTTATTTATTTATTTATTTATTTATTTATATGCTGCCCTTCTCCGGAGACTCAGGGCGGCTTACAATGCATTAAGCAATAGCCTTCATACTTTTGTATATACCTGCTTAGTAGAGCTTTTGCCCCCACCCCCAGCGGTGTTCTTTTTTTTATACAAAGTCAGTTTATTGCCCCCACAATCCGGGTCCTCATTTTACTTACCTTGAAAGGATGAAAGGCTGAGTCAACCTTGAGCCTGGTGAGATTTGAACTTGCAGTAATTGCAGGTAGCTGGCAACTAAGTGCTACTTTAACAGCACTTAGTCCCCTGTGCCACCAGGCTCAGTTGAATTATATAGTTGAATTAAATGTTCTGCTTTCTTCTGAAACTTTTATTTTTTGGGCGGTTTATCCATGGTTGTCCTACTGGGGGTTGAAAAGCTTAATAAATCGCGTTCTAGTGGATATTGCACATTGGTGGTTGTGACACGTATTTTGAGTGAGAGGGAGCCACAGCAGAGGGGTGAAAGAGCCACATGCGGCTCCAGAGCCACAGGTTGCTGACCCCTGTCCTATACCTTTTCAGACAAAGTGGCTGTCCAGGGATGGAAGCACCCACAACTTCTGGAGGCAACTGATGGTCCACTGGTTAATTGTCATCACTGTTAGGAAGTTTCTCCTTAGTTCTAGAGCAGGGATGTCAAACTCAAGGCCCCAGGGGCCAGAACCAGCCTGTGGGGTGCTTAGATCCAGCCCACGGGGCCACCCTAGAAACAGCAAAGGACCAGTCCGCAGTGCCTCTGCCACTGAAAACGGTGCTCAGGAGGGCCACATACGGACATTCTGACCTCCGTTTTTGCTGGCAGAGGGTTGCAGGAAATTGTTGCAGCCAAAAATGGAGCTTGGGAGCCCGTTTTTGCTGGCAGAGCTCTTGGGTCACCACAGCCCCCACCCCCCAACACAAGTGACTTTGAACTGGCCATGCCCCCTGGCCACGCCCCTCGAGGTCAAACACAACCCTCAATAAAATCGAGTTTGACACCCCTGTTCTAGAGGTTGCTTCTTTCCTTGTGAGAAGAGTTCCAGATTGCTTCTCTGCTTAGTTGAGTCTCAACCAGTGAACAAGGTTGCTAGCTCACCCCCTCTGCATAGACCCAGTCGTCCCCCCCCGCCCCCACCAGTCGTGATACGCATTTCTACTTCTCTCCTCACCTTCTGGTCTAAAAATTGAAGGCTTTCAAAAGCAGGGAAGCCAAAGAGATTACCCATCACAGGTGAGAAGACGATTCAGTGAAAATAATATTTACACCTGGCGCTCAGCCATGTCGGATATTTGGTTCTTTCCCTCTTAAATTGGACGGGAACGTAAATTGAAATCCACAGTTCTCCCCTGGAGTCTTGAAATGGCCAGAGCATTGGTTAGTTATCGTTATGAGTCGTCCTTCATCGATGGGTCTTCAGCATGACGGATCTTGTACTTTAGCCAAGCATTTTATGAGAAGAAATGTACCCCTTTAGCTTTCCACATCTACTTTGATCAATTGTAATGGGTTGTCCATTTGGCATGGGCTTAATATGTTGCGTCAACCCAATCATTCTGGTTTATTTTATATTATTTTATTTAGACATTTTTCTTTAACATACATTGGTGCTTGGTAAAACAGTGTATTATCTACCTATACCCAGTAATAGTAGTAGTAATATTTATTTATACATATTAATAATCTTTCAACTTCTAATTCTACCTCTATTATCTAACCATTGACATGTTGGAAGACATCCCCTCCTGGGTTCAGTTCCAAGTGGGGAGAAAGACACTGGAAACACGGTGACTGCTTGACTTGAAGATCTTGGGTGAAAAAAAAAAAGAGGGGGAGGGTGGGGGAAGAGATGCTGAGAGTGCCTGAATTTTATATCCTCTCTGGGCTTTTGAATTTGAGCTTGTGTTCTGATTGGTTGTCAGACTCCATGGGGCCATGCAGGGATAACTTTGTAGGTTGTCTATGTCCCAGGCTTGGTTGACTCTTGCTAGGTGATGATGTAATGAAAGGGCTTTGGTCAATTCCTACTATGGCTCTGCCTGAAGGAGGTAGATCTTTCTTATGTAGAATAGACTGGGCCAGGCCTTCATGGCCCATTGACAAAGGTGTGTGTGTGTTTGGGGTGGGGCACTGAGTTTCTGCCTCCCTTTTAGGGAAATATTCTGCCCTTTTAATATTTTCTAAAATATCTCATTTTTCTAGGAGAGGGGTGGTTGCTAACTTTCTACAGATAGAATAAATACCAAGTTAAAAAAAATATTCTGTATCTTCTATGTTTTTTATCTTTAATGTTAACCCTTTCCATTTCTGCACACTCTAATATTTTTTAAAATTATATTTTCATCTGTAGGAATTTCTTGGTTCTTCCAATGCTGTTCAAATACAATTCTTGCTGCTGTCAAGACATGCAATATTAAATATACATTCCCCTTTGTCATATTTTTCTGGTAGTATATCTAACAAAAATATTTCTGGCTTTAAATCTATATGTTGCTTTAACATATTCTCTAATCATGTATGTATTTTCATCCAGATTTTTTTTGCCTTTGGACATGTCCACCACATATGATAGTAAGAACCTAGTATCTGATTACATTTCCAACATTTAGCAGACATGTTTTTAAACATCTTTGCTAGCCTCCAATCATTCTGGTTTGAAGCAACCCTAGTTTATGGCTTTACCGATCTTAAATTCAACAAGCCAAGGTTAAAGCCAAAGCTTTGTCTGGGGTGGCTTTCAGTAAAGTCTTGAATTGAGGCCTCCTACACTAATATTTCACTGCGTCATGTGTAAAAAAGAGATTCAGCTTTCAGTTTGTGGTTTTCTCTCAGTGTGCTATCACAGTGCCAGCTGTAAATGTTAATGCAGCAAATTCTCTGAGCCAAATTCTTCATCATGCAAGGATTTTTTTTTAAAAAATATATTCATTAGGTTTTATACTAGTTGTACATCCCAGGTACATTGTGATAAAAGCGATATGTTGTCGTCATCTCCATGTTTTTTGGAAGATGATTCTCTGCAGCAGCTTCTCATAAAAGTTGTCTTAGTGGTGGCTCGCTGGTCCTGGTGAGGGCTTGCAATGTTGCCGTATTTGCTGGAGGTCTCTTGTGCCAGTTGGCAATCCCATGATTCCCACCATCTGAATGATCTCTGAAAGATTTTGAGTCAGAGCTGGCTCTGTCAGTCTTGGCGGTCAACTGCTGTGGACGAAGATGGACATGCTGGGTGAGGTGGAAAGAAAGAGAAGAGAAGAGGATGACCATTAAGGGAAGTGGATGGAGTCAGTTACAGTGATGTTGAGTGCACTGTTGGGAAACTTGAAGAACAGATTAGGGATGGATCATCATGGAACGTCTATGTATGTGGCCATTAAGATTGAAACCAACTTTGTGGCACATAACCAACCAACTAACCAACCAACCAACCAATCAACCACCAAAGTCTGAAAGATCATAGTGTCCTTCAGCTGTCTAGCATATCCCTCTTTCTGTGAGGGAAATGGCTTGAAAAGATGCCATCATATTCTTGTGAGTTTGTTGGAAGGATTTCGGTGATTCTTTTGGAACGACAGGCCTTTGTTCTACTTTATCATGCTCTGGGCATGTTCTGAGTTTATCTGGTCTTCTGAAAGCAGATAGACATTAGATTTTAAATACTTATAGACCCCCCTCCGCCTCCTCCTTTCCTCCTCTTCTCCTTCTCCTTCTCCTCCTTCCCTTCTCCCTCTCCTTCTCTTTCTCCTAAAAAATTACATCCTTAATTCAAAAGGAATGTTGCTTTGTGAGTTACAACTCAATTATTTCTTCTTCTTCTTCTTCTTCTTCTTCTTCTTCTTCTTCTTCTTCTTCTTCTTCTTCTTCTTCTTCTTCTTCTTCTTCTTCTTCTTCTTCTTCTTCTTCTTCTTCTTCTTCTTCTTTTCTTCTTCTTCTTCTTCTTCTTCTTCCTCCTCCTCCTCCTCCTCCTCCTCTTCTTCTTCTTTTCTTCTTCTTTTTCTTCTTCTTCTTTCTCCTCCTCCTCCTCCTCCTCCTCCTCCTCCTCCTCCTCCTCCTCCTCCTCCTCCTCCTCCTCCTCTTCTTTTTCTTCTTCTTCTTCTTCTTCTTTTTCTTCTTCTTCTTCTTCTTCTTCTTCCTCTTCCTCCTCCTCCTCCTCTTCTTCTTCTTCTTCCTCCTCCTCTTCTTCTTCTCCTCCTCCTCCTCCTCCTCCTCCTCCTCCTCCTCCTCCTCCTCCTCCTCCTCCTCCTCCTCCTCTCTCTCTCTCTCTCTCTCTCTCTCTCTCTCTCTCTCTCTTCTCTCTCTCTCTCTCTCTCTCTCTCTCTCTCTCTCTCTCTCTCTCTCTCTCCTCACAGATACATACACAATAGTAACCAGCCTGCTCCAAAAACGTAAGGTGGGTAGGAATCCTGTCTGTCAGAAATTAATGAGGTGAAAGTCCTAGTATAAAGCAAAGCCTTGAGTAAAATTCCATGGCTTCATGGACTGTTAATTCTTTATTAGGTTTTCCTAAGACGGAGATAAAGGGCATTTTATCTTTTTTAAGGTTTGCATTAACATGCCATTGGATTTTATAGGGACATCGATCTTCATTTGGCTAATCTGCAAAGCATAATAGGGATGTGGATTCTTTGCAGCGGCAATGACAACTCGATAATGCTTGGGATGGAGCAGCAGGGGTGGATTAGCCAGTTAATGTTTGTAACTGGTAGCACAGGGGTCGGGGGACCTCACAGTCAATGGTTAGACCGTGGAAGACGACTGTGGAGAAAGAACTGGTGGTGTTGAAGGCAGGAGAGGTACGTACAGGCCGTCCTCAACTGAGCCCAGAATTTCTGTTGGAAAGTAAAAACAGTTATTAAGTGAATTTCACTCCATTTTACTTTCTTGCCACAGTCCTCAAGCGAATCAATGCTGTTATTAAGTTGGTAACACAGGTGTTGTGGCTTCCCGCATTGAATTCATTTGTCAAAAGGCCGCAAAAGCAGGGTTGGGCTGCTGGGGGTTCACACGGGTTCGGGAGAACCTCTAGCTAAAATTCTGTGCAGTTCAGAGAAGCCCCAAATCCCACTCCCTGGCTGGCCCGCCCCGCCCACCCCACTCCTTCTCTCCCTGAAGTCCCCAAATGGCGTGTTTTGGATACAGGTAAGTCCAGGGCATGTGTGGAGGCTCGGGGAGGGTGAAAAACGGGCCTACCAGAAAGTAGGGCCGTTTCTGGCCTCCAGAGGGCCTCTGGAGCCTGGGGAGGCTGTTTTCACCCTCCCGGAGGCTCAAGGAAAGCCTCCAGAGCCCCCCCCCCCAGCCATAGTGCAGGAGTCCAACTAGGCCACGCCCACCATGGCCACACCCACCAAGCCACTGGGGCAGAGAACCCCTTGCTAAAATTTTTGAAGCCCACGTGACCCTGGGATGCTGCAACCGTCATAAATATGAACCAGTAGCCAAGTGTCTGAATTTCGATCACATGACTGTGGGATGCTGCACTGGCCGTAAGTGTGAAAAATCCAAGTCATTTTTTACAGTGATATTGTAACTACGGACAGTCACTCAAGGAACTGTTGTAAAATGAGGACTATCTGTAATTCCCCGGGATCCTTAGGCAGAGGCAGGGTGATGGTTTTAAAAAGAGAAGTGATCTGGAACCCACCACATCCTTTTAACTTGATGACGGATAAACGTCGGTAAATCAGACCCCAATTTATGTAGCAAAGGTGCCCAAGATAACATCATTCACAAAACATTATTATATTGGTTTTGACAACCCTGAAGTGAATCTGGCTGAGGCCCATCTTGGAGGCTTCAGAGTTGCCACACAACAGAGGGAGCGGGGAGGAATAGTTAGATCGGATTTTGTAGCCAAAACAATAAAGTTTTTCTGTGGGAACCAAGGACATTCTCACAGGTGGCTAGCCAGAGGAAGAGTCAAGTAATCAAGCAACTGGCCAGCACCTGGATTGGACATTATGACCAGTGACCTGGGGGAAAGGGGGAAAAGTTTATTTTTCAACAGGGGTGAAATCTACTTACCCTCCTTAATGGTTCGGAAGTGCATGCACCGCATACGTACGCCAACCCTCTGCACATGTGCAAACCCTTCTGCGCATGTGCAGAGGGTAAAGAACAGGTTACTTCCTGGTTAAAGTCAGGAAGTAATGATGACCGGGCGGGTGGGCGGAGCCTCAAGCTGCCATCGCTACTGGTTCTCTGAACCACTGGCCGTCATCGCTACCAGTTCGGCAGAACCGGGCCAAACCGGGAGCATTTCACCCCTGCTTTTCAATTAGGTGAAAGCCGATGGAACTTCTGATTTGGTTTGCCAATATGATGTATCCAATAAATTGTTCTTTGAGGAATTCCCTGCCTCAGAGTTCTGCTTTTCCATGGTGCATTATTTGAAATGCTACAGATTTCTGTATTAGCTTGTGTTTTGAGTTGTCACAGGGGCCTGATCCATAAATTAATCCAATTGGGTGGATTAGAGTTGCTGAGTTCCTTGTCCACCTGCTTTTGGGTGCAGGATCTAACTAGAACATCTCCGACGGATGGCTTTCAAGGACATGATCCTAACGGTAAAGGATCCCCTCGCACATACGTGCTAGTCGTTCCCAACTCTAATTTGGTGGTGCTCATCTCTGTTTCAAAGTCAAAGAGCCAGCGCTGTCCGAAGATGTCTCTGTGGTCATGTGGCTGGCATGACTAAACGCCAAAAGGTGCACAGAACATTGTTACCAAAGGTGGTCCCTATTTTTCTACTTGCATTTTTTTTTACCGTGCTTTCGAACTGCTAGGTTGGCAGAAGCTGGGACAAGTCAGGGGAGCTCACCCCGTTCTGCGACACTAGGGTTTCGAACCACCGAACTGCCGACCTTTCGATCGACAAGCTCAGGGTCTTAGCCACTGAGCCACACGATCCTATGAAGACATTATTCTGATTTTTCTCCCTCTGTTGCAGAAAGATCTTTTTGTTTTCTTACCACGGAAGCTTTCGTGGACCAATGCCACAAGTAGAAATGAGATGGGGGCTATTTCCTTGAATGGTAAGCCATCATTAACCTGTGTTTGAAGGCAGCCCACGCCTCTCTGTTGGTATACGGGCCTATTGTTGTGTTGCTGTCCCTGGTGCTGAAAGGCCTCTGTCCTTGGTGCTGTTATCGTTCCTGAGATTCCAGTTTATCTTGTCAAATGCTGGAGCTTTTGAGAACTTCTAACGGATACCCTAGAGTTGGCATGTTGTAACCAGTGATTTGTAATTTTTATCAGAGGCTGACTTTTTTTGGGGGGGTGGGGGTGCGGGGAGGAGGCACTGGCACATCATGCTTTCAACCTTAGCCGCTTAGATCAGTATCTATTAACTGAAGACTGATTCTGATAAAAGGACTTTCTTGACATTGTTATCTCTGTGACAGAGAGAGAGAGATCAGCTTGCATAAAGTCTGGCTTCCGTGTTGCCAGCCTTATGGCCTCGTTGACATCTGTGTTGAGGAATACAAAACATCGCAGAAATTGGTCAACTATTCTGCATTTTTAATTGGAATCCTCCCATTTCCTTTTTTTTGGGTTTGTGTGTGTATCTGTTAGTTTCTCCCCCCTGTGAAAGTAGCTCATTCAGGAAAGAATACGATTTAAAAAAAAGGTTTCGAATTAATCTCTCCAAGTCGGTAGGCATTATCATTATTTTAAAAGCTTCACAGTAATCTCATACGGTTTGCATTATTTATCGGCGGCTTCAACAAAATTATAATTTTGAGGCAGCACCTTTGTTGTCATGTCTGAAGAAAAACGATATTGTGTCTTCATTGTCATTCTTATATCTTGTGAGGGATACGAGATGTTGTTGCATGTGGAATAAATGGTAGATTTTATTCTTGTATTCATTTTTTCTGTAAGGTATTTATGTGCCACCCACTCTCTAAGTGGCTCAGAAAGGCCTGTAGAAATATATTTAAAGCAACACATTAGGGGAAAAACACAATTTATTTCAAATAATCTGAATATTAAAATAAAAATACTCCTAAATATTTTCTCTCTTTCTGTCTCTCTGTCTCTCTGTCTCTCTGTCTCTCTGTCTCTCTGTCTCTCTGTCTCTCTCTCTCTCTCTCTCTGTGTGTGTGTGTGTGTGTCTGTCTGTCTGTCTCTGTCTCTCTTTCTCTCATATCAATGACTGATTGTTCCACAACATGGAACCTATCATTGATAGGGTAGGAGAGTATTGCAAAGGAAACAGAATTAACCTCAGACACTACTGCCTAATGTATTAGCCACTGGGAATATATGAATATGGATAGACCCTTTGGTCCTAACTCTGTGAGTGTCAGAGGTGAAGGATTAGTTAAGCAGATTTATTGCTCATGCCTATAAACAAAAATCTGGCCAACCAAGGGTCAGCATTAAATTGGTGCTAGATAAGAGTCAACAGAATTCAGGAAGGGTTGGATTTAGACCACTGGTGGGAATGTAATGACTCCAAGCTGATTTCTCTCTTGACTCCACCCCAGGCTCTGCCTGTTTTTCCCTACAGCAGGGCTGTCAAACTTGATTTCACTCTGGGGCACATTAGGGTTGTGTTTAACCTTGGGGTGGGGGCGTGGTGGGAGGCGTGGCCAGTGGCCAGTGGCCAGCTCGACATCACTCATGGTGGGGGTGCCTGTCGTGGCCTGAGCACTCTGCGAAAATGGGCTCCCAAGCTCCGTTTCAGCTGCAATGGCCTCCTGTAGTGAAAATGGAGCTCGGCAGGGCCACATGTGGCCCTTCTGAGCTCCGTTTCTGGCTGCAATAGCCTCCTGCAACCCTCTGCCAGTGAAAAATGGAGCTCCATTTTCCCTGGCAGAGCCACCATGGGTTGGTCCTTTGCTGTTTCCAGGGCAGCCCCCGGGCCAGATCTAACTACCCCCCTGGGCCTTGAGTTTGACACTCTTGCCTTACAGTGAGCAAGTGAACACAAGCGCAGTCCTTAATTCAGTTAGCAGGATGGGCCGTGTAGTTTAAATCATGTCCATCGTTCCATTAACTCAGCCTTTGAATTCATAACCACTTCAGGCTCTGCTAAATGTCATTAATGGTGATCAATTGTGATCAACAATTTCCTGCCTGCTGTTATGCAAGTTCAAAGCACTGACTTAGCAGGAAGAAATCCTCTGTTCCCCCACCCTCCTTACAACAAAAGCTTAAAATTGGCTTGCTAGACCAGTCTGTTCAATTCATCCCTGTCTCTTTGTTCATTCAGACCCCGATTTCCTGTCTTGTGCAGCCCCGAGCTATAATTCTTTCTTCCCTCTGCCTTGGTATCTATTTTTTTTTAATGATCTGCCATTAAACAGCACTATTTTTTTAATATCTTGGTGGTTCGGTTCCTTCTCCCTTATCTATCTTCCTTGGATCACTTGCTGCTTTTTGTTTTGTTTTTTTTCTTTTTTTATTGATCCTCGCAACTTCCTATTGGAATAGATAGGGCTAGATCCTTGGGTTTTATCTGGCAAAATCCAGCCATCTTAAAGGTAAAGGTTCCCTTCGCACATATGTGCTAGTCTTTCCCAACTCTAGGGGGCGGTGCTCATCTCCATTTCAAAGCCGAAGAGCCAGCACTGTCCAGACGTCTCCGTGGTCGTGTGGCCAGCATGGCTCAATGCCAAAGGTGCACGGAACGCTGTTCCCTTCCCACAAAGGTGGTCTCTATTTTTCTACTTGCATTTTTTATATGCTTTCGAACTGCTAGGTTGGCGGAAGCTGGGACAAGTCACAGGAGCTCACCCCATTACGCAGCACTAGGGATTCGAACCGCTGAACTGCCCACCTTTCGATCGACAAGCTCGCGTCTTAGCCACTGAGTCACCGCATCTCCAGCCATTTTACCACTCAGCTAAATGTGTAACTCTCCACTAGGAAAAAAAATATGAAATAATACACCCCTTAAAAAGTATTCCTTGATTAATTGAAGATTTATTTTAAAACGATTGAAAAGAGTTTGGACTGCTCGTTGAGTTAGGGATTCTGTTTCAATGCTCGGCTCTCTAAAAATGCTAATCTGCATTGTGTTTGGCAAGAGCAAGCAGAGCTAGAGGGCAGACTTAAGTGAGTCATTAGCTTAGCATCATTATGTTCCCACAAAGAATCAAAATCCAACCCCTCTTGACCTTGGTTGACCGGATAATCTTATTGTTGAAGTTTAGTTGACTGAAGTCTTGAATAAATTTCTGTGCTGCAACCTAACAGATGGCCCTGAATCCTGATTCTTTGAGCCTGCCTGACACATTGTGAGAAATAGCATTTTTCAGAACTAGCAGAAGGGTGTCAAACTCAATTTCATTGAGGGCCACATCAGGGTTGTATTTGACCTCAGGGGGCAGGGGGGGGCATGGCCAGTGTAGACACGGCCCAGAGGTGACATTCAAGAGGTTCTGAAGGGTTCTGGAGAACCGGTAGCGGAAATTTTAAGTAATTCGGAAAACCAGCAAATACCACCTCTGGCTGGCCCCATAATGGCGTGGGAATGGGGATTTTGCAATATCCTTTCCCCCAGGAGTGTGGTGGGAATGGAGATTTTGCAATATCCTTCCCCTGCCATGCCCACCAAGCCATGCCCACCAAGCTACAACATGCTCACCAAGCCACGCCCACAGAACTGGTAGTAAAAAAAATTGAATTTCACCACTGGCATGGCCAGCTTTGACATCACTCATTGAGGCTCTGTTTTCAGCCATGACAGCCTCCAGCAGCCCTCTGCCAGTGAAAACAGAGCTCAGAGAGGTCAGGCACATCCCTCATGAGCTATGTTTTCGGCTGCAATGGCTTCTGGCAACTCTTTGCCAGTGAAAACTGAGCTTGGGGAGGCCGTGAGGCCAAAAACGGAGCCCGAGCAGGCCAAGTGCAACCTCCTCAAGCTCCATTTTTGCTGGCAGAGGGCTGCAGGAGGCCATCATAGCTGAAAATGGAGCCCAGAAGGGCCACGCTCCCCCCCAGCTCCATTTTCACTGTCAGAGGCAACGTGGGCTGGTCCTTCACTTTTTCCAGGGTGGCTCCGTGGGCCAGATCTAAGCACCCTGCAGGCCCAATCTTGCCTGTGGGCCTTGAGTTTGACACCCCTGCTTTAGATGATCCTTGTCTTGGTGTTGAGATTGTGGGAAGGAAAAGAACGATAGGATATCCCCCACAGGTGTCAAGAGGTATTAGCTAGTTGCTGTACACCATTAAGGTACAGAAGTTTCTTGATGGCTCAGTCACAGCTTGGCTACCAACTGAATTCTCCATGCATGCTGGCTGAGGAATTCTGGGAATTGAAATCCACGAGTCTTAAAATTGCCAGGTTTGGAGACCCCTGCTCTAGAATAGAGCAGATACTTGAGCTGCGGTGACGCAGTTGTTAGAGTTCAGTACTGCAGGCTACTTCTGCTGACTGTCAGCTGCCTGCAATTTGGCAGTTCAAATCTTACCAGGCTCAAGGTGCTCAGCCTGCCATCCTTCCGAGGTGGGTAAAATGAGGCCCCAGATTGTTGCGGGCAAGAGGCTGACTGTAAACTGCTTAGAAGGGCTGTAGAAGCATTGTGAAGCGGTATATAAGTGCTATGGCTATGGCTATGGCTATGGCTATGGCTATGGCTATGGCTATGGCTATGGCTATGGCTATGGCTATGGCTATGGCTATGGCTATGGCTATGGCTATTCCTATTCCTATTCCTATTCCTATTCCTATTCCTATTCCTATTCCTATTCCTATTCCTATTCCTATTCCTATTCCTATTCCTATTCCTATTCCTATTCCTCCCTCCCTCCCTCCCATCCATCCATCCATCCATCCATGATGCGCAGTGGTTAGAATGCAATATTGCAGGCAAATTCTGCCCACTGCCAGCATTTTAATCCTGACCGGCTCAAGTTTGACTCAGCCTTCCATCCCTCCAGGGTCAGTAAAATGAGGACCCAGATTGTTGGGGGCAAGAGGCTGACTCTGTAAACCGCTTAGAGAGGGCTGTAAAAGCACTGTGAAGCGGTATATAAGTCTATTACTCTTCCTTTTCTCCCTCCCTCCCCCCTCTCTCTCCCTCCCTCTCTCCCTTCCATCCATGGTGCGCAGTGGTTAGAATGCAGTATTGCAGGCAAACTCTGCTCACTGCCAGCAGTTCAATCCTGACCAGTTCAAGATTGACTCAGCCTTCCATCCTTCCGAGGTGGGTAAAATGAGGACCCAAATTGTTGGGGGCAAAAGGCTGATTCTGCAAACTCCTTAGAAAGGGGTTGTAAAAGCACTGTGAAGCGGTATATAAGTCTAAGGGCTATTGCTATTGCTACTTGGCCCAGCAAGTCCATTTAAGAAGGAGAGGTTGAGGGTGACTCTTCAGGATGGAATTCATTTATGGTTGCCCACCACCTTGGCTTGAAAACAGAGCATCTCCGCTCCCTGCATTTATACCCAAAGTGTCTTTCTCTGGATTAAACAAAAGTTGCTCCATGTTTCTCCCACGGGAGCTTCTTTCTGACTGCTTTATCATGGGCTTGACGGATGGCCCTTCATCTTCGTCATTCTGCACTACCATTGTTAGCATAACAGGTGATTTAATGAACATTTCATCATGCTTTCCAACAGCTCTTGCCCACATCTAATTTTCCACTGCTTTTTTTTTTTCCCACGGAGATTCGTGCAGACGTGTTCCAAATGGGAAGTGGAGGGGAGGAGGGTTGTCTCTCCAGGGATGATGGATGGCATCCTTAAAAAGTTTCCTAGAGCCTCATAAAATGCTGCTATATTCAGAGATCGCATTTAGTTGCAGGCAAATTCTGGGACAGAACCTCAAGCTGTCACTGGGGGGTTTATGGCTCACTGTATAAGTGACAAAAATTGTACATCATTTACTTGACTCGTGGTATTGTGGGACTTGCTAGCATCATTCCTCATTTTCCAGAGGTAGACTGAGTTGTTAGCACGGAACAGAAAAACAGAAGAGGGGTCTTTTGGAGATGACTGCAAAAACCAGAACATGAAATACCTGAATAATAAAAAGAAAAAAATGTATAATAATATAATATTAGGGATTGTTAATATTTACATTTTTGTATCCCATCTTTATTATTTTTTACAAATAACTCAACATCTCCAACAACGCCTTCCTCTTCCTATTTTTCCCCACAATAACAGCCCTGTGAGGTAGGTTGGTCTGAGAGAGAGATGGACTGGCCAAAAGTCACCCAGCCAGCTTTCTGGCCTAAGGTGGAATTAGAACTCGCTATCTCCTGATGATCAGCCCAAAGCCACCTAGCTGGCTTTTATTTGTAAGGTGGGATTAGAATTCACCGTCTCCTGGTGATTGACTCAAAGTTATACAAAAACTTTCATGGCTAAGGTGGGACTAGAATTCGCTGTCACCTGGTGATCAACCCAAAGTCATCCAGCTGATTTTCATGGCTAAGACGGAACTAGAACTCATAATTTTCTGGTGATTGGTTCAAAACCCCCAAGCTGGCTTTAGGCCTAAGGTGGGGCTAGAATGGGGATTTTGCAGTATCCTTCCCCTGGAGTGGGGGGGGGGGGATGGGGATTTTGCAGTATCCTCCACCTGGAGGGGAGAGGGAATGGGGATTTTGCAGTATCCTTCCCCTGGAGTGAGAGGGAATGGGGATTTTGCAGTATCCTTCCCCTGGAGTGGAGAGGAAATGGGGATTTTGCAGTATCTTTCCCCTGGAGTGGAGAGGGAATGGGGATTTTGCAGTATCCTTCCCCTGGAGTGGGGTGGGAATGTGGATTTTGCAGTATTCTTCCCCTGGAGTGGAGTGGGAATTTGGATTTTGCAGTATCCTTCCCCTGGAGTAGGGAGGGAATGGAGATTTTGCAGCATTCTTCCCCTGGAGTAGGGAGGGAATGGAGATTTTGCAGTATCCTTCCCCTGGAGTGGGGAAGGAATGGGGATTTTGCAGTATCCTTCCCCTGAAGTGGAGGGAATGGAGATTTTGCAGCATCCTTCCCCTTGAGTGGGAAGGGAATGGAGATTTTGCAGTATCCTTCCCCTGCCACGCCCATTAAGTCACACACACAGAACCGGTAGTAAAAAAAATTGGATTTCATGATAGATAGATGATAGCTAGATAGATAGCTAGATAGATAGATAGATAGATAGATAGATAGATAGATAGATAGATAGATAGATAGATAGATAGATAGATAGATAGTATTTTTCTTTAGCCGGGTATTTTCCTACGTAAATCAAGTTTTTAGCCGTAGCTCAGTGAAATCACATCCACTATCCTAGGCTTCTTCAGACAACAAGCCAGCATTTTGCTGCCTATTGGGAGACTAATATAGATCTAGATAAGAGAAGAGAAGAAAGCAAATACTTAGCCTCTACGGGGAGGGAACATATGGTAAGGGTGTGGCTAACTGATGAGGACCAATCAGTCCGAAATAGATTTATATCAAAATGCTGTTTTGCTGTCTGAAGAAGCCTAAGATAGTGGATATGATTTCACTGAGCTACAGCTAAAAACTTGATTTACATAGGAAAATACCCGGCTGAAGAAAAATACATACTTAAACCTACGATAGGAGAAGAAAGCAAATAGATAGATATAAAGAGAGAAAGAAGATAGATATCTCCCCACTTTGGTCTAATGGTTAAGGCACCAGGCTAAAAAGCAGGAGAAAGTGAGTTCCCTCCTCGCTCCAGGGGAAGGATACTGCAAAATCCCCATTCCCACCCCACTCTGGGGCCAGCCAGAGGTGGTATTTGCCATAGATAGATAGATAGATAGATAGATATAAAGAGAGAGAGAAGATAGCTATCTCCCCAGTTTGATCTAATGGTTAAGGCACCAGGCTAAAAAGCAGGAGAAAGTGAGTTCCCTCCTCACTCCAGGGGAAGGATACTGCAAAATCTCCATTCCCACCCCACTCTGGGGCCAGCCAGAGGTGGTATTTGCCATAGATAGATAGATAGATAGAGATAGAGATAGAGATAGAGATATATATTGGCGAAAGAAATTAGGGTAGATCTATTTCTTCTTTCTTGAAATAGGACTCTACCCACTGCTACCAGGTCCTTGGCTGATGCCCCAACCAAGGCCTCAAGAATTGTCAAGGTGAATATTTCAATTCCCCCCCCTCTGCAATTTACCTGGTATTTCCTCATGTAGCGTGGGATGTCTCAAGGAACTCATTAACATAGCAATTACGAGGATGGAGCCAATTGCTAAACGAGACAGCGATGGTGATGTTTTTCTCTTTCGGTGGATTTAGGTAGAGATTTGTTTCTACGCTTAATGGGTATTACTTATTTAGGAAGCTTAGCTGGGCTTTGCTGACCCAGCGAAACATGTGACGGCTCTGTTAAGTCATTGTTGGTATGTGTATTTCTCTCACTCTCTCTGTCTGCATGCTTCCAAGTGCAATCCATCCGCAGATAGATTTCTGAACCTCAGTACCTTAAGAACATCCATGACATGGAAAAAACCAATTATGTGCTAGTCGTTCCCAACTCTAGGGGGCGGTGCTCATCTCTTGTTTCAAAGCCGAAGCGCCAGCACTGTCCTATGACGTCTCTGTGCTCACGTGGCCGGCATGGCTCAATGCCAAAGGCGCACAGAATGCTGTTCCCTTCCCACCAAAGATGGTCCCTATTTTTCCACTTGCATTTTTTACGTGCTTTTGAATTGCTAGGTTGGCAGAAGCTGGGACAAGTAATGGGAGCTCACCCCATTATGCGGCACTAGGGATTCAAACCGCTAATCTGCTGACCTTTCAATCGACAAGCTCAGTGTCTTAGCTACTGAGCCATCGTGTCCCTTATATAACAAAGTTGATCTCACCCAAATCACCCCATAACAGATTAGCGTTTCACCCGATGTTTAAGTGAACCTTTTCTCCTGGCTAATAGAATTTGGTTATTTAGTCGTTCACAAGTATTTACGTGCTTGTTGGAATTGATGTTTTCATCTAAAACAAGAGCTGACCATGTTCCAGTATTTGAGGGGCTGCCACAGAGAGGAGGGGGTCAACCCATTTTCCAAAGCAGCTGAAGGCCAGACAAGGAATAATGGATGGAAACTGAACAAGGAGAGATTCAACCACTCTATAAAAAAGATGTTGAGACTCTAGAAAAAGTGCAGAGAAGAGGAACCAGGATGATGAGGGAACTGGAGGATAAAACATACGATGAACGGTTGCAGGAACTGGACGTGGCTAGTCTAGTGAAGAGAAGGACCAGGGGAGACAGGATAGCAGTCTTCCAATATTTGAGGGGCTGCTACAGGGAGGAGGGGGTCAAGCTGTTTTCCAAAGTATCCGAAGGCCAGACAAGGAACAATGGATGGAAACTGATTAAGGAGAGATTCAACCTGGAAATAAGGGGAAATTTCCTGACAGTGAGAACCATCAACCGATGGAACAGAAGTTGCCTTCAGAAGCTGTGGAAGCTTCATTCCTGGAAGCTTTCAAGAAGAGACTGGACTGCCATCTGTCAGAAACGGTGTAGGGTCTCCTGCTTGGGTGGGGGGTTGGATTAGGTGACCTCCAAAGTCCCTTCCAACTCTTTCAATCTGAATATCCTTCCTCATTCCTTTCCCATGTTTCATCCCTTGTTTAAAGTTTTTCCCAAGAAGCAGTCTTGGCTCGAGTTGGTGAAATCGACTTGAATTTGAGATTCAGCGGTTCAGAGCGTCACGTCTTACCAATGGCCTCTATAAATAGCAATGAATTGTTAATGTGATTTCTGTGCCTCAATTTGCGATGTGCTATTCCACCCCACACCCCTCCACAAAATACAGAGAACTCTTAGTTGCTGGACGTCCATTTGGTATACAATGGACAAGTCTTCCTTTGGAAAGTTGCCCTCATTTAACCGATGAAGTCTGCCTGGCTGCTTCATGTTATTTATATCAATCTATGTCATTCGCATCACTTTATGGCATGTGGGTCAAGACGTTGGGGCCCAAATGTCACAGTTTGCATTATTGGAGTAATTAAACCCTGATAGCAGCAATGCAAAGCATGTCGTTTGTTGTATTACGCCATGGTGCCCGTGATGTTAATGTGGGTTTAATAGACATTTAGGAATGGAGAAGCCATCTCACCATATGGCTCATTCAAACGTGGGTTTATAGTGGTTTATTGGAGCAGAGAATCCTGGGTTTGGGTCTTCTCCTCGGTGAGGCCCCTCACCACAGCACATACTGAGATTATTATTGTCAGGATAACATCGAAAAGAAATCCCCCCCCTCTATGGGTGTTGATTTGATCTCTTTAGAACAGGGAGCGGGGAACGACGGTCCCTTTATGACTGGTGGACTTCAATTCCCAGAACTCCTGAGTCATCCATGTTGGTTTAGGAATACAAGAGCCTGGTGGCGCAGGGGACTAAGTGCTGTTAAAGTAGCACTTAGCTGCCAGCTGCCTGCAATTATTGCAAGTTCAAATCTCACCAGGCTCAAGGTTGACTCAGCCTTCCATTCTTTCGAGGTAGGTGAAATGAGGACTCAGATTATGGGGGCAATAAGCTGACTTTGTATAAAAAAGAACACCGCTTGGGGGGGGGGGCAAAGCCCTACTAAGCAGGTATATACAAAAGTATGAAGGCTATTGCTTAACGCATTGTAAGCCGCCCTGAGTCTCCAGAGAAGGGCGGCATACAACTCTATCTAACTAACTAACTAAGTTGAAGTCCACAGTCATAAAGGGGCCATCATTCCCTACCTCTGCTCTAGAGCAGGGGTTTCAAACTCAAGGCTCAGGGGCCAAATCTGGCTCACTGGGTGCTTAGATCTGCCGCGTTGCTGTCCTGGAAACAACAAAGGACTGGAACATAGTGCCTCTGGCAGAGAAAACGGAGCTCGGGAGGGCCGCAGGAGGTCCTCCCGAGCTCCGTTTTTTTTTTTTTTTAATTGAAAAAGTTTTACAATAAAAAAATTTTTCCCCCTTTTTTCACCCCTACCCCCACCCTCCCCTCCCATCCCCTCCAACCTCCCCCCAACCCCAACCCCTCCCTCCCTATCCCACCCCTGACTTCCGCTACACATTTCTTAACAAAAATTTTAACAACAAGAAAAACAAATACTATTATATGCTCAATTCTATTCTAAGTTGAGAGGAAGAGAAAAGAGAGAAAGAAAAGAATTAAAAAAAGAATGAAAAAAATAAAATGAAGTAATGCAAAGAGAAACCCATAAACATGAATATCTGTCTAAAATTAACAATATTGTAGTAAAAGAAGGCACCAGAAAAAATAGCCCTTATGATATTTAAGCCAATTTAGAAACAGAAAGAGAGAAAAAAAAAATAAGATAAAATAAAAAAAAACCTTACTAACATTACTAATCCTATACCTTACTTATTCATATTAGATAATGCCAGCTAGTTTAATCCGAACTACTCCCCCTAATTCAAGAACACAAAAATCCCCCCTTCAGGGAAAAAACATGCAATATAATATAATCATGCATATATTGTTATAATTTTCCATAACTCGAATTACAGTCTTCTCTTCTTCCTGATTGAAGTTAATTCTTTTTTCTTCACCTATATCCAATTGCGATACTCTTCATCTTCTGTCTGCCCCCATCAGTAAAACAAAACATTCCATATAAACCCCCCGTGTGACTTTATATGAATAACATCCAACCAAGAAAATATTCACTCCTGTAGGTAGAATCATTCAAACTAACGTGTTCTATTTCAGCAAAAAAAAAAAAACTCAATGCAGCTCCACCAAGCCTTAACAAAAGAATAAAAAAAAAAGGAAAATAGAAATCCTTGAGACTGCATCCAGATGTTCTTGTAAAAACTGTTTCAAACCCTGCCACCCTTTGTTATCCACTCTTGGTTGTAAGACGTTTTCATTTCCATTCTTTCCTCTTAGATAATAATTTCCAAAAAAAAAACCATGATAGGGTAATCACAAAACACTGCTACTATATAGATAACATCCAACCACGAAGATATTCACTCCTCCAGGTAGAAATATTCAAACTAACGTATTCTATTACAGCATAAAAAAAAACCCCAATGCAGCTCCGCCAAACCTTAATGACAAAAAAAAATCAAAAAGAAAAAAAAAGTCTTAGCAGCTGCATTCCCAGATGTTCTTATAACAACTGTTTCAAATCCTGCCGCCCTTTATTATTCACTCCTTCTGGTTGTAAGATATTTTCATTTCCATTCCTTGCTCTTAGATTATAAGTTCCAAAAAAAACTATGATCGGATAATCACAGAACGCTGCTACCATTGCAGCCCTCTGTTAAACTTACTCAAGATGTTAAATCCAATTCAGAATAAAAAAAAGAGACTCCAAATCAGGATGAAGACTTTATAATCCATAAATCCAAATCCATATAAACTTTAGGAATTTTATAACCGGTATCCAAGATTGTCCAAGCTTTCTGATAACAGTTGCATCTGATGAAGGACTTTACAACACTCATTAGTTACCTCTCGAATTTGCTCGTTAGAATCTGGTTCCTGCTGTTCAGTATCACCATCCTTTTCTTGCGGAGCGTTGGACCTCTGCTGCTGATCATCTTGAATTGTAATATTTTTTAAATCTTGCTCCAGCAGTTCAAGGTCTGGTGCTCCTAAACTAGGTTCACTGGTGTGATCTATTTTCCCATGTGATAAGTCCATAGTAAGATCCTCCGAGAAACCAGATTGCACTCCTTGTTCTTTTAACATTCTTTGGTTCATTCTTTGAGTCTCATCCTTCTGTTTATCTTTTACAAGCTCTCTTTCTTGTTTCTTATTCTTAAGGTCTTTCGAAGCTCCCTTAAAAATATTTTTATAAAAATGTTCCGCTTTTTCAATAGTATTCAAACAATATCTCACTCCATGATATCTAAAAATTATACCGGCTGGTAAATCCCATCTAAATGGGATATTACTTTTCTTCAATTCTTTAGTTAAGAAAGCAAATTCTTTCCTTTTCTTTAAAACCTTCGATGGTAATTCTTTAAACATATTAATTTGTTCACCTTCTACTTGCACTCTGGCAGAATAGGACCTTTGTAAGATGTCATCTCTCAACCTTTTATCAGTAAAGTAGACAACAACATCTCTGGATAAGTTCCTTTGTTTGGCTACTCGTGAGTTGACTCTATAAATTTTCTCTATACAACCAAGAATTATCTCATCCTCAAGCTCTAGTAGTTCAGCAAAAACCTTTGCAATAGTTGCTTTTAAATCTCTCTGGTTTTCTTTAATACCTCTTACTCTAATAGCAGAGGCCATGGTTTTAATTTGAAGCATGATAATATCATTCTGTATAGTCTGATTACAAATCTCAGCTTTCACAAACCTTTCTTGTATTTCTTGAATCTGGGATCCAATTTCACTGCTAATTTCAGATACTTTCTCCTCCATTTCAATCACCACCTTTGAAAGGTCTGAAATTACTTTAACAATAGTTTGACTTGATTGGTCATGCTTTCCAGCAATCAAATCCATAAGATTCTTCTGTGAGTTTTTAATTTTGTCAACTACACTCGATAAAGGAGTTGTTATAAATTCTTTTAAGTCCCCTTCTGCCAATCCAGACAATTGCATCATCTCAGCTTTATTCTTTAACTGGCTCAAGGGGGAGCCCCCCCTTCCTTTAATCATGTTTGTTTTACTTTAAATGGCTTTAGTATACTTTACTTCACTTTGCCATACTTTACTTTAATCCTTGTTTTTTTAAAAAAAAATATCCAAAAAAAAGGGAAAAAAAATCCTTCTTACTTTAAGTGGCTCTCCCATAGCAAGGCATTCATTTCAAAGCTTCCGTTTTCAATTCTTTCAATTAAGACCAGTCGCCATTTTAGAAAAAAAAACTTTCTTAGAAACTTTCACTTCTCTTCCTCTCCTTCCCCCCTCCTCTCATTGCTCTTTCAAAAAATCAGTAAAAAATCAGTTAAAAAAAAAAATCCATACTTGCTTCATTTTTGCTTCTTTCTTTTGCAGCTTGCTCCATAGACGCTGTGGTGTTGCTTCCAGCGTCTGGCTCCGCTAATTGCTTAGCGGAGGACAGTCCCGTCGCGGAGCTTCTCTGGAGGTATGGAGGGGGCCATCCTTCTGAGCCCTCCCCAGGACAAGCGAAACGATCCTGGGGCGACTCAGGGGGCCCTGCCTCACCCCCAGAAGCTCTGCCTGCTCCTCCCGCTGAGGAGCAGGTTGTTCGAGCCGCCTGCCAACTGTGAGGCGGCTCTAACGCGGCGGGATGCCGGCGGGCATGGAGGAGCCCGCCGCCGACGAGGAAGGCGCCACCGGAAGTCCCCGAGCTCCGTTTTTGCTGGTAGACGGTTACAGGAGGCTGCAGTAGCTGAAAATGGAGCTCGAGAGCCCTGTTTTTGCTGGCAGAACACTTGGGCCCCCACAGGCGCCCCCGACATGCCTGACGTCGAGCTAGCCATACCTACCCTGCCCTTGCCCCCCCTGCCCCCCCATGGTCAAACACAACCCTGATGCGGCCCTCAATGAAATTGAGTTTGACACCCCTGCTCTAGAGGAAAGACATAGTATAAAAATGGGAAATTACAATAAACAGGCAAATTAGCAGACTGAGGAGCTGCTATTTATCTTAATTAAATATTAATACTTTTAATTTAATTTAATCCTTTCCCAGATAGGCCAGGAGTGGTATTCACTTACTTTCCCTACCGGTTTGTAAATGTGAGCGCAGGTGCCTCATCCACCGATGCGCCCGACCATCTATGCATGTGCTTTGCTGGTGTGCGTGCCTTTTGCACATGCGCCCAGCCTTAAAAATGTGCCTAAAGAAGATGGCATAGAGCTGGGGGGGAGGTGGCGGGAGGAGGTGGCGGGGGGTTGGGGCCAC
>CM075968.1:27159048-27165040 GCA_038048745.1 Coluber constrictor foxii
CAAGTTGACATCGTGATCTGTCCCCCCCTTCAGAGACCCACAAAAACACAGCCAGTCGAGGGTTAAGAATCACTTGGCACACTCCACAGTTCTTATCTCAAACTTGGCAGCGATATGCACACCGTCTGCCAAGGACTTTATTAGTTTACACAAAAAGAAAATCACCTACGTAGCTTTGCCGTTCATTTAGCTTCCAAGACTACGAGGTTGCTATGTTTGTTTTGTTTGTTCGTCACAAAAATCATGACCCACCGTCCTGTCTTATATAGGCTCTGGGTGTGGTCCAGTGACTCATTGTTCCAGTGACTCAGGTCTATTTCCTCATACGTCGCCGCAGCTGCAGTAATCTTTTCTCTCGCCTTCTTTGGCGTGCGTCCAGGAATGACGTCTCTCCCTCACTCTCATCTGAGACACCTGTTTCCCCACTACTTGGCTCTCTTTCAGCTGGCACCTGAGACGGTGCCAGGGGGGGGGGCTGGGAGATCTGGCTGGCTCCTCTTCCTCCTGCTCAGAGCTTCCTTCCTCCAATGGGATAGGCTCAGCGGACGGGGCCACAACACATCGAGTTTGACAACCCTGACTTAGGTTATCAATTGTCTTCTTTTTGTGTGGGAACAGTCTGAAGGCTAAGGCAAAAGCTACTCCTTAGTTACCTTTCTCTCTCTTCTCCCTTTTACTTGCAGTGGTGGAGAGCCGAGGTGGGACTGTCGACAGCCTGCAAAGATTCGCCAGCTTGCCGGTCTATCTCCCGGTGAATTACCACCTCTCCAACGCCGAGGCCTCTTTTTTCCTCAAAGAGACCAACCAAGAGATTGTGAGAAACGCCAGCCTGCAATCCCGCACGGAGCCATTCCTGGTTTACAAAACCACCCGCTTGCCTGTCTTAAATGCGACTTACGGCCCTTTTGCTGTGGAGCAGGTGATGCCTCCGCACTTGTGGCTGACCTCGCCTCTGTTCAGTTTCCCTGACCGGTTCACTTTTCACTGGAAGTTACGATCCCGCATCCTGGACAGCTCAGTGTATTCCAACAGGCCCAAAGTCCAGGTTTTGTTCTATGTGGCTGGCAAAGATTGGGAAGACCACGACCCGGCTGAGATCTTACCGTGTGTACAGTTGGTAGCTTCCCGGGAGGACAGAGTGGTTGTTGGCAACTGTCGGTTGAAAGGTCATCTGGGTTTATGTGTCGCAGAAGTGGAGTTCCCACCGGCTTGGTTCAACTCAGAGCTGTCTACTCCATTGACACCGTTGTCTTCAGAGTACCAAGAGATGGAGGACTCCTGGGAAGGGATCACCGTGGAGCTTCTCTATTGGATGTACATGGCAGTGGAAGAAGATTGTCCTTCAGGAGATCCAGATCTGGAGAGCTTTCTTCGTCCAGGAGGCCAGGAGGAGGCCCAAGGGCCCATGGCCTCGATGGAAAGAGTCGGCAGTGTTATTCTTTATCCGACTCCGGACAAGCTCAAGAAGTCCTCCCTGAAGCTTGACAATAACCTTCTCCTCTGTTTGCCCCTTGGCCCAGTCAAGGAAGGAGATCTCGTCATGTTTCACGTCTCTCTCACCAGTGGCTCTCTAGCAGATCAGTTTACCCTGAGGTAAGTGTTAGAAGTATGTGCTTTAGAAATTGAATCAAATGGTGGATTTGGTCATTGGTGGGGTGAATCAAAGCAGCCAAGATAACCAAAACCATGTTTGTTGGCCTGCTCCATTTCTGCTCCTTGTCTGCCCTGGAATTCCAGGTTTATTTATTTATTTATTTATTTATTTATTTATTTATTTATTTATTTATTTATTTATTACTTTATTTAATTTATTTTTTTGAAAAACAGTGCCTTGTCAGGATAACAAGGCATACCCCTTACAGACCTGTAAGGGGCGTGCATAAGCGCACCGGCGTGCCTACTGTCCCTGTCCTAATATTCCTTTTTTTCTTACTCTTTTCATCTATTCAAATTATGTTTATACTTTTACCTGTTATCTTATACATGCTTGACAATATAAATAAGTAAAATAAAATAAATAACATTTACAAATAGTGGAAAACCAAAGAAAAATGAATAGTAAATCTTAACCCACAAACTAATGATGATGATGATGATGATGATAATAATAATAATAATAATAATAATAATAATAATAATAATAATAATAATAATAATAATATAATAGAAAAAAGTATGGTTCATTGACATTGCAATACCTGGTGATGCACGGATTGAAGATAAGCAGCAAGAAAAAATCATAAAGTACCGGAACTTGCAAATTGAAGTTGAGCGACTGTGGAAAAAGAAATCGCGTGTTGTCCCGATTGTAATTGGAGCCCTTGGAGCAATACCCAAAGGGCTACCCCGCTATTTAGAAATTCTAAATTTACCGGACTTGAACATTTTGACTCTACAAAAAACCACCTTACTCGGAACAGCTTACATCCTCTGACGATACCTTAACAGTTCCTAGGTCCTTGGTTAGGACTCGAGCTGCTGAGCTATTAACCAGCCTCAAAGACTGTGAATCTCACTACAGATTAACCAATAATAATAATAATAAACCAGTAATTATAATAGTATAACCCAAAAACTTAAATATTAAATTTCTTCTTACATTAGCTTATTTACATTTTTATCCCTTACTATGGTTATAGTTTTATACATCTTTATATTCCATACTAACAATGATTAACATTCATACTCTTTACTTTCTCTCATTTCCACCTCTTGTCTCAATCCATTCATAAGATTTATTCCATGCCCGATAATATTCTGAGTCTTCTTTATCTTTAATTTTTAAAGTTTTTTTTAAAAAAAATATTTTTATTTATTAATTAAATTAATTAATTATAATTTTACATTTTAAAATCTGGAATTCCAGGTTTATAGAAACAAGAAGTAACCTGTTGTAGCTATTAATCTGAAAGCTTGTTCAACTGTTAACTTTCTTTTGAAACTTATCGCCAAAAAGTGAGATATAATCTTGGGCATTGCAGGGGTGGAGCTATCTTTGGGCGTACCCCTTAGAAGTACAGAAGACCCCAACTTACAACAGCTCATTTAGTGTCTGTTTGAGGCAGGGGTGGGTTCTACTTACCTTTACTACTGGTTCGCAACAGGAGGCGCAGATTGTCAATTATGACATCCGGGCGGGTGTGCGGAGACTCCCGCCACTTTTATTATCGGTTCTAAAGAACCGGACAGAACCAGGAGCAACCCACCACTGAGGTTATAACAGCAGTTATAAAAAAGTGGCTTATGACTCTTTTTCACATTTACGACCGTTGCAACATTTCCATGGTCACACGAGCAAAATTCAGAATGCTTGGCAACTGGCATGTACTTACGACAGTTGCAGTGTCCCAGGGTCATGTGATCCCCTTTTGCGACCTTCGGACAAGCCAAGTTAACGGGAAAGCAAGATTCACTTAACAACCAGTCCACTCACTTAACAACTGTTGTGATTCATTGAACAGATTATGGCAAGCGAGGTCACAAAATGAGGGCAAGACTCACTTAATAACTGTCTCGCTTAGCAACAGAAAATGTTCGGCTCAATTGTGGCCGTAAACCCAGGATGACCTGTACCCCTGATGACCTTTGTCTTCTGAAGTTGGCAGGGGTGGGCTCAGGGGTGAAATCCAGCAGGTTCTGACAGGTTCTGGAGAACTGGTAGCGGAAATTTTGAGCAGTTTGGAGCCTGAGTAGTGTAGGGGGCTAATGCCTCCTACTAAAGGCAGCAATTAACATCCAGCTGCCTGCAATTTCTGTGAGTTCAATCCTAGCCAGACTCAAGGTCGACTCAGCCTTCCATCCTTTCTAAGGTGGGTAAATTGAGGAGCCAGTTTGTGGCGGCAATAAGCTGACTTTGTATAAATATATACAAAAGTATGAAGGCTATTGCTTAATGCATTGTAAGCCGCCCTGAGTCTCTGGAGAAGGGCGGCATATAAATCAAATTTAAAAAATAAAAAACAAAAACAAAAACCTGGCAAATACCACCTCTGGCTGGACCCAGAGTGGGGTAGGAATGGAGATTTTGCAATATCCTTCCCCCAGGAGTGTGGAGGGAATGGAGATTTTGCAGTATCCTTCCCCTGCCATACCCATCAAGCCACACCATGCCCATCAAGCCACGCCCATAGAACAGGTAGAAAAAAAATTTCACCACTGCGTGGGCTTCAAAAATTTTATCAAGGGGCTCTCTGCCTGGTTACTGGGTAGGCGTGGCCATGGTGGGTGTGGCCTAGTTGGCCTCCTGAACCATGTCGGGGAGGGGTGTTTTTTTCTTGAGCCTCCGGGAATGCGAAAATGGCCTCCCCAGACTCTGGAACTTCCAGTAGGTCTATTTTTCACCCTCCCTGAGCCTCTGCACACGCCCTGCTCTTACCTGCATCTAAAACGGGCCACGTGGGGACTCCTGGGAGGGACAGTGTGGGCGGAGCCAGCCAGAAGTGGGATTTGGGGGTTCTCCGAACTGCACAGAATCTTAGCTAGAGGTTGTCCCGAACCCCTGCGGACCCCCAGCAGCCCATCCCTGGAAGGTGGTCAAAATCCAATGGAATGGTTATCATTTAAGTCCTGCAACGAAATCTGTAGAAGCAGAACTCGGCTTTATCAAAATCCATCAGAAGAAAGCTGGGTAACTTGATAGCTACTTGATTAACGCAATCTGCCATTCTTCTTCACAAAATAGAAACCTCCTCCTAATAATAATAATAATAATAATAATAATAATAATAAAAAAGATGTACTTGATTAAGTCAGCATCCTTTAATGATCGTGACCCTATTTTAATGGCTTCATTGAAAAACTTTGCTTGTGTTTCCTTGGTAATTTTGAAGATGAGGTCCCTCATTAGAATGTCTATAAAATGTAGCCTATATATTTTTTTTAAAAAAAACACAATGGCACTTTTAGTTCGCCCTTTTGTCTTTTTACATGGTCTTCGCCCTTCACAGGGCGGCTTACAATGCGTTAAGCAATAGCCTTCATACTTTTGTATATTTATACAAAGTCAGCTGATTGCCCCCACAAACTGGGTCCTCATTTTACCTACCTTAGAAAGGATGGAAGGCTGAGTCAACCTTGAGCCTGGTGAGATTCGAACTTACAGTAATTGCAGACAGCTGGAGTTAATCACAATGCATTAGTCTGCTGAGCCACCAGGCCCTTTTTCTTGATCTTCAATTATTTCCTCCCTATTTTGTTAATGAAAAAGTGCCTAGCTTACTTACGATGTGTAGATCTCCGGTTAGGAGGCCGTCAATATGTCTCTGAGATTCTCAGTCATCCAGTCATAGTTGTCTCCAAGGTGCTTTTTCAAGAAGCAACTGGACTTCTTCTGTTTTTATTTGAAGACGTTTCGCTTCTCAACAGATAGACAGAGTTGGAAGGGACCTTGGAGGTCATCTAGTCCAACCACCTCCCAAAGCAGGAGACCCTACACCATTTTTGACAGATGACAGTCCAGTCTCCTTTTGAAGGCCTCCAGTGATGAAGTTCCTACAACTTCCAAAGGCAACCTCTGTTCCATGGGTTGATTGTTCTCACTGTCAGAAAATTCCTCCTTATTTCCAGGTTGAATCTCTCCTTGATCAGTTTCCATCCATTGTTCCTTGTCTGGCCTTCAGGTGCTTTGGGAAATAGCTTGACCCCCTTCCTCCTCTCTGTGGCAGCCCCTCAAGTATTGGAAGACTGCTATCCTGTCTCCCCTGGTCCTTCTCTTCACTAGACTAGCCAGGCCCAGTTCCTTCAACTGCTCTTTGTATGTTTTAGTCTCCAGTCCCCTAATTCATCCTAGAAGTTTCAGAATCTCCTGAACCGATGAAGCTTCTTGCATGAGAATTTTTTTTAAAAAAATTGATTTATATGCCGCCCTTCTCCAGAGACTCAGGGCGGCTTACAATGCGTTAAGCAATAGCCTTCATACTTTTGTATATTTATACTAAGTCAACTTATTGCCCCCACAAACCGGGTCTTCAATTTACCTACCTTAGAAAGGATG
>CM075968.1:27165240-27192740 GCA_038048745.1 Coluber constrictor foxii
CCTCTTGATTTTGTCTGTTGACTGAAGAAGAGGGAGAAAGAAGGGAGAAAGAAGAGGGAGAATTTTTTTTTTAAAATTTTGAAGTTCTTAAGCCCTGGATGTAGGATCTGTAAAGAGATGGCTGTTTTCTACTTTCTTTGCCCAGACTGCTCCATGTGGGCTTGATTCACATGTTACATTAAACCATGGTTTGTCTCACTTGAGTGTTGCATGTTATATGAATCCACCATGGTGGTTTATGGCTTAGACGTGCTGGATTTATACAGTCCAGTTGTGGGTTATTCAGTGAACTGTTACACACGCAGGGGACCAGCCTGAATCAGATTGGCTCTAAAACTGAACAAACTGGGCTATTTTTAGAATGCATAATTTCTTTTAAACCATTTAAAAAATAATATTCAATCAAAGCCCAGTGTATGTATAACTCAAAATGCCCAGGTGAAAAGTTCTGCTCTGATTAATTGTGGTTTTCATAAATGGAGGCAGTGGTGGGTTGACCCCGGTTCACCCCGGTTCTATAGAACTGGTAATAAAACCGGTGGGATGCTCCGCCCACCGACCCTGAGGTCATCAGAACGCTTCTGCAACATGTGCAGAAGAGTGCACGCATGTGTGGCTCCGCTGCGAACCAGTAGTAAAAGGTAAGTAGAACCCACCCCTGCATGGAGGCATCAGTTTAGGGCTGTGATGGCGAGCCTATGGCACACGTGCCCAAAGTGGTACACGGAGCCATGTCCCCTGGCATGCATGGCGTCGCCCGTTTCTCTTCTGGGTTTCTGGTGCGCATGTGCGAGTGATGATCAGCTGGTCTCCGTGCGTGCGGCAGTGCTGGAAGAACTGGAAGAGCTAGTCTTCCGTTTCCTGGCATGAGCATGAGCGCCGGCCAGCTAATCACAGCTGCAGGCCAGTAACCGGAAGGTTAGGTGGCGTGCAGCAAGAACCGGAAGTTCATTTTCTGGCACGCGCATGCCCCCTGGGCAGCTCCTTCCAGGTTGTGGCCCTGACGAGCGTGCATACCTTTTAGGCCCTCGGTGCCGAAAAGATCCGCCATCACTGGTTTAGGGAATATGATATTAGAATAAAAGGAATAGAAATGTTCAGCGTGTGCATTCAGCTCAGGAGTTTCAACCCAGCATTGCAATGAAGCCCTCAAGTCCTTTCTCTTCATATCCACCTCCTGCTTCTCCTTCCAGCGTTTTCCCTCACTCCGAGCATCTTCATTTAGTGCAAGAGGAAAAAAAAAAACAACAACCCACAAAATGTTTTTCCTTTGTTAGTGTTAGGCTGCATCCCAAGGAGACGTTGCCTACAAAGAGAGAAATCCTCCTCCTTGGCTTTGCTGGGCTATTTTTCTTCGCTTCCCGCTTGCATCAGCAGATGCTCCAACTCTCAATTTCCACCCTCCACTCAGCCGACAGCGGTCACAGCTTGCGGGGAACAGGTGGGGTCTTCTGCTTGAGTTGTGGTGGTATCAGCCCATGGCCTTGTCCTTCAAACCGGGCTGGATGACAGCCAATCAAGTCCTGCCTCGTTCCTGGGTGGGTCATTCCCAAGGTCAAAGTGGCACCTCGGTGGCCTTGCTTTGGTGGTTTTGATTGACGAGCTGGGCCGCCTCTGTTCAACTCAGCCTTCTGTGTTTAAGCTCCTGTCTCCCGCATCTGTCACGGAATTGCTGGGATTGGAAAGCGAGCGAGCGAGCGAGCGAGAGAAAATATTTGAAGGCACAAAGAGAGGTTTCATTTGTACTCCACTGCTGATAAGTGTTTGCTCTTGGGCGTTTGGGTAAAATTCTCCAGAGATAGCACGGAGGGTGGGGCGGGGGGGGGGGGGCAACATTTTCACAGGGTCCCATTTTTCTCCTCTCTCTCTCTTTTTTCCCCCACCCTTTAAAAAAAAACAAACCAAATCCACAGCTTCTTTCTTTCTATCTTGGCAAGATGCCGCCGTAATATCCCAAGCCACTGCAAATCAGACAAGTTGGATGTGACTCTGAATTCTTCTAGAATTTCCATGGCTCTTGTTCCTGATCTTAAGAGAATAACAGTGTTGGGAGAGACTTTGGAGGTTCTTGTAGTCCATCCCCCTGCTCAAACAGGTGATCCTTTACCAGGGGTCTGCAACCTTAAACACTCAGAGAGCCATTTGGACCTGTTTCCCACACAAAAGAAAACACCGGGAGCCACAAAGCCCTTCCCGTGCCTGACTGTTCTTGAGCGGCCACAAAAGTAGCATAGGTAGGTAGTTTATTTATTATTTATTTATTTATTTATTTATTTATTTATTTATTTATTTATTTATTTATTTATTTATTGTTAGTTCGATTTATATGCCGCCCTTCTCGGAGACTCAGGGCGGCTTACAATGCATTAAGCAATAGCCTTCATACTTTTGTATATACCCTGCTTAGTAGAGCTTTTGCCCCCCACCCCCAGCGGTGTTCTTTTTTTTATACAAAGTCAGTTTATTGCCCCCACAATCCGGGTCCTCATTTTACTTACCTTGAAAGATGAAAGGCTGAGTCAACCTTGAGCCTGGTGAGATTTGAACTTGCAGTAATTGCAGGCAGCTGGCAACTAAGTGCTACTTTAACAGCACTTAATCCCCTGCGCACCAGGCTCAGTTGAATTATGTAGTTGAATTAAACGTTCTGTTTTCTTCTGAAACTTTTATTTTTGGGGGGGGTTTATCCATGGTTGTCCTACCGGGGGTTGAAAAGCTCAATAAATCACGTGCTGGTGGGTGTTGCACATTGGTGGTTGTGACACGTATTTTGAGTGAGAGGGAGCCACAGCAGAGGGGTGAAAGAGCCACATGCGGCTCCAGAGCCACAGGTTGCTGACCCCTGTCCTATACCTTTTCAGACAAGTGGCTGTCCAGGGGTGAAGCACCCACAACTTCTGGAGGCAACTTATGGTCCACTGGTTAATTGTCATCACTGTTAGGAAGTTTCTCCTTAGTTCTAGAGCAGGGATGTCAAACTCAAGGCCCCAGGGCCAGAACCAGCCCGCTGGGTGCTTAGATCCGGCCCACAAGGCCACCCTAGAAACAGCAAGGACCAGTCCGCAGTGTCTCTGCCACTGAAAACAGAGCTCAGGAGGGCCACATTACAGCTGTCCTGACCTCCGTTTTTGCTGGCTGAG
Source organism: Coluber constrictor foxii (assembly GCA_038048745.1). Classification (NCBI taxonomy): domain Eukaryota; kingdom Metazoa; phylum Chordata; class Lepidosauria; order Squamata; family Colubridae; genus Coluber; species Coluber constrictor. Next base: position 27,168,381 of record CM075968.1, read on the forward strand.
GGTTGCAGGAAATTGTTGCAGCCAAAAATGGAGCTCAGGAGCCCGTTTTTTGCTGGCAGAGCTCTTGGGTCACCTCAGCCCCCACCCCCCAACACAAGTGACATTGAACTGGCCATGCCCCCTGGCCACGCCCCTCGAGGGTCAAACACAACCCTCAATAAAATCGAGTTTTTTGGACACCCCGTTCTAGAGGTTGCTTCTTCCCTTGTGAGAAGAGTTCCAGGTTGCCTTCTCTGCTTAGTTGAGTCTCAGCCAGTGAACAAGGTTGCTAGCTCACCCCCTCTGCATAGAACCCAGTCGTCCCCCCCCGCCCCGCCAGTCCTGATACACATTTCTACTTCTCTCCTCACCTTCTGGTCTAAAAATTGAAGGCTTTCAAAAGCAGGGAAGCCAAAGAGATTACCCATCACAGGTGAGAAGACGATTCAGTGAAAAGAATATTTACACCTGGTGCTCAGCCATGTCGGATGTTTGGTTCTTTCCCTCTTAAATTGGACGGGAACGTAAATTGAAATCCACAGCTCTCCCCCTGGAGTCTTGGAAATGGCCAGAGCATTGGTTAGTTATCGTTATGAGTCGTCCTTCATCGATGGGTCTTCAGCATGACGGATCTTGTACTTTAGCCAAGCATTTTATGAGAAGAAATGTACCCCTTTAGCTTTCCACATGTACTTTGATCAATTGTAATGGGTTGTCCATTTGGCATGGGCTTAATATGTTGCGTCAACCCAATCATTCTGGTTTATTTTATATTATTTTATTTAGACATTTTTCTTTAACATACATTGGTGCTTGGTAAACAGTGTATTATCTACCTATACCTAGTAATAGTAGTAGTAATATTTATTTATACATATTAATAATCTTTCCTAATTTTCTACTTCTATTATCTAACATTGATATGTTGGAAGAAATCCCCTCCTGGGTTCAGTTCCAAGTGGGGAGAAAGAACACTGGAAACACGGTGACTGCTTGACTTGAAGATCTTGGGTGTGAAAAAAAAAAGAGGGGGAGGGTGGGGAAGAGATGCTGAGAGTGCCTGAATTTTATATCCTCTCTGGGCTTTTGAATTTGAGCTTGTGTTCTGATTGGTTGTCAGACTCCCATGGGGCCATGCAGGGGTAACTTTGTAGGTTGTCTATGTCCCAGGCTTGGTTGACTCTTGCTAGGTGATGATGTAATGAAGGGCTTTGGGCAATTCCTACTATGGCTCTGCCTGAAGGAGGTAGATCTTTCTTATGTAGAATAGACTGGCCAGGCCTTCATGGCCCATTGACAAAGGTGTGTGTGTTTTGGGGGTGGGGCACTGAGTTTCTGCCTCCCTTTTAGGGGAAATATTCTGCCCTTTTAATATTTTCTAAAATATCTCATTTTTCTAGGAGAGGGTGGTTGCTAACTTTCTACAGATAGAATAAATACCAAGTTAAAAAATATTCTGTATCTTCTATGTTTTTTATCTTTAATGTTAACCCTTTCCATTTCTGCACACTCTAATATTTTTAAAATTATATTTTCATCTGTAGGAATTTCTTCATTCTTCCAATGCTGTTCAAATACAATTCTTGCTGCTGTCAAGACATGCAATATTAAATATACATTCCTTTGCCATATTTTTCTGGTAGTATACCTAACAAAAATATTTCTGCTTTAAATCTATATGTTGCTTTAACATATTCTCTAATCATGTATGTATTTTCATCCAGATTTTTTTTTGCCTTTGGACATGTCCACCACATATGATAGTAAGAACCTGGTATCTGGTTACATTTCCAACATTTAGCAGAAATGTTTTTAAACATCTTTGCTAGCCTCTAATCATTCTGGTTTAAAGCAACCCTAGTTTATGGCTTTACTGATCTTAAATTCCACAAGCCAAGGTTAAACCAAAACTTTGTGTGGGGTGGCTTTCAGTAAAGTCTTGAATTGAGGCCTCCTACACTAATATTTCACTGCGTCATGTGTAAAAAAGAGATTCAGCTTTCAGTTTGTGGTTTTCTCTCAGTGTGCTATCACAGAGTGCCAGCTGTAAATGTTAATGCAGCAAATTCTCTGAGCCAAATTCTTTATCATGCAAGGATTTTTTTAAAAAAAAATACTCATTAGGTTTTATACTAGTTGTACATCCTAGGTACATTGTGATAAAAGCGATATGTTGTCGTCATCTCCATGTTTTTTGGAAGATGATTCTCTGCAGCAGCTTCTCATAAAAATGTTTGTCTTTAGTGGTGGCCTCGCTGGTCCTGGTGAGGGCTTGCAATGTTGCCTTATTTGCTGGAGATCTCTTGTGCCAGTTGGCAATTCCCATGATTCCCACTATCTGAATGATCTCTGAAAGATTTTGAGTCAGAGCCGGCTCTGTCAGTCTTGGTGGTCAACTGCTGTGGACGAAGATGGACATGCTGGGTGAGGTGGAGAAGAAAGAGAAGAGAAGAGGATGACCATAAGGGAAGTGGATGGAGTCAGTTACAGTGATGTTTGAGTGCGCTGTTGGGAACTTGAAGAACAGATTAGGGAGGGATCATCATGGAACGTCTATGTATGTGGCCATTAAGAATTGAAACCAACTTTGTGGCACATAACCAACCAACTAACCAACCAACCAACCAATCAACCAACCAAGTCTGAAAGATCATAGTGTCCTTCAGCTGTCTAGCATATCCCTCTTTCTGTGAGGGGAAATGGCTTGAAAAGATGCCATCATATTCTTGTGAGTTTGTTGGAAGGATTTCGGTGATTCTTTTGGAACGACAGGCCTTTGTTCTACTTTATTCATGTTCTGGGCATGTTCTGAGTTTATCTGGTCTTCTGAAAGCAGATAGACATTAGATTTTAAATACTTATAGACCCCCCTCCGCCTCCTCCTTTCCTCCTCTTCTCCTTCTCCTTCTCCTCCTTCCCCTTTTCCCTCTCCTTCTCTTTCTCCTAAAAAATTACATCCTAAATTCAAAAGGAATGTTTGCTTTGTGAGTTACAACTCAATATTTCTTTTCTCTTCTTCTTCTTCTTCTTCTTCTTCTTCTTCTTCTTCTTCTTCTCTTCTTCTTCTTTCTTCTTCTTCTTCTTCTTCTCTCCTCCTCCTCCTCCTCCTCCTCCTCCTCCTCCTCCTCTCCTCCTCCTCCTCCTCCCTCCTCCTCTCTCTTCTTTCTTCTTTTTCTTTTTCTTTTTCCTTTTTCTTTTTCTTTTTCTTTTTCTTTTCTTCTCTTCTTCTTCTTCTTTCTCTTCTCCTCTTCCTCCTCCTCCTCCTCCTCCTCCTCCTCCTCCTCCTCCTCCTCCTCCTCCTCCTCCTCCTCCTCCTCCTCCTCCTCCTCTTCTTCTTCTTCTTCTCTTCTTCTTCTCTTTTTCTTCTTCTTTCTTTCTCTTCTTCTTCTTCTCTTCTTCTCTTCTTCTCCTCCTCCTCCTCCTCCTCCTCCTCCTCCTCCTCCTCCTCCTCTTCTTCTTCTTCCTCCTCCTCTTCTTCTTCTTCTTCTCCTCTCCTCCTCCTCCTCCTCCTCCGTCTCTCTCTCTCTCTCTCTCTCTCTCTCTCTCTCTCTCTCTCTCTCTCTCCTCACAGATACATACACAATAGTAACCAGCCTGCTCCAAAAACGTAAGGTGGGTAGGAATCTGTCTGTCAGAAATTAATGAGGTGAAAGTCCTAGTATAAAGCAAAGCCTTGAGTAAAATTCCATGGCTTCATGGACTGTTAATTCTTTATTAGGTTTCCTAAGACGGAGATAAAGGGCATTTTATCTTTTTAAGGTTTGCATAACATGCCACTGGATTTTATAGGGACATCGATCTTCATTTGGCTAATCTGCAAAGCATAATAGGGATGTGGATTCTTTGCAGCGGCAATGACAACTCGATAATGCTTGGGATGGAGCAGCAGGGGTGGATTAGCCAGTTAATGTTTTGTAACTTGGTAGCACAGGGGTCGGGGGACCTCACAGTCAATGGTTAGACCGTGGAAGACGACTGTGGAGAAAGAACTGGTGGTGTTGAAGGCAGGAGAGGTACGTACAGGCCGTCCTCAACCGAGACCAGAAATTCTGTTGGAAAGTAAAAACAGTTATTAAGTGAATTTCACTCCATTTTACTTTCTTGCCACAGTCCTCAAGCGAATCAATGCTGTTATTAAGTTGGTAACACAGGTGTTGTGGCTCCCCTCATTGAATTCGTTTGTCAAAAGGCCGCAAAAGCAGGGTTGGGCTGCTGGGGGTCCCCACGGGGTTCGGGAGAACCTCTAGCTAAAATTCTGTGCAGTTCAGAGAAGCCCCAAATCCCACTCCTGGCTGGCCCCGCCCTGCCCACCCCACTCCTTCTCTCCCTGAAGTCCCCACACGGCGTGTTTTGGATACAGGTAAGTCAGGGCATGTGTAGAGGCTTGGGGAGGGTGAAAAACGGCCCTACCACAAAGTAGGGCCGTTTCTGGCCTCCAGAGGGCCTCTGGAGCCTGGGGAGGCTGTTTTCACCCTCCCGGAGGCTCAAAGAAAAGCCTCCAGAGCCCGGGGAGGGTGAAAAGCTCCCCCCCAGCCATGGTGCAGGAGTCCAACTAGGCCACGCCCACCATGGCCACACCCACCAAGCCACTGGGCAGAGAACCCCTTGCTAAAATTTTTGAAGCTCACGTGACCCTGGGATGCTGCAACCGTCATAAATATGAACCAGTAGCCAAGTGTCTGAATTTCGATCACATGACTGTAGGGATGCTGCACTGGCCGTAAGTGTGAAAAATCCAAGTCACTTTTTACAGCGATATTGTAACTACGAACAGTCACTCAAGGAACTGTTGTAAAATGAGGACTATCTGTAATTCCTCAGGATCCTTAAGGCAGAGGCAGGGTGATGGTTTTTAAAAAGAGAAGTGATCTGGAACCCACCACATCCTTTAACTTGATGACGGATAAACGTCGGTAAATCAGACCCCAATTTATGGAGCAAAGGTGCCCAAGATAACATCATTCACAAAACATTATTATATTGGTTTTGACAACCCTGAAGTGAATCTGGCTGAGGCCATCTTGGAGGCTTCAGAGTTGCCACACAACAGACGGAGTGGGGAGGAATAGTTAGATCGGATTTTGTAGCCAAAACAATAAAGTTTTTCTGTGGGAACCAAGGACATTCTCACAGGTGGCTAGCCAGAGGAGGAGTCAAGTAATCAAGCAACTGGCCAGCACCTGGATTGGACAGTATGACCAGTGACCTGGGGGGAAAGGGGAAAAGTTTATTTTTCAACAGGGGTGAAATCTACTTACCCTCCTTAATGGTTCGGAAGTGCATGCACCGCATACGTACGCCAACCCGCTGCACATGCGCAAACCCTTCTGCGCATGTGCAGAGGGTAAAGAACAGGTTACTTCCTGTTAAAGTCAGGAAGTAATGATGACCGGGCCGGGTGGGCGGAGCCTCAAGCTGCCATCGCTACTGGTTCTCCGAACCACCGGCCGTCATCGCTACCAGTTCGGCAGAACCGGGCCAAACCGGGAGCATTTCACCCCTGCTTTTCAATTAGGTGAAAGCCGATGGAACTTCTGATTTGGTTTGCCATATGATGTATCCAATAAATTGTTCTTTGAGGAATTCCCTGCTCAGAGTTCTGCTTTCCATGGGTGCATTATTTGAAATGCTACAGATTTCTGTATTAGCTTGTGTTTGAGTTGTCACAGGGGCCTGATCCATAAATTAATCCAATTGGGTGGATTAGAGTTGCTGAGTTCCTTGTCCATCTGCTTTTGGGTGCAGGATCTAACTAGAACATCTCTGACGGATGGCTTTCAAGGTAAAGGATCCCCTTGCACATATGTGCTAGTCGTTCCTGACTCTAATTTGGTGGTGCTCATCTCTGTTTCAAAGTCAAAGAGCCAGCGCTGTCCGAAGATGTCTCTGTGGTCATGTGGCTGCATGACTCAACGCCAAAGGTGCACGGAGTGCTGTTCCCTTCTCACCAAAGGGGGTCCCTATTTTTCTACTTGCATTTTTTTACCGTGCTTTCGAACTGCTAGGTTGGCAGAAGCTGGGACAAGTCAGGGGAGCTCACCCCGTTCTGCGGCACTAGGGATTCGAACCACGAACTGCCGACCTTTCGATCGACAAGCTCAGGTCTTAGCCACAAAGCCACACGATCCTATGAAGACATTATTCTGATTTTTCTCCCTCTGTTGCAGAAAGATCTTTTTGTTTTCTTACCACGGAAGCTTTCGTGGACCAATGCCACCAGTAGAAATGAGATGGGGGGCTATTTCCTTGAATGGTAAGCCATCATTAACCTGTGTTTGAAGGCAGCCCACGCGTCTCTATACGGGCCTATTGTTGTGTTGCTGTCCCCTGGTGCTGAAAGGCCTCTGTCCTTGGTGCTGTTATCGTTCCTGAGATTCCAGTTTATCTTGTCAAATGCCTGGAGCTTTGAGAACTTCTAACGGATACCCTAGAGTTGGCATGGTGTAACGAGTGATTTGTAATTTTTATCAGAGGCTGACTTTTTTGGGGGGTGGGGGAGGAGGCACTGGCACATCATGCTTTCAGCCTTAGCCGCTTAGATCAGTATCTATTAACTGAAGACTGATTCTGATAAAAGGACTTTCTTGGCATTGTTATCTCTGTGACAGAGAGAGAGATCAGCTTGCATAAAGTCATGCTTCCGTGTTGCCAGCCTTATGGCCTTGTTGACATCTGTGTTGAGGAATACAAAACATCGCAGAAATTGGTCAACTATTCTGCATTTTAATTGGAATCCTCCCATTTCCTTTTTTTGGGGTGTGTGTGTGTGTATCTGTTAGTTTCTCCCCCCTGTGAAAGTAGCTCAGTCAGGAAAGAATACGATTTAAAAAAAAGCTTTCGAATTAATCTCTCAAGTCGGTAGGCATTATCATTATTTTAAAAGCTTCACAGTAATCTCATACGGTTTGCATTATTTATCGGGGCGGCTTCAACAAAATTATAATTTTGAGGCAGCACCTTTGTTGTCATGTCTGAAGAAAACGATATTGTGTCTTCATTGTCATCTTATATCTTGTGAGGGATACGAGATGTTGTTGCATGTGGAATAAATGGTAGATTTTATTCTTGTATTCATTTTTTCTGTAAGGTATTTATGTGCCACCCACTCTCTAAGTGGCTCAGAAAGGCCTGTAGAAATATATTTAAAGCAACACATTAGGGGAAAAACACAATTTATTTCAAATAATCTGAATATTAAAATAAAAATACTCTCTCTTTCTGTCTCTCTGTCTCTCTGTCTCTCTGTCTCTCTGTCTCTCTCTCTCTCTCTCTCTGTGTGTGTGTGTGTGTGTCTGTCTGTCTGTCTCTGTCTCTCTTTCTCTCATATCAATGACTGATTGTTCCACAACATGGAACCTATCATTGATAGGGTAGGAGAGTATTGCAAAGGAAACAGAATTAACCTCAGACACTACTGCTAATGTATTAGCCACTGGGAATATATGAATATGGATAGACCCTTTGATCCTAACTCTGTGAGTGTCAGAGGTGAAGGATTAGTTAAGCAGATTTATTGCTCATGCCTATAAACAAAAATCTGGCCAACCAAGGGTCAGCATTAAATTGGTGCTAGATAAGAGTCAACAGAATTCAGGAAGGGTTGGATTTAGACCACTGGTGGGAATGTAATGACTCCAAGCTGATTTCTCTCTTGACTCCACCCCAGGCTCTGCCTGTTTTTCCCTACAGCAGGGCTGTCAAACTTGATTTCACTCTGGGGCACATTAGGGTTGTGTTTAACCTTGGGGTGGGGGCGTGGTGGGAGGCGTGGCCAGTGGCCAGTGGCCAGCTCGACATCACTCATGGTGGGGGTGCCTGTCGTGGCCTGAGCACTCTGCGAAAATGGGCTCCCAAGCTCCGTTTCAGCTGCAATGGCCTCCTGCAGTGAAAATGGAGCTTGGCAGGGCCATATGTGGCCCTTCTGAGCTCCGTTTCTGGCTGCAATAGCCTCCTGCAATCCTCTGCCAGTGAAAAATGGAGCTCCATTTTCCCTGGCAGAGCCACCATGGGTTGGTCCTTCGCTGTTTCCAGGGCAGCCCCCGGGCCAGATCTAACTACCCCCCTGGGCCTTGAGTTTGACACTCTTGCCTTACAGTGAGCAAGTGAACACAAGCGCAGTCCTTAATTCAGTTAGCAGGATGGGCCGTGTAGTTTAAATCATGTCCATCGTTCCATTAACTCAGCCTTTGAATTCATAACCACTTCAGGCTCTGCTAAATGTCATTAATGGTGATCAATTGTGATCAACAATTTCCTGCCTGCTGTTATGCAAGTTCAAAGCACTGACTTAGCAGGAAGAAATCCTCTGTTCCCCCACCCTCCTTACAACAAAAGCTTAAAATTGGCTTGCTAGACCAGTCTGTTCAATTCATCCCTGTCTCTTTGTTCATTCAGACCCCGATTTCCTGTCTTGTGCAGCCCCGAGCTATAATTCTTTCTTCCCTCTGCCTTGGTATCTATTTTTTTTTAATGATCTGCCATTAAACAGCACTATTTTTTTAATATCTTGGTGGTTCGGTTCCTTCTCCCTTATCTATCTTCCTTGGATCACTTGCTGCTTTTTGTTTTTTTTTTCTTTTTTTATTGATCCTTGCAACTTCCTATTGGAATAGATAGGGCTAGATCCTTGGATTTTATCTGGCAAAATCCAGCCATCTTAAAGGTAAAGGTTTCCCTCGCACATATGTGCTAGTCTTTCCCAACTCTAGGGGGCGGTGCTCATCTCCATTTCAAAGCCGAAGAGCCAGCACTGTCCAGACGTCTCCGTGGTCGTGTGGCCAGCATGACTCAATGCCAAAGGTGCACGGAACGCTGTTCCCTTCCCACAAAGGTGGTCTCTATTTTTCTACTTGCATTTTTTATATGCTTTCGAACTGCTAGGTTGGCAGAAGCTGGGACAAGTCACAGGAGCTCACCCCATTACGCAGCACTAGGGATTCGAACCGCTGAACTGCGCACCTTTCGATCGACAAGCTCGCGTCTTAGCCACTGAGTCACCGCATCTCCAGCCATTTTACCACTCAGCTAAATGTGTAACTCTCCACTAGGAAAAAAATATGAAATAATACACCCCTTAGTATTCCTTGATTAATTGAAGATTTATTTTAAAACGATTGAAAAGAGTTTGGACTGCTCGTTGAGTTAGGGATTCTGTTTCAATGCTCGGCTCTCTAAAAATGCTAATCTGCATTGTGTTTGGCAAGAGCAAGCAGAGCTAGAGGGCAGACTTAAGTGAGTCATTAGCTTAGCATCATTATGTTCCCACAAAGAATCAAAATCCAACCCCTCTTGACCTTGGTTGACCGGATAATCTTATTGTTGAAGTTTAGTTGACTGGAGTCTTGAATAAATTTCTGTGCTGCAACCTAACAGATGGCCCTGAATCCTGATTCTTTGAGCCTGCCTGACACATTGTGAGAAATAGCATTTTTCAGAACTAGCAGAAGGGTGTCAAACTCAATTTCATTGAGGGCCACATCAGGGTTGTATTTGACCTCAGGGGGCGGGGGGGGGGGGGCATGGCCAGTGTAGACACGGCCCAGAGGTGACATTCAAGAGGTTCTGAAGGGTTCTGGAGAACCGGTAGCGGAAATTTTAAGTAATTCGGAAAACCAGCAAATACCACCTCTGGCTGGCCCCATAATGGCGTGGGAATGGGGATTTTGCAATATCCTTTCCCCCAGGAGTGTGGTGGGAATGGAGATTTTGCAATATCCTTCCCCTGCCATGCCCACCAAGCCACGCCCACCAAGCTACAACATGCTCACCAAGCCACGCCCACAGAACTGGTAGTAAAAAAAAATTGAATTTCACCACTGGCATGGCCAGCTTTGACATCACTCATTGAGGCTCTGTTTTCAGCCGTGACGGCCTCCAGCAGCCCTCTGCCAGTGAAAACAGAGCTCAGAGAGGTCAGGCACATCCCTCATGAGCTATGTTTTCGGCTGCAATGGCTTCTGGCAACTCTTTGCCAGTGAAAACTGAGCTTGGGGAGGCCGTGAGGCCAAAAACGGAGCCCGAGCGGGCCAAGTGCAACCTCCTCAAGCTCCATTTTTGTTGGCAGAGGGCTGCAAGAGGCCATCATAGCTGAAAACGGAGTCCAGAAGGGCCACACTCCCCCCCAGCTCCATTTTCACTGGCAGAGGCACCGTGGGCTGGTCCTTCACTTTTTCCAGGGTGGCTCCGTGGGCCAGATCTAAGCACCCTGCAGGCCCAATCTCGCCTGTGGGCCTTGAGTTTGACACCCCTGCTTTAGATGATCCTTGTCTTGGTGTGGGAAGAAAAAGAAGGATAGGATATCCCCCACAGGTGTCAAGAGGTATTAGCTAGTTGCTGTACACCATTAAGGTACAGAAGTTTCTTGATGGCTCAGTCACAGCTTGGCTACCAACTGAATTCTCCATGCATGCTGGCTGAGGAATTCTGGAATTGAAATCCACGAGTCTTAGAATTGCCAGGTTTAGAGACCCCTGCTCTAGAATAGAGCAGATACTTGAGCTGCGGTGATGCAGTTGTTAGAGTTCTGTACTGCAGGCTACTTCTGCTGACTGTCAGCTGCCTGCAATTTGGCAGTTCAAATCTCACCAGGCTCAAGGTGCTCAGCTTGCCATCCTTCCGAGGTGGGTAAAATGAGGACCCAGATTGTTGCGGGCAAGAGGCTGACTGTAAACTGCTTAGAAGGGCTGTAGAAGCATTGTGAAGCGGTATATAAGTGCTATGGCTATGGCTATGGCTATGGCTATGGCTATGGCTATGGCTATGGCTATGGCTATGGCTATGGCTATGGCTATGGCTATGGCTATGGCTATTCCTATTCCTATTCCTATTCCTATTCCTATTCCTATTCCTATTCCTCCTCCCTCCCTCCCATCCATCCATCCATTGATTGCGCAGTGGTTAGAATGCAATATTGCAGGCAAATTCTGCCCACTGCCAGCAGTTTAAATCCTGACCAGCTCAAGTTTGACTCAGCCTTCCATCCTTCCAGGGTCAGTAAAATGAGGACCCAGATTGTTGGGGGCAAGAGGCTGATTCTGTAAACCGCTTAGAGAAGGGCTGTAAAAGCATTGTGAAGCAGTATATAAGTCTATTACTCTTCCTTTTCTCCCTCCCTCCCCCCTCTCTCTCCCTTCCCATCCATGGTACGCAGTGGTTAGAATGCAGTATTGCAGGCCAATTCTGCCCACTGCCAGCAGTTCAATCCTGACCAGTTCAAGGTTGACTCAGCCCTTCCATCCTTCCGAGATGGGTAAAATGAGGACCCAGATTGTTGGGGGCAAAAGGCTGATTCTGCAAACTCCTTAGAAAGGGGCTGTAAAAGCACTGTGAAGCGGTATATAAGTCTAAGGGCTATTGCTATTGCTACTTGGCCCAGCAAGTCCATTTAAGAAGGAGAGGTTGAGGGTGACGCTTCAGGATGGAATTCATTTGTGGTTGCCCACCACCTTGGCTTGAAACAGAGCATCTCTGCTCCCTGAATTTATACCCAAAGTGTCTTTCTCTGGATTAAACAAAAGTTGCTCCATGTTTTCTCCCACGGGAGCTTCTTTCTGACTGCTTTATCATGGCTTGACGGATGGCCCTTCATCTTCGTCATTCTGCACTACCATTGTTAGCATAACAGGTGATTTAATGAACATTTCATCATGCTTTCCAACAGCTCTTGCCCCACATCTAATTTTCCACTGCTTTTTTTTTTCCCATGGAGATTCGTGCAGACGTGTTCCAAATGGGAAGTGGAGGGGAGGAGGGTTGTCTCTCCAGGGATGATGGATGGCATCCTTAAAAGTTTCCTAGAGCCTCATAAAATGCTGCTATATTCAGAGATCGCATTTAGTTGCAGGCAAATTCTGGGACCAGAACCTCAAGCTGTCACTGGGGGGTTTATGGCTCACTGTATAAGTGACAAAAATTGTACATCATTTACTTGACTCGTGGTATTGTGGGACTTGCTAGCATCATTCCTCATTTTCCAGAGGTAGACTGAGTTGTTAGCACGGAACAGAAAAACAGAAGAGGGGTCTTTTGGAGATGACTGCAAAAACCAGAACATGAAATACCTGAATAATAAAAAGAAAAAAATGTATAATAATATAATATTAGGGATTGTTAATATTTACATTTTTGTATCCCATCTTTATTATTTTTTACAAATAACTCAACATCTCCAACAATGCCTTCCTCTTCTTATTTTCCCCCACAATAACAGCCCTGTGAGGTAGGTTGGTCTGAGAGAGAGATGGACTGGCCAAAAGTCACCCAGCCAGCTTTCTGGCCTAAGATGGAATTAGATCTCGCTATCTCCTGATGATCGGCCCAAAGCCACCTAGCTGGCTTTTATTTGTAAGGTGGGATTAGAATCTCCTGGTGATTGACTCAAAGTTATACAAAAACTTTCATGGCTAAGGTGGGACTAGAATTCGCTGTCACCTGGTGATCAACCCAAAGTCATCCAGCTGATTTTCATGGCTAAGGCGGAACTAGAACTCATAATTTTCTGGTGATTGGTTCAAAATCCCCAAGCTGGCTTTAGGCCTAAGGTGGGGCTAGAATGGGGATTTTGCAGTATCCTTCCCCTGGAGTGGGGGGAGGGAATGGGGATTTTGCAGTATCCTCCACCTGAAGTGGAGAGGGAATGGGGATTTTGCAGTATCCTTCCCCTGGCGTCGGGTGGAAATGGGGATTTTGCAGTATCCTTCCCCTGGAGTGGAGAGGGAATGGAGATTTTGCAGTATCCTTCCCCTGCCACGCCCATTAAGTCACGCACACAGAACCAGTAGTAAAAAATTTGGATTTCATGATAGATAGATAGATAGATAGATAGATAGATAGATAGATAGATAGATAGATGATAGATAGAATTTTTCTTTTCCTACGTAAATCAAGTTTTTCCTACGTAAATCAAGTTTTTAGCCGTAGCTCAGTGAAATCACATCCACTATCCTAGGCTTCTTCAGACAACAAGCCAGCATTTTGCTGCCTATTGGGAGACTAATATAGATCTAGAGAAGAGAAGAGAAGAAAGCAAATACTTAGCCTCTACTGGGAGGGAACATATGGGAAGGGTGTGGCTAACTGATGAGGACCAATCAGTCCGAAATAGATTTATATCAAAATGCTGTCTTGCTGTCTGAAGAAGCCTAGGATAGTGGATGTGATTTCACTGAGCTACAGCTAAAAACTTGATTTACATAGGAAAATACCCAGCTGAAGAAAAATACATACTTAAACCTACGATAAGAGAAGAAAGCAAATAGATAGATATAAAGAGAGAAAGAAGATAGATATCTCCCCACTTTGGTCTAATGGTTAAGGCACCAGGCTAAAAAGCAGGAGAAAGTGAATTCCCTCCTCGCTCCAGGGGAAGGATACTGCAAAATCCCCATTCCCTCCCCACTCCAGGGGAAGGATACTGCAAAATCCCCATTCCCACCCCACTGGGGCCAGCCAGAGGTGGTATTTGCCATAGATAGATAGATAGATATAAAGAGATAGATATAAAGAGAGAGAGAAGATAGATATCTCCCCAGTTTAGTCTAATGGTTAAGGCACCAGGCTAAAAAGCAGGAGAAAGTGAGTTCCCTCCTCACTCCAGGGGAAGGATCCTGCAAAATCCCCATTCCCACCCCACTCTGGGGGTAAATCTATTTCTTCTTTCTTGAAATAGGACTCTACCCACTGCTACCAGGTCCTTGGCTGATGCCCCAACCAAGGCCTCAAGAATTGTCAAGGTGAATATTTCAATTCCCACCCCCCCTCTGCAATTTACCTGGTATTTCCTCATGTAGCGTGGGATGTCTCAAGGAACTCATTAACATAGCAATTACGAGGATGGAGCCAATTGCTAAACGAGACAGTGATGGTGATGCTTTTCTCTTTCGGTGGATTTAGGTAGAGATTTGTTTCTACGCTTAATGGGTATTACTTATTTAGGAAGCTTAGCTGGGCTTTGCTGACCCAGCGAAACATGTGACGGCTCTGTTAAGTCATTGTTGGTATGTGTATTTCTCTCACTCTCTCTGTCTGCATGCTTCCAAGTGCAATCCATTTGCAGATAGATTTCTGAACCTCAGTAGCTTAAGAACATCCATGACATGGAAAAAACTAATTATGTGCTAGTCGTTCGCAACTCTAGGGAGCGGTGCTCATCTCTGTTTCAAAGCCGAAGCTCCAGCACTGTCCTATGACGTCTCTGTGCTCATGTGGCCAGCATGGCTCAATGCCAAAGGCACACAGAATGCTGTTCCCTTCCCACCAAAGATGGTCCCTATTTTTCCACTTGCATTTTTTACATGCTTTCGAATTGCTAGGTTGGCAGAAGCTGGGACAAGTAATGGGAGCTCACCCCATTATGCGGCACTAGGGATTCGAACCGCTAATCTGCCGACCTTTCAATCGACAAGCTCAGTGTCTTAGCTACTGAGCCATCGTGTCCCTTATATAACAAAGTTGATCTCACCCAAATCACCCCATAACAGATTAGCGTTTCACCCGATGTTTAAGTGAAGCTTTTCTCCTGGCTAATAGAATTTAGTTATTTAGTCGTTCACAAGTATTTACATGCTTGTTGGAATTGATGTTTTCATCTTAAACAAGGGCTGACCATGTTCCAATATTTGAGGGGCTGCCACAGAGAGGAGGGGGTCAACCCATTTTCCAAAGCAGCTGAAGGCCAGACAAGGAATAATGGATGGAAACTGAACAAGGAGAGATTCAACCACTATATAAAAAAGATGTTGAGACTCTAGAAAAAGTGCACAGAAGAGCAACCAGGATGATGAGGGAACTGGAGGATAAAACATACGATGAACGGTTGCAGGAACTGGACGTGGCTAGTCTAGTGAAGAGAAGGACCAGGGGAGACAGGATAGCAGTCTTTCAATATTTGAGGGGCTGCCACAGAGAGGAGGGGGTCAAGCTGTTTTCCAAAGTATCCGAAGGCCACACAAGGAACAATGGATGGAAACTGATCAAGGAGACATTCAACCTGGAAATAAGGAAAAATTTTCTGACAGTGAGAACCATCAACCAATGGAACAGAAGTTGCCTTCAGAAGCTGTGGAAGCTTCATCCCTGGAAGCTTTCAAGAAGAGAGTGGACTGCCATCTGTCAGAAACGGTGTAGGGTCTCCTGCTTGGGTGGGGGGTTGGATTAGGTGACCTCCAAAGTCCCTTCCAACTCTTTCAATCTGAATATCCTTCCTCATTCCTTTCCCATGTTTCATCCCTTGTTTAAAGGGATGTTTGCTTCTTGGGATGTTTTTCCCAAGAAGCAGTCTTGGCTTGAGTTGGTGAAATCGACTTGAATTTGAGATTCAGTGGTTCAGAGCGTCACGTCTTACCAATGGCCTCTATAAATAGCAATGAATTGTTAATGTGATTTCTGTGCCTCAATTTGCGATGTGCTATTCCACCCCGCACCCCCCCACAAAATACAGAGAACTCTTAGTTGCTGGACGTCGGTTTGGTATACAATGGACAAGTCTTCCTTTGGAAAGTTGCCCTCGTTTAACCGATGAAGTCTGCCTGGCTGCTTCATGTTATTTATATCAATCTATGTCATTCGCATCACTTTATGGCATGTGGGTCAAGACGTTGGGGCCCAAATGTCACAGTTTGCATTATTGGAGTAATTAAACCCTGATAGCAGCAATGCAAAGCATGTCGTTTGTTGTATTATGCCATGGTGCCAGTGATGTTAATGTGGGTTTAATAGACATTTAGGAATGGAGAAGCCATCTCACCATATGGCTCATTCAAACGTGGGTTTATAGTGGTTTATTGGACCAGAGAATCCTGGGTTTGGGTCTTCTCCTCGGTGAGGCCCCTCACCACAACACATACTGAGATTATTATTGTCAGCGTAACATTGAAAAGAAATCCCCCCCCTCTATGGGTTTTATCTCTTTAGAACAGGGGGTGGGGAACGACGGTCCCTTTATGACTGGTGGACTTCAATTCCCAGAATTCCTGAGTCATCCATGTTGGCTCAGGAATACAAGAGCCTGGTGGCGCAGGGGACTAAGTGCTGTTAAAGTAGCACTTAGCTGCCAGCTGCCTGCAATTATTGCAAGTTCAAATCTCACCAGGCTCAAGGTTGACTCAGCCTTCCATTCTTTCGAGGTAGGTGAAATGAGGACTCGGATTGTGGGGGCAATAAGCTGACTTTGTATAAAAAAGAACACCGCTTGGAGGGCGGGGGGAAAAAGCCCTACTAAGCAGGTATATACAAAAGTATGAAGGCTATTGCTTAACTATTGCTGTAAGCCGCCCTGAGTTTCCAGAGAAGGGCAGCATATAACTCTATCTAACTAACTAACTAAGTTGAAGTCCAAGTCATAAAGGGGCCATCATTCCCTACCTCTGCTCTAGAGCAGGGGTTTCAAACTCAAGGCTCAGGGGCCAAATCTGGCTCATGGGGTGCTTAGATCTGACCCGCGAGCTGTCCTGGAAACAGCAAAGAACTGGAACATAGTGCCTCTGGCAGAGAAAACGGAGCTCGGGAGGGCCGCAGGAGGCCCTTCCGAGCTCAGCTTTTGCTGGTAGACAGTTACAGGAGGCTGCAGTAGCTGAAAACGGAGCTTGGGAGCCCTATTTTTGCTGGCAGAACACTTGGGCCACCACAGGCGGCCCCGACATGCCTGACGTCGAGCTAGCCATGCCTACCCTGCCCTTGCCCCTCCTGCCCCCCCATGGCCAAACACAACCCTGATGCGGCCCTCGATGAAATCGAGTTTGACACCCCTGCTCTAGAGGAAAGACGTAATATAAAAATGGGAAATTACAATAAACAGGCAAATTAGCAGACCGAGGAGCTGCTATTTATCTTAATTAAAAATTAATACTTTTAATTTAATTTAATCGTTTCCCAGATAGGCCACGGGTGGTATTCACTTACTTTCCCTACCGGTTTGTAAATGTGAGCGCAGGTGCCTCATCCACCGATGCGCCCAACCATCTATGCATGTGCTTTGCTGGCATGCGTGCCTTTTGCACATGCGCCTGGCCTTAAAAATGTGCCTAAAGAGGATGGCATAGATCCGGGGAGGTGGCGGGTGGTGGTGGTGGGGGGTTTGGGCCCACCCGTGATTTCTGCTACCGGTTCAGGTGATCTGGTCTGAACCGGCTGAATACCAGTCCGAACCGGCTGAATACCTCTGAGATAGGCACTGCCTCTGTCAGCTAGGTTCATGAGCTCTATAAAATCTGAGGATGCCCCCTCATGTTTCCTAAAGTTTGGTTTGGAAAACAGATCTGCTTCATCTAGTGATTTGAGCCAATGTGAGAAATAAGTCAATATCTAAATCGAATCTTTGAATTGCATCTCTGAAATGGCTTCCCTCTTTTCAGGCGTTGGAAATGATTTTTTTTTGAAAAAAAAAAGCAATAACAACTCGTCAGGAGCGCAAGAATGGCTGTGAAGGGACCTAATATTTCAGCTTTGGGTTTCTGTTCAGTTGGGAAAGTCGGTCTGATTTTAGAAACTCCGTGGAGACGCTGTCAAACTCCATAGGGACGCTTCTTTAAAAGCCTATTTATTCTTGGGCCTCTTGGAAAAATCCTTCTATTTGTCACCCAAAATTAGAACAAACTTGTGAGCTGGGAAAAGAAAAGGGAATCTCTTTTAACATATAAACAATTAGCAACTTGGAGATCCTGTTACGCAAGACTTCTCAGGCACACTGTTAGTCTAGCTAACCTTCTAGGAAAAAGAGATTCAAAAAGTTCAGAAAGGCTATGCATCTTAGCGAACTCACTAATACAGGAAGGCTGGGGTTCCAGGTATCCAGGTATATTTGAGCTGGAAGCCCTCATTCTTGGCATAATGACTCATTCAAGACAGTCCATGGGACTATCACTTCCTTGCTCTGCAGTTAAGGGACCTTACAACCAGGGGTGGCATTCAAAAATTTTAGCAAGGGGTGATCAGCCCGGTTGCTGGGTGGGCGTGGCCATGGTGGGTGTGGCCTAGTTGGCCTCTTGCACCACGGCTGGGGGGGGGGGTGTTTTTTGCCCTCCCTGGTCTCAGGAGGCTTTCCTTGAGCTCCGGGAAGGCAAAAATGGCCTCCCCAGGCTCCGGAGGGCCCTCTGGAGGCTAGAAATGGGCCATTTTCTGGTTTTGCTGAACTTCCAGTAGACCTCCCCAAGCCTCTGCATGCACCCTGCACTTACCTGCATCCAAAAAGGGTTGCATGGGGACTCCTGGGAGGGGTGGGGCAGGGTGAGTTGGGCCAGCCAGGAGTGGGCTTTGGGGGTTCTTCCAACTGCACAGAATCTTAGCTAGAGGTTCTCCCGAACCCCTGTGAACCCCTAGCAGCCCATCCCTGCTTACAACCTGTAACAAAAGGAATTTGTTCCAAAGCGTCTATGAATTGCATTGAAAAATACATTTCTTTTCTTAGCACCATCCTGGAAAAATTCTCATTAGTTCATTTTAACGGATCTTTTTTAGACATTAAGAAGTGCTTCATTAAGAAGGGCAGAAACAGGAAAACTGCCTCAGTAGATAGGAGCAATATCTAGGAAGGAGAAGTAGCTTTTAGGTGGGCGACTGACAATAAACAGGCCAATTAATCCTCAAAAAATAATAATAATCGTATTAATAGTAAGACCATCAAGCATCCACATCTGCCTATATCCCAGGAAAGGATTCGACGGGTAAACAAAAAGGCAAAATCCAGTTCTGAACAACTGGCTGCCTGTGCGATGCACAATAATAATAGCAGTAAAAAAGAATAAACTTGGAGCCGAGTCAAAATGATATTGGAGTGAGTCAGGGGTGGGTTCTACTTACCTTTACTACCGGTTTGCAAGGGACTGCTCGCGCTTGCTCACTTCGCTCGTGCACGAACTCTTCTGCGCATGCCTAGAAGCTTCTGCGCATGCGCGGAAGTGTTCTGATGATGTCGGGGTTGGTGGGCAGAGCCTCAGCTATAGAACCGGTGTGAACCGGGGCCAACCAACCACTGGCGTGAGTGTGAAAATAGTGCGTTGCAGTTTGTATACAATGGAAAGGCAGCCATCTTGGAAAAGCTGACTTCTTTCTCCAACCAGTTTGGCCTTCAACTTCTGAATCTCCCTTTCTTATATTAGCTACCACCGGCATCTGTCTTATTTTTTTATTTTTATATTGGGAAGGTGTGAGGTCTTAGATCTCTGTTTTCCCATACAATGTTAGTTTCGCTGGGAAAGGGTCTTGCGGGGTCAGAGGTTTTAGTTTTGATGCCTAAAATTCCCCCTCAGTAGATTCGGCCAACTTACTGGTAACCTGACTGATTTGAGAAGCTGACAATTCTCATGGTGACCGATGGGCTGTCCATGATGGATGGACATTTCTTAATGGTATTTTTACATGACTGGTTTTTGTGGGAGGAGGCAGAGTGTTGTGGGATGGTGGTGGTTAGCCATGGAGATCTTTTACTGCAAGACATTTTTAAAGTCTAATTCAGGGGTCTGCAACCTTAAACACTCAAAGAGTCATTTGGACCCGTTTCCCACAGAAAACAAAACACTGGGAGCCACAATATCTGGGTAGGTGTGGCCAACTCAACATCATTCACTCCCACCCAGTCACATGAGCACCCCCAGCCATGCCTACCCAGATTTTGTGGCTC
Source organism: Coluber constrictor foxii (assembly GCA_038048745.1). Taxonomy (NCBI): domain Eukaryota; kingdom Metazoa; phylum Chordata; class Lepidosauria; order Squamata; family Colubridae; genus Coluber; species Coluber constrictor. The sequence continues at coordinate 27,187,972 of CM075968.1, forward strand.
CAGGTGTTTTCTTTTCTGTGGGAAACAGGTATATATCTTTCTCCCCCTCCTATCTCTCCCTCCCTCCCACCTCTCTCTTTCTCCCTCTGTCCCTCTCTCTCTATCTCCCTCTCCCTCCCACCTCTCTCTTTCTTCATCTGTCTTTCTCCATCTCTACCTCCCTCTCCTTCCTTCCCTCCCTCCCTCCCTCTCACCCCTTTCCCTTCCTTCCTTCCTTTCTTTCTTTCTTTCTTTCTTTCTTTCTTTCTTTCTTTCTTTCTTTCTTTCTTTCTTTCTTTCTTTCTTTCTTTCTTTCTCTCTCTCTCTCTCTCTCTCTCCCTCTGTCCCCCCCTCTCTCTCTCCCTCTGCCTCCTACCTCTCTCTTTCTCCATTTCTCTTTCTCCATCTCTACCTCCCTCTCCTTCACTCCCCTCCCTCTCATCTCTTTCCCTTTCTCTTTCTTTCTTTCTTTCTTTCTTTCTTTCTTTCTTTCTTTCTTTCTTTCTTTCTTTCTTTCTTTCTTTCTTTCTTTCTTTCTTTCTCTCTCTCTCTCTCTCTCTCTCTCTCTCCCCCTCCCTCCCTCTGTCCCTCTCTCTCTCTCCCTCTCCCTCCTACCTCTCTCTTTCTCCATCTGTCTTTCTCCATCTCTACCTCCCTCTCCTTCCCTCCCTCCCTCTCATCCCTTTCCCTTTCCCTTTCCCTTTCCCTTTCCCTTTCCCTTTCCCTTTCTTCTTTCTTTCTTTCTTTCTTTCTTTCTTTCTTTCTTTCTTTCTTTCTTTCTTTCTTTCTTTCTTTCTTTCTTTCTTTCTTTCTTTCTTTCTCTCTCTCTCTCTCTCTCTCTCTCTCTCTCTCTCTCTCTCTCTCTCTCTCCCATCTTTATTTCTCTGTCTTTCTCCCTGTCCCTCTCATCTTTCTCATCTCGCTACAGCCGCAGGTTGCTGACACCTGGTCTAATTTAATGAAAAAAATGATTAGGAGTGGCTTGATAAAAGTGTTCCAATATCTAGGGGGCTGCTCCACAGAAGAGGGGGGTCAACTTATTTTCCAAAGCACCAGAAGGCAAGACAATAAGCAGTAGATGGAAACTAATCAAGGAGAGGTTCAACCTGGAAATAAGGAGACATTTCTGGTCAGTTAGAACAATTAGTCAGTGGAATGGCTTGCCTCCAGAAGTCATGGGTGCTCTAACACTGGAGGTTTTAAAGAAGAGATAGGACACTTATTTGTCTGAAATGGTAGAGGGTCTCCTGCTTGAGCAAGGGTTGGACTGGAAGACCTCCAAGGTCCCTTCCAGAATAACATCCAGTTTCTTGGATGTTAATCTGGTTCGAACGGTAGCAAATAATGGATTGGAGGACAGATTTGAACCATAGGTCCCACATTGTCAGAAAGCTTCAGTCAACTTTTGGCTTAGGTCCGGGGTGTCAAACTCAAGGTCCGGGGGCCTCATCAGACCCATGGGGTGCTTAGGTCTGGCCTGCAGGGCTGCCCTGGAAACAGTGAAGGACCGGCCTGCAGTGCCACTCCCAGCGAAAACAGAGCTTGGGAGGAGCTGCGTGCAATCTTCCTGAGCTCCGTTATCTCTGGCAGATGGTTGCAGGAGGTTGTCGCAGCTGAAACGGAGCTCGGGAGCCCATTTTTGCTGGAAGAGCACTCAGTCCACCATAGATGCCACCGACATGAGTGACGTCAAGCTGGCCATGCTCCCACTGGCCCTACCCCCCCCCCCCAAGGTCAAACACAATCCTGATGCAGCCCTCAATGAAACTGAATGTCAGGGTTCCAACAGATGCCCTAATTAAATCATGAGCCTCGAGCCAAGCTTCAAAAGAAATCCAGTTATTTATTAGGAGCTTCACGTCGGCATGTTCCCAAGTGAAGCCAGCTCTGACCCTATGTAATTTATGCCCCAAACATGACCCTGTTTCCCCCCTTCCCCCATGATGAGTGCGTGTCATCAATCACATTTGCCAACAGAGCAATTTTGCAAGTTGTAGAGACCATTCCCCTCCAGCCGCTGTGGATAACTCTGGGATATAGCCTTGAGAGAGATGAGTCTGGAATGTGCATCTGTCTTTGGCTGCCATGCCATTTCATCGGTTATGCTTATGCTTATGGCAACTCGAGAGCAGGCCAGGGATGCTTTGCAAGTTGACATTGAGTTTGACACCCCTGGCTTAGGTTATCAATTGTCTTCTTTTTGAGTGGGAACAGTCTGAAGGCTAAGGCAAAAGCTACTCCTTAGTTACCTTTCTCTCTCTTCTCCCTTTTACTTGCAGTGGTGGAGAGCCGAGGTGGGACTGTCGACAGCCTGCAAAGATTCGCCAGCTTGCCGGTCTATCTCCCGGTGAATTACCACCTCTCCAACGCCGAGGCCTCCTTTTTCCTCAAAGAGACCAACCAAGAGATTGTGAGAAACGCCAGCCTGCAATCCCGCACGGAGCCATTCCTGGTTACAAAACCACCCGCTTGCCTGTCTTAAATGCGACTTACGGCCCTTTTGCTGTGGAGCAGGTGATGCCTCCGCACTTGTGGGTGACCTCGCCTCTGTTCAGTTTCCCCTGACCGGTTTCACTTTTCACTGGAAGTTACGATCCCGCATCCTGGACAGCTCGGTGTATTCCAACAGGCCCAAAGTCCAGGTTTTGTTTTATGTGGCTGGCAAAGATTGGGAAGACCACGACCCGGCTGAGATCTTACCGTGTGTACAGTTGGTAGCTTCCCGGAGGACAGAGTGGTTGTTGGCAACTGTCGGTTGAAAGGTCATCTGGGTTTATGTGTCGCAGAAGTGGAGTTCCCACCGGCTTGGTTCAACTCAGAGCTGTCTACTCCATTGACACCGTTGTCTTCAGAGTACCAAGAGATGGAGGACTCCTGGGAAGGGATCACCGTGGAGCTTCTCTATTGGATGTACACGGCAGCGGAAGAAGATTGTCCTTCAGGAGATCCAGATCTGGAGAGCTTTCTTCGTCCAGGAGGCCAGGAGGAGGCCCAAGGGCCCATGGCCTCGATGGAAAGAGTCGGCAGTGTTATTCTTTATCCGACTCCAGACAAGCTCAAGAAGTCCTCCCTGAAGCTTGACAATAACCTTCTCCTCTGTTTGCCCCTTGGCCCAGTCAAGGAAGGAGATCTCGTCATGTTTCACGTCTCTCTCACCAGTGGCTCTCTAGCAGATCAGTTTACCCTGAGGTAAGTGTTAGAAGTATGTGCTTTAGAAATTGAATCAAATGGTGGATTTGTTCATTGGTGGGGTGATCAAAGCAGCCAAGATAACCAAAACCATGTTTATTGGCCTGCTCCATGTCTGCTCTGTGTCTGCCCTGGAATTCCAGGTTTATTTATTTATTACTTTATTTTATTTATTTTTTTGAAAAACAGTGCCTTGTCAGGATAACAAGGCATGCCCCTTACAGACCTGCAAGGGGCGTGCATAAGCGCACCGGCGTGCCTACTGTCCCTGTCCTAATATTCCTTTTTTTCTTACTCTTTTCATCTATTCAAATTATGTTTATACTTTTACCTGTTATCTTATATATGCTTGACAATATAAATAAATAAAATAAAATAAATAACATTTACAAATAGTGCAAAACCAAAGAAAAATGAATAGTAAATCTTAATCCACAAACTAATAAATAATAATAATAATAATAATAATAATAATAATAATAATAATAATAATAATAATAATAGAAAAAAGTATGGTTCATTGACATTGCAATACCTGGTGATGCACGGATTGAAGATAAGCAGCAAAAAAAAAATCACAAAGTACTGGAACATGCAAATTGAAGTTGAGCGACTATGGAAAAAGAAATCATGTGTTGTTCCAATTGTAATTGGAGCCCTTGGAGCAATACCCAAAGGGCTACCCTGCTATTTAGAAATTCTAAATTTACCGGACTCGGAACATTTTTGACTCTACAAAAACCACCTTACTCGGAACAGCTTCCATCCTCCGACGATACCTTAACAGTTCCTAGGTCCTTGGTTAGAACTCGAGCTGCTGAGCTATTAACCAGCCTCAAAGACTGTGAATCTCACTACAGATTAACCAATAATAATAATAATAATAAACCAGTAATTATAATAGTATAACCCAAAAAACTTAAAACTAAATTTCTTCTTACATTAGCTTATTTACATTTTTATCCCTTAGTATAGTTATAGCTTTATATATCTTTATATTCCATACTAACAATTATTAACATTCATACTCTTTACTTTCTCTCATTTCCACCTCTTGTCTCAATCCATTCATAAGATTTATTCCATGCCCGATAATATTCTGAGTCTTCTTTATCTTTAATTTTTAAAGTTTTTTTTTTAAAAAATATTTTTATTTATTGATTAAATTAATTAATTATAATTTTACATTTTAAAATCTGGAATTCCAGGTTTATAGAAACAAGAAGTAACCTGTTGTAGCTATTAATCTGAAAGCTTGTTCAAATGTTAACTTTCTTTTGAAACTTATCGCCAAAAAGTGAGATATAATCTTGGGCGTTGCAGGGGTGAACAGGAGCTATCTTTGGGCGTACCCTTAGAAGTACAGAAGACCCCAACTTACAACAGCTCATTTAGGGTCTGTTTGAGGCAGGGGTGGTTCTACTTACCTTTACTACTGGTTCGCAACAGGAGGCGCAGATTGTCAATTATGACATCTGGGCGGGTGTGCGAAGACTCCCGCCACTTTTATTATCGGTTCTAAAGAACCGGACAGAACCGGGAGCAACCCACCACTGAGGTTATAACAGCAGTTATAAAAAAGTGGCTTATGACTCTTTTTC
>CM075968.1:27197740-27207740 GCA_038048745.1 Coluber constrictor foxii
GGAGACTCAGGACGGCTTACAATGCGTTAAGCAATAGCCTTCATACTTTTGTATATTTATACAAAGTCAGCTTATTGCCCCCACAAACTAGGTCCTCATTTACCTACCTTAGAAAGGATGGAAGGCTGAGTTGACCTTGAGCCTGGTGAGATTTGAACTTACAATAATTGCAGACAGCTGAATGTTAATTCAGTGCTTAGTCTGCTGAGCTATCCAGGCTCCCTGGATAGCTGGGGAAGTTAGCTGGGGAAGTTGGGAGGGTTTATTGTTGGAGCGGTTGAAAGTTAGTCCTAACAACATTCCGTCTTCAAGGACTTTTGCCTGCGTCTGATGGAGACTGCCTGAAGATTGTTTCCAGTGGAGTGTGAAGAGTTGATTGGACAATGTGATGAACTTGTGGGTGTGGGCAGGCTGTGAACTCTTAGCTGGGTGGGGAAAATCTGGAAGCTTTCAGATTTGGGTTTTCCCAGATGTGCCAACATGACATCTCTAATAAATTGGAACTTTGAGGAACCTCAGAGCTTTTATTGTGTTGGGGGTATTCCTTGAAATCCTGACAGTTGTTTGGCAAACTTTTCCCGCCCTAACTAAATACGTGTTTTGGACATGTACGTCTTTTTTAAAGCTGAGAATATATATCTATATCTGAAATATATAACCAATGCAGATAAGCCTTGCCGATCGACTTGTTTGAACATGCCTTGCTCCTAGACCTAGGAGATAGGAGAAGGTGGATAGTTTTTTTTTTACTAGTAATAAGAAGAAAAAAAAGTAATCAGAAACGAAGCAGCCACGAGATCTGTGAAAGACGTAGAGCCATTTCCCAGGGAATGGCAAGCTCCACGCCAGATTGTATTGACAGATGTCACTTCTCAGCGCAACCAAGGATTCACATGGAATTCTTCTGCTCCTTTTGCTGGTTCTGGTTGCTTTCTTTACCAGGGAAAAGAAAACCCTTAAAAAGAAAAGAAATCATTTAATGTCCCTCCACCCTCCCCAGATTTTGCTGCATGGGGTAGCAATGAGAGTCTCGCTCTCGCTCTCGCTCTCTCCCCACCCTTCCCATCACTTGCTCAGAATTGCCGTTCGACATCTTTTCATCCTGCAGCCGCTGTCTGGCAGTTTCTTTCTGCAGCTTCTTCCACCACGCTTGAGAAGGGGAGTAGATCAGGATGAAAGGCTAGTGATTTGTTTCGGTTTGCCTGAAGTGGTAGTAAAAAAAGGCTACTGATTCGCTGAACCAGTAGTAAAAAAATGTAAAAAAATAGTTCCGACGATCAGATGAGTGATGCGCAATCATCAGAACTTTTAAAAAACTTTTAAAGCATTTGTTTACTACCGGTTCTCACAGAAATGGAGAACTAGGGAGAGGGAGGGACGCGCGTGTGGCTTCCACAAGCTCTGTTTTTAGCTGGGACGGCCTGAAACTCTCTGCCCATGAAAAGGGAGCTTGGGAGGGTGGCCCTCCTGAGCTTCATTTTGCTGGCAGAGACCCCGCGAGTCAGTTCTTTGCTGTTCCCAAGGTGGCTCCCCAGGCCAGATATTATGATCCGGCCCACGGAGCTTGAGATTGACATCCCTGGCAGAGACTCTAAGGCCATGATTGCGAATCTATGGCACGCATGCCTGAAGTGGCACGCGGAGCCATGTCGCCTGTCATGTGCGGGGTCACCTGTTCCTCTTCCAGGTTTCTGGCGTGCATGCGGGCGCAACCATCAGCTGGCCTTTTTGCACGCGGCTGTGCTGGAAATTAGAAGAGCTGTTCTTCCGTTTTCCTGCATGCTTGAGCATGCATGCCAGCCAGCTGATGGTCGTGAGCACATGCGCACCAGAGACCCAGAAGAGTAGCTGGCTGAAACTGGAAGTTCATTTTTGGATGCACGCATGCGCCCTGGGCTGCAGTCTAGGTGCATTTGTGTGCGCTCCCTTTTCGGCATTTGGTGCCAAAACGTTTTGCTATCACTGCTCTAAGTGGATTCCTCAGCTTTTGTCTCCCCCTGACTTTGCCTAACTGCCCTAATCTTGGGGATTGCAGGAGAGAGACTGGCAGAATCGGGGGGGAGGAGTCAAATGAGGAATCAGCTTAGTGTCCCTACGCAGTCACAAGAGGACAAGGTGCAACCCTCCTTGAACCACTGGCTTTCTCTGGTTTACCCAGGTGCAAACTTTTCGTTGAGACGATTCCTATGCATAGGAATAAATCGGTACCTCTGAACCCTTGGCCTTTCCGACCTGGCCGACGAAATGGCCAAGTCAACAAAAATAGCCAACCCAAGAAAATGACCCACATCCCAAGAAGGGCATCGAGGAGGGTGCTCCGTTCTGTAGGCACAAATGATTTACTTTGACGTGCCGGTACTTTCCCTGACAAATATTTATCATTGGAAGATGAAAAGCCTGTCAAATCAGCGAAAACGTCCAGTTGCAAAGTTTGGGCTGCTGACTAAGGAAGCTGTCAGGTGCTTAGAGAGCTTGCTTTATTCTCCTCACCTCCGCCTGCTCCTTTACCTCCTCCTCCTCCTTTGCATATAGCTGGGGATTTGCGTCCCCACTTTGCTTTCTTGTTTTGTGTGTGTGTGTGTATGTAATAGAAATAATCTATGAGTTGGTAGCGGTTTCTCCGTAAATGGCATTTGATTAACGGTCAAAGCAAAGGAAGGGCCCATTAATCAGTCTCAGCAGATGTTTATGGCTTTGACGTGACTACACAGTGGAGTTCGTGCCTTTGGTCACGGGTGCACATGTATGTGATCCCGTTGTTGTTGTTGTTGTTCTTCTTCTTCTTCTTCTTCTTCTTCTTCTTCTTCTTCTTCTTCTTCTTCTTCTTCTTCTTCTTCTTCTTCTTCTTCTTCTTCTTCTTCTTCTTCTTCTTCTTCTCCTTCTCCTCCTCCTCCTCCTCCTCCTCCTCCTCCTCCCTTCTTCCTTCTTCCTTCTTCTTCTCCTTCACCTCCTCCTTCTCCTCCCTCTTCCTTCTCTCCTCCTCCTCCCTTCTTCCTTCTTCTTCACCTTCTCCTTTTCCTCCTCCTTCCTCTTTCCTCGTTCCTCCTTACTTCTTCTTCCTCCTTCCTCCTTCCTCACCTTCACCTTCACCTTCTGCTTCTGCTTCTGCTTCACCTTCTTTCTCTCCCTCCTCCTCCTCCTTTTCCTTCTCCTCCTCTTCCTCTCCCTCCTCCCCTCCTCCTATCCTTCTCCTCCTTTCCTCCTTTCCATCTTCCACCTCATCCTCCAAACGCACACCATGCACAAAACCTTAGGGAATTCCAAGCCACCGGATGTCACAATCCCATTTCAGACCTCAAAGGCCATGGGATGACCTTCACATAAAACACACACTTCCTCAAATATATGTCCCATTGAGTTACTTTGCTTGAAAAATATTTCTACACCAAAGGCCACGTCTCTCTCTAGGGCAAGACCATAGATTGCTGAGTTAATGAGAACTAGAAGCCGGATGCCATCGATCTCCTTGTCTGTAAATTTTGCAATGAAAAATACACCCAGGGCCTCGTTTCTTTCCTGCCGCCCCCCCCCCCCCCCAGTCATGTCGGAAAGGAGGTGAATCAAACTGGTATCTCGTGTCTTTAACGCTTGGGCGCTTACATATTTAAAATAAAATCTTGGAAATTAATATATTGACTCGGGGAGAACAGGGGAAGCAGAAAAGGAAAAAAAAGGGGGGAAAAATGCTATCCCTGCTGGGAACATTCCAAGTTACACAAGACCCATTAAGGATTCTCTACAGTGAACAGGCTAGGATGTACGGAATAATAGTCAAATATTTGTAATGTTAATGAACATGCAGACACGGTTTGCAAACTCTCCTTGGTTGGAACCGTTCAGCGGTTATAAATATATAATGCCGCATGCATACAGGATGAGGCGAAACGGAAGCGATAAAAATGCAAATGGCTTTCCGGCGGGAGGTGGGGGGGGGGTAGGGTGGGGACGAAGTCATCTTTTATGAGATGCTGTGTAGGGAGACTTGTCTCTTTGGTGTCTGCCGGCAGGGAGGGTGGTGTAAAACTACATGAATCATGGGCCTTGGGATCTTAGAGGGTGAATTGTCCTCTTGCCATGAATCTAAACTCTAATCAGGAGGTGGAGGTTTTGGTTGGGGGGGGGGAAAAAAAGGAAGGTGGGTGCATGATGTGGGATCTTTTCTTCACTTTTTCGGAAAGAGGCAAAGCTTGAAATCTTCCTTCCTTCCTTCCTTCCTTCCTTCCTTCCTTCCTTCCTTCCTTCCTTCCTTCCTTCCTTCCTTCCTTCCTTCCTTCCTTCCTTCCTTCCTTCCTTCCTTCCTTCCTTCCATCTGTCCTTCCGTCCTTCCTTCCCTCTTGGACAATTAGAGGATAAATCACTTATAACTTACATTTCTTCAAGGAGAATTGGATAGTTGCAGTGACAAAGATGCTGAAAGATATAAAACCACTCTCCTTCCTTCCTTCCTTCCTTCCTTCCTTCCTTCCTTCCTTCCTTCCTTCCTTCCTTCCTTCCTTCCTTCCTTCCTTCCTTCCTTCCTTCCTTCCTTCCTTCCTTCCTTCCTTCCTTCCTTCCTTCCCTAGCCCTTCTTGGGATCATCCTGAAGGCACTTCAGGATCCTTCAGTGGCAGGATCCAGGAAGCGGTATCAGATGGGTCTTTGGTCTGATCCAAGTAGAAAGCTCTTCCTTTTATGGTTTAAGAACAGAGCTGAGGTGGCGCAGTGGTTAGAGTGCAGCACTGCAGGCTACTTCAGCTGACTGCTAGCTGCAGTTCGGCAGTTCAAATCTCACTGGCTCAAGGTTGACTCAGCCTTCCAACCTTCCGAGGTGGGTAAAATGAGGATCCAGATTGTTGGGGGAAAGATGCTGACTCTGTAAACTGCTTAGAGACGGCTGTAAAGCACTGTGAAGTGGTATATAAGTGATATTGCTATTACTCTTCCTTTTCCCCTTCCATCGATCCATCGATCCATCGATCCATCGATCCATCCATCCATCCATCCATCCATCCATCCATCCATCCATCCATCCATCCATCCATCCATCCATCCATCCATGGAGCACAGTGGTTAGAATACAGTTTTGCAGGCTGACTCTGCCCACTGATACCAGTTTGATCCTGACTGGCTCAAGGTTGACTCAGCCTTCCATTCTTCTGAGGTTGGTAAAACGAGGAGCCAGATTGTTGGGGATGATAGGCTGACTCTGTAAACGGCTTAGAGAGGTCTGTAAAAGCACTGCAAAGCGGTATATAAGTCTAAGTGCTATTGCTATTAAGGATGACAGTTCTTGGCAGGTCATAGCAAAAGCCCAGATGTTTGCGCAGCTTCTGTTGTGCAGGAGGGATTGAACCCTTGCTTTGCAAGGTTAAAAATCAGGCGTGCTCGCCTTACCTATTACTGCTCAATATTTACTACCAGCATCTCATTAGCCATCGGTCTCTCCGGCTCAGCACTGTGGAAAACGGAACCTCTTCGCGCTTCCCTCTTTGGGAGCGATAGATTACACCAAATTAATGTGAGATGCCCACTATTACAAGGGTGCTGGCTTGTACCCATCGATACGGTCTGGAGGGAGGGGTGGGATTATGAATTAATATTCACCAACATGAGCCCGTATGCCGAAAGGATAGAGATGCACGTGGCAAGACAGCAGGGGGAGAAAAAAAGAGTATTATCCGGGATGCAAAGCTTTCTCCCTCTTGGTTTTGCTTCAGTAATGAGAGGTCTGAAATGAGGCAGATGGCATTGATTTGAAAAAAAATAATAATATTTTGATATTGAAGGTTTCGGGGGGGGGGGGCTTCAGGAAAAATAGAACATGGAGGACAAACAACCCCTGATCAACAAGAAGAGAAATCCACTGGAAATGTCTTCTAGTCGAGAAGGTGCTTGACATGCGGCGTGTTGGAGGTTTCCGATTAGCTGTTGTTGTGTGGATGGGTTTCCCCAAGTTAAGACTCCTTCCAGGTGGATGGGTTCCTTTCTCAGGATCTCAGCAAGCAAGACTCTTTTTGGATGGGAAACAGCAGCTAGACCAATCTAGCACCTAGGAATTTCCATGAAGGTTCCTAAGAAGGAACCTCCTTCCTTTTCCTCCCTAAAGATATCTTCTTCTTCTCCTCCTCCCTCTTCCTTCTCTTTCTCCTCCTACTCCTACTCCTTCTTCCTCTTCTTCTTCTTTTTCTTTCCCCTCCTACGCCTTCTCCCTCTTCCTTCTCCTCCTTCTCCTCCTCTTTCGCCTCCTTCTCCCTCTTCCTTCTCCTCCTTCTCCCTCCTCCTCCTCCTCCTTCTTCTTCCTCCTCCCTCTCCCTCTTTCTTTTCCTCCTTCTCTTCCTCCTCCCTCTTCCTCCTCCCTCTCCTCCTCCCACTCCCTCCTCCTTCTCCCTCTTCCTTCTCTTCCTTCTCCTCCTTCTCCGTCTCCCTCCTTCTCCTCCTTTCCCTTTTCCCCTTCTTCTTTCTCTGTGAATCCCAAGCCCTCCTAACACTGATGACGATTCCTAGTTGGATAATGAAACATCAGAAAGAAAACAACCAAGATCAGAGAGCACCAAAGACCCCACAGTCCTTCTCCTTCTTTCTCTTTTTCACTCTCCCTTTCATCCCCCCTCCCCTATCCCCTTCCCGTCTTCCCTTCTTTTTTCTTCCCTTCCTTCCTTCACTAGAAGGTTCTAGATTCCTCATCATTACTATTGATTTCAGTCCAGATTATTTTGAAGGAATACATAGAATTAATGATGAAATTAAACCCCTTGCTCCCCCATCCCCAATTCCCCCAAAGTTTGCCATTTCTGTCCCTGAAAAGATTCCCAATTAATATTTTTTAAAAATCCAAAGAATAACACAGATGCTTAAAGTAGGATTTGACCTCAAGATTTTCGACCAGACCTTAGCATTGCAAAAAATCTGTCTAAAATCTGTTTGGCTTCATTTTGAAGAACATTAGATCTTCTCTTTTGAATTATTTAGAAGAAAAGTAGTCTAGACTCAAAAAAGAGAAAAAGCTTTAATAATAAAGTGACCTAAAAACAAGGTTTGATAAAATAAACATTATATCAACTATATTTGGTTCAAAAAAAAAGTTTGACAGTTTGGATGAATCTGGCAGATGACGAATCTCCGATTACATCCAGTTTTGGGTTGGGGGTCACTAGAGAGGCAGAAAATGCTGACAGGGCTGTCTATCTGTCCATCTGTTTGTTCATCCATCTGTTTGTCAACCCCTCTCTCTCTCCATCCATCAATCTGCCTGTTTGTCTGTCTCTCCGCCTGTCTGTCTGCCCATCAGTCTGCCCATCCACTTGTCTGGCTATCCGTTCCTCCAGCTTTCCATCTATTTGCCTTTCTGTTTATCTGTTTGTTTGTTTGTCTGTCTATCCATCCGAATGAAGTCCATATGCCTGGACAGATCTGGTAGTGGGTTGTTGTTGGTTTTTTTTTTTTTGAGAAAGATATTATCTTACAGCCTATGCAAGTCTGCATACAATATAAATAGTACTCTTTAAAATAGTGATGGCTAACCTTTTATTTATTTATCATCTATCTATCTATCTATCATCTATCTATCTATCTATCTATCTATCTATCTATCTATCTATCTATCTATCTATCTATCTATCTATCTATCTATCTATCTATCTATCTATCATCTATCTATCTATCATCTATCTATCTATCTATCTATCTATCTATCATCTATCTATCTATCTATCTATTATCTATCTATCTATCTATCATCTATCTACCTACTATCCATGTCTGCCTGTCTGTCTGTCTGTCTGTCTATCATCTATCTATCTATCTATCTATCTATCTATCTATCTATCTATCTATCTATCTATCTATCATCTATCTATCTATCTATCTATCTATCTATCTATCTATCTATCTATCTATCATCTATATCTATCTATCTATCTATCTATCTATCTATCTATCTATCTATCTATCTATCTATCTATCTATCTATCTATCTATCTATCTATCTATCTATCTCCCGAAGGACTCAGGGCGGTGAACAGTTAAAATAACATACATGTAAAATGTGAATATAAGATAATTAAGCCAGTTTGGCTCATCAGTTAAAAATCTTCAGCATAAAGATTTAGAACAAATTAGAAGAGATTTATGCCAGACCGGCTTGGTGAAACAGAAAGGTCTTAAGTGCGCAACGGAAAGTACGAAGATCTGGGATCATTCGTATCCCTGGGGGTAACCTGTTCCAAAGGGTAGGTGCCCCCACAGAGAAGCCTCTTTCTCTGGGAACCACTAGTCGACATTGCTTTAGTGACGGCACCCTGAGGAGGCCCACCCTGTGGGAGCGTGCAGGTTGGTGGGAGGTTATCGGTTGCAGGCCGAGTGCCCAAAGCGCGTGCTCAAACCCCCCAAATGCAATGCTGCATGGCCCCTGTGCATGTGCCCTGCTGCTTGCATATGCACATGTGTCCCCCGCATGCACGGCAGAGACCCAAAGCCCAGCTGGCCAGTGGAGGCATGCACGCATGCGTGACAGAACTGAGCTGAGGCAACGGCTCGTGTGCCTATAGGTTTGCCATCACGGCTCTAAAAGCTTCAGTAAGAATCCAGGACCTGCCAAGATTCCAGATGGCTATTTTTGTATTTCAAACCACATCGTTGCGTTCCCTCACAAGGCAACCCACAAACTTTCCCCTCCAGCTGGTTCAGATCGAAGCGTAACCACACTTATTAAAAGTTTAAAATTGCCAGGAGATTAGATTTCTAGTCCCATTGCTATTTGTCTTTTTTTTTTCTCTCTCTTCTTCCTTCTGAAGAGAAGGAAATTAAAATGCACAGAACTGCTTCGTGTAAAAATGACCTTATTTACGGAAGCTAATGACTATTGGTCTCTCTTTAAAAAAAAACAACACGCACACAACAAAAGGATTCTAATTCTATCCAGAGGAGACAGAGTGACAAATTGAGTTTCATTTTTTTCCCCCCAACCTTAAAATTATTATTTTTACACTTTCAAACTATCCTCTGGTGGGTTCTGGAAAAGCCTATTTGGTGCTCAGTCTCCCATGTTCTCTTCACAACAGCACTGTGAGCAGTGGCAGGTTTCAATTTTTTTTACTACCGGTTCTGTGGGTGTGGCTTGGTGGGTGTGACAGGGGAAGGATACTGCAAAATCTCCATTCCCACCCCACTCCAGGGGGAAGGATAGTGCAAAATCCCCATTTCCTCCATATCAGCTGGGACTTGGGAGGCAGAGAATAGATGGGGGCGGGGCCAGTCAGAATTTTTACTACCGGTTCTCCAAACTACTCAAAATTTCTGCTACTGGTTCTCCAGAACTAGTAGAACCTGTTGAAACCCACCTCTGACTGTGCAGCAGTTTGGTTTGAAGAAATAAATACTAGCCAAAAAAATCCCAACCATCTAGGTTCATCTTTTGACAGAAATAACCACAATTCCGTCATTAAAACTGAATCCTCCTGCATCAGCTGACATTTAATCATGGCGTTCAAACATTGGGACCGCCCCCACTAAAGACTGGACACATGTAAATTCTTACAGTCTTTGGTCAGCAGTTGAATGACCAGTTGCTATTTTGACATTTTGACATTCCGTTCCTCTTGGAACGGAATGATTTGGATCTTATTTAGTCCAAATAGAAATGTGTGAAGGTTTAAATCCATTTTAGAATAGAATAGAGCTGGAAGGGACCTTGGAGGTCTTCTAGTCCAGCCCCTTGCTCAAGCAGGAGAACCTATACCTGTGATGGTAAACCTATGGCACGTGTGCCACAGGTGGCACGCGTAGCCATATCGATGGGCATGCGAGCTCAGCTCCGGCGCGCATGTGTGCACCGGCCAACAGATTTTCGGGGCCTTCTGAGCCCACCAGAAATAGGGAACCAGGCTATTTCCTGCCTCCGGAGGACCTTGGGGGTGGGGGTGGGGAAGCCCTGTTTTTCTCTCTCCCCAGCCTCCAGAGCCTTTCTAGGCATCTGGGGAGGGTGAAAATGGCCTTCCCCACCCACCTGGAGGCCCTCCGGAGG
>CM075968.1:27212609-27267609 GCA_038048745.1 Coluber constrictor foxii
CTTCCTTCCTTCCTTCCTTCCTTCCTTCCTTCCTTCCTTCCTTCCTTCCTTCCTTCTTTCCCTCCCTCCTTCCTTTTTTCCTTCCTCTTAAATTCAGTTCATCTTAGGTCCTCATCTGCTTGAGATTTTGAAAGATTTGCCTACAAATAACAAAAACAGGCCTGCTATTTTTTTCCTCTCCTACAAACGGGCAAAGAAACACTTTTAATACAGCTACGACCCCCACTGACCCCAAGTCGTAAGTTGCTAAGTGAGAAATTTGTCAAGTGGGTCTTGCCTCCTTTTACAACCTTTCTTGTCTCAGTTGTTAAACGAATCACTGCTGTCATTAAGTCGGTAACACGCTTGCGAAGGGAATCCGGCCTCCCCAGTGACGTTGCTTGTCAGAAGGTCGCCAAAGGGGATGACGTGGTTCCGGCGACACGGCGGCCGTCATAAATATGACTTCAGTTGCCAAGCATCCAAATGTCAATCTTGGTGACCGGGGGACTAGGCTGCAATAGTCGTAAGTGTGAAAAATGGCCGTAAATTAACTTATTCAGTACCATTGTAACTTTGAATGGCCTTGTCAGGCATGCCTCCTTTCAACACTCAAGAAAGAAAAACCCCGACTCCATTTTTATAGAGAAAGGTACTTTTACTGAGTGAGAACCGAATGCAACCAAAGAAAAGCAAGGTCTGACGCCAAGGAGCGAAAATCACATATAGAAAGCATCCACCCCCCCCCCAACTGGTCCAGCGTAAATCATCCAATCCACAGGTTCTCCAGGGCTCATGTGGGAGCAAACATCTGGCAGTGTCATCCTCTTGCTATGCCACGACGGTTGACCTTGAGACGTTATCAGCTTCAAAGAAAACCCTGCAGCAAAGTTTTCTGTCTTCCTTCTCCTCCAGCTCACTTCCCCCCTCCCAAGAATTCCAATAGCTCCCCCCTCCCCCCATTTCATGGCAGCCAAGCAAGTAAGCAAAGAAAGAGCGTGGGCTGAGAGGCCACTAAGCAAATTGTCATAAGTCGAGGGTTACCTGTATGTGTCTTTTGGTACACAAGCTCCAAATATTGAACGTTGCAAAACGATCTCTTTGTTGTCAGTTTCGGAAGACAATTTTCTTTTTGGCTTCTTAACTGCCACATTTTTTTAAAAAAAATTGATTTATATGCCGCCCTTCTCCGGAGACTCAGGACGGCTTACAATGCGTTAAGCAATAGCCTTCATACTTTTGTATATTTTATACAAAGTCAGCTTATTGCCCCCACAAACTAGGTCCTCAATTTACCTAGCTTAGAAAGGATGGAAGGCTGAGTCGACCTTGAGCCTGGTGAGATTCGAACTTACAGTAATTGCAGACAGCTGAATGTTAATTACAGTGCTTAGTCTGCTGAGCTATCCAGGCTCCCTGGATAGCTGGGGAAGTTGGGAGGGGTTTGTTGTTGGAGCGGTAGAAAGTTAGTCCTAACAACATTCCGTCTTCAAGGACTTTTGCCTGCGTCTGATGGAGACTGCCTGAAGATAGTTTCCGGTGGAGTATGAAGAGTTGATTGGACAATGTGATGAACTTGTGAGGCTTCCAGGTTTCCCCCACCCAGCTTAGAGTTCACGGAAACCTGGAAGCTTTCAGATTCGGGTTTTCCCAGATGTGCCAACATGACATCTCTAATAAATTGGAACTTTGAGGAACTTCAGAGCTTTATTTGGTTGGGGGTATTCCTTGAAATCTTGACAATTGTTTTGGCAAACTTTTCCCGCCCTAACTAAATACGTGTTTGGACATGTACGTCTTTTTTTAAGCTGAGAATATATATCTATATCTGAAATATAAAACCAATGCAGATAAGCCTTGCCGATCGACTTGTTTGAACATGCCTTGCTCCTAGACCTAGGAGATAGGAGAAGGTGGTTTTTTTTTTTACTAGTAATAAGAAAAAAAAAAGTAATCAGAAACGAAGCAGCCACGAGATCTGTAAAAGACGCTAGAGCATTCCCAGGGAATGGCAAGCTCCACGCCAGATTGTATTGACAGATGTCACTTCTCAGCGCAACCAAGAATTCACATGGAATTCTTCTGCTCCTTTTGCTGGTTCTGGTTGCTTTCTTTACTGGGGGAAAAGAAAACCCTTAAAAAAAAAAAGAAATCATTTAATGTCCCTCCACCCTCCCCAGATTTTTCTGCATGGGGTAGCAATGAGAGTCTCGCTCTTGCTCTCGCTCTCTCCCCACCCTTCCCATCACTTGCTTAGAATTGCCGTTGGACATCTTTTCATCCTGCAGCCGCTGTCTGGCAGTTTCTGCAGCTTCTTCCACCACGGCTTGAGAAGGGGAGTAGATCAGGATGAAATGCTAGGTGATTTGTTTCGGTCGCCTGAAGTGGTAGTAAAAAAAGGCTACTGATTCGCTGAACCAGTAGTAAAAAATGTAAAAATATAGTTCTGACGATCAGATGAGTGATGCGCAATCATCAGAACTTTTTAAAAAACTTTTAAAGCATTTGTTTACTACCGGTTCTCCAGAAATGGAGAACTAGGGGGAGGGAGGGACGCGCGTGTGGCTTCCCACAAGCTCTGTTTTTAGCTGGGACGGCCTTCTGAAACTCTCTGCCCATGAAAAGGGGAGCTTGGGAGGGTGGCCCTCCTGAGCTTCATTTTGCTGGCAGAGACCCCGCGGGTCAGTTCTTTGCTGTTCCCAAGGTGGCTCCCCAGGCCAGATATTATGATCCGGCCCGCAGAGCTTGAGATTGACATCCTGGCAGAGACTCTAAGGCCATGATTGCGAATCTATGGCACGCATGCCTGAAGTGGCACGTGGAGCCATGTCGCCTGTCATGTGCGGGGTCACCTGTTCCTCTTCCAGGTTTCTGGCGTGGCATGCGGGCGCAACCATCAACTGGCCTTTTTGCACGCGGCTGTGCTGGAAATTAGAAGAGCTGTTCTTCCGTTTTCCCTGCATGCTTGAGCATGCATGCCAGCCAGCTGATGGTCGTGAGCACATGCGCACCAGAGACCCAGAAGAGTAGCTGGAAGTTCATTTTTGGATGCACGCATGCGCCCTGGGCTGCAGTCTAGGTGCATTTGTGTGCGCTCCCTTTTCGGCATTTGGTGCCAAAACGTTTTGCTATCACTGCTCTAAGTGGATTCCTCAGCTTTTGTCTCCCCCTGACTTTGCCTAACTGCCCTAATCTTGGGGATTGCAGGAGAGAGACTGCAGGAATCGGGGGGGGAGGAGTCAAATGAGGAATCAGCTTAGTGTCCCTACGCAGTCACAAGAGGACAAGGTGCAACCCTCTTTGAACCACTGGCTTTCTCTGGTTTACCCAGGTGCAAACTTTTCGTTGAGACGATTCCTATGCATAGGAATAAATCGGTACCTCTGAACCCTTGGCCTTTCGACCTGGCCGACGAAATGGCCAAGTCAACCAAAATAGCCAACCCAGCAAAATGACCCACATCCCAAGAAGGGCATCGAGGAGGGTGCTCCGTTCTGTAGGCACAAATGATTTACTTTGACGTGCCGGTACTTTCCCTGACAAATATTTATCATTGGAAGATGAAAAGCCTGTCAAATCAGCGAAAACGTCCAGTTGCAAAGTTTGGGCTGCTGACTAAGGAAGCTGTCAGGTGCTTAGAGAGCTTGCTTTATTCTCCTCACCTCCGCCTGCTCCTTTACCTCCTCCTCCTCCTTTGCATATAGCTGGGGATTTGCGTCCCCACTTTGCTTTCTTGTTTTGTGTGTGTGTGTGTATGTAATAGAAATAATCTATGAGTTGGTAGCAGTTTCTTCCTAAATGGTGTTTGATTAACGGTCAAAGCAAAGGAAGGGCCATTAATCAGTCTCAGCAGATGTTTATGGCTTTGACGTTACTACACAGTGGGGTTTGTGCCTTTGGTCACAGGTGCACATGTATGTGATCCCGTTGTTGTTGTTGTTGTTGTTGTTGTTGTTGTTCTTCTTCTTCTTCTTCTTCTTCTTCTTCTTCTTCTCCTTCTCCTTCTCCTTCTCCATCTCCTTCTCCTTCTCCTTCTCCTTCTCCTTCTCCTTCTCCTTCTCCTTCTCCTTCTCCTCTCCCTTCTTCCTTCTTCTTCTCCTTCGCCTCCTCCTTCTCCTCCCTTCTTCCTTCTCTCCTCCTCTTCCTTCTTCCTTTTTCTTCACCTTCTCTTTTCCTCCTCCTTCCTCTTTCCTCGTTCCTCCTTACTTCTTCTTCCTCCTTCCTCACCTTCACCTTCTGCTTCTGCTTCTGCTTCTGCTTCACCTTCTTTCTCTCCCTCCTCCTCCTCCTTTTCCTTCTCCCTCCTCTTCCTCTCCCTCCTCCCCTCCTCCTATCCTTCTCCTCCTTTCCTCCTTTCCATCTTCCACCTCGTCCTCCAAACGCACACCATGCACAAAACCTTAGGGAATTCCAAGCCACCGGATGTCACAATCCCATTTCAGACCTCAAAGGCCATGGGATGACCTTCACATAAAACACACTTCCTCAAATAAATGTCCCATTGAGTTACTTTGCTTGAAAAATATTTCTACACCAAAGGCCACGTCTCTCTCTAGGGCAAGACCATAGATTGCTGAGTTAATGAGAACTAGAAGCCGGGATGCCATCGATCTCCTTGTCTGTAAATTTTGCAATGAAAAATACACCCAGGGCCTCGTTTCTTTCCCGCCCCCCCTCCCCCCCCAGTCGTGTCGGAAAGGAGGTGAATCAAACTGGTATCTCGTGTCTTTAACGCTTGGGCGCTTACATATTTAAAATAAAATCTTGGAAATTAATATATTGACTTGAACAGAGGAAGCAGAAAAGGAAAAAAAGGGGGGGAAAAATGCTATCCCTGCTGGGAACATTCCAAGTTACACAAGACCCATTAAGGATTCTCTACAGTGAACAGGCTAGGATGTACGGAATAATAGTCAAATATTTGTAATGTTAATGAACATGCAGACACGGTTTGCAAACTCTCCTTGGTTGGAACCGTTCAGCGGTTATAAATATATAATGCCGCATGCATACAGGATGAGGCGAAACGGAAGCGATAAAAATGCAAATGGCTTTCCGGCGGGGAGGGGGGGGGGGGGGGGTAGGGTGGGGGACGAAGTCATCTTTTATGAGATGCTGTGTAGGGAGACTTGTCTCTTTGGTGTCTGCCGGCAGGGAGGGTGGTGTAAAACTACATGAATCATGGGCCTTGGGATCTTAGAGGGTGAATTGTCCTCTTGCCATGAATCTAAACTCTAATCAGGTGGAGGGAAGGACAGGTTTTGGTTGGGGGGGAGAAAAAGGAAGGTGGGTGCATGATGTGGGGTCTATTCTTCACTTTTTCGGAAAGAAGCAAAGCTTGAAATCTTCCTTCCTTCCTTCCTTCCTTCCTTCCTTCCTTCCTTCCTTCCTTCCTTCCTTCCTTCCTTCCTTCCTTCCTTCCTTCTTTTCTTCCTTCCTTCCTTCCTTCCATCTGTCCTTCCATCCTTCCTCTTCGACAATTAGAGGATAAATCACTTATAACTTACATTTCTTCAAGGAGAATTGGATAGTTGCAGTGACAAAGATGCTGAAAAATATAAAACCACTCTCCTTCCTTCCTTCCTTCCTTCCTTCCTTCCTTCCTTCCTTCCTTCCTTCCTTCCTTCCTTCCTTCCTTCCTTCCTTCCTCCCTCCCTCCCCTCCCTCCTCCCTCCCTCCCTCCCTCCCTTCCTTCCTTCCTTCCTTCCCTAGCCATTCTTGGGATCATCCTGAAGGCACTTCAGGATCCTTCAGTGGCAGGATCCAGGAAGCGGTATCAGATGGGTCTTTGGTCTGATCCAAGTAGAAAGCTCTTCCTTTTATGGTTTAAGAACAGAGCTGAGGTGGCGCAGTGGTTAGAATGCAGCACTGCAGGCTACTTCAGCTGACTGCTAGCTGCAGTTCGGCAGTTCAAATCTCACTGGCTCAAGGTTGACTCAGCCTTCCAACCTTCCAAGGTGGGTAAAATGAGGATCCAGATTGTTGGGGGAAAGATGCTGACTCTGTAAACTGCTTAGAGACGCTGTAAAGCACTGTGAAGTGGTATATAAGTGATATTGCTATTACTCTTCCTTTTCCCCTTCCATCGATCGATCATCCATCCATCCATCCATCCATCCATCCATCCATCCCTCCATCCATCCATCCATCCATCCATCCATCCATGGAGCACAGTGGTTAGAATACAGTTTTGCAGGCTGATTCTGCCCACTGATACCAGTTTGATCCTGACTGGCTCAAGGTTGACTCAGCCTTCCATTCTTCTGAGGTTGGTAAAATGAGGAGCCAGATTGTTGGGGATGATAGGCTGACTCTGTAAACGGCTTAGAGAGGTCTGTAAAAGCACTGCAAAGCGGTATATAAGTCTAAGTGCTATTGCTATTAAGGATGACAGTTCTTGGCAGGTCGTAGCAAAAGCCCAGATGTTTGCGCAGCTTCTGTTGTGCAGGAGGGAATTGAACCCTTGCTTTGCAAGGTTAAAAATCAGGCGTGCTCGCCTTACCTATTACTGCTCAATATTTACTACCAGCATCTCATTAGCCATCAGTCTCTCCGGCTCAGCACTGTGGAAAACGGAACCTCTTCGCGCTTCCTTCTTTGGGAGTGATAGATTACACCAAATTAATGTGAGATGCCCACTATTACAAGGGTGCTGGCTTGTACCCATCTCTACGGTCTGGAGGGAGGGGTGGGATTATGAATTAATATTCACCAACATGAGCCCATATGCCGAAAGGATAGAGATGCGTGTGGCAAGACAGCAGGGGGAGAAAAAAAGAGTATTATCCGGGATGCAAAGCTTTCTCCCTCTTGGTTTTGCTTCAGTAATGAGAGGTCTGAAATGAGGCAGATGGCATTGATTTGAAAAAAATAATAATATTTTGATATTGAAGGTTTTCGGGGGGGGGGGGGGGGGGCGGGCTTCAGGAAAAGTAGAACATGGAGGACAAACAACCCTGAGAAACAAGAAGAGAAATCCACTGGAAACATCTTCTAATCGAGAAGGTGCTTGACATGCGGCGTGTTGGAGGGTTTCCGATTAGCTGTTGTTGTGTGGATGGGTTTCCCCAAGTTAAGGCTCCTTCCAGGTGGATGGGTTCCTTTCTCAGGATCTCAGCAAGCAAGACTCTTTTTGGATGGGAAACAGCAGCTAGACCAACCTAGCACCTAGGAATTTCCATGAAGGTTCCTAAGTAGGAACCTCCTTCCTTTTCCTCCCTAAAGATATCTTCTTTCTTTTTCTTCTCCTCCTCCCTCTTCCTTCTCTTTCTCCTCCTACTCCTACTCTTCTTCCTCTTCTTCTTCTTTTTCTTTCCCCTCCTATGCCTTCTCCCTCTTCCTTCTCCCCTTCTCCTCCTCTTCTCCATCTCCTCCTTCTTTCTCCTCCTCCTCCTCCTCCTTCTTCCTCCTCCCTCTCCCTCTTTCTTCTCCTCCTTCTCTTCCTCCTCCCTCTTCCTCCTCCCTCTCCTCCTCCTCCTCCTCCTCCTCCTCCTCCTCCTCCTCCTCCTCCTCCCACTCCCTCCTCCTCCTCCCTCTTCCTTCTCTTCCTTCTCCTCCTTCTCCCTCTCCCTCCTCCTTCTCCTCCTTTTCCTTTTCCCCTTCTTCTTTCTCTGTGAATCCCAAGCCCTCCTGAAACTGATGACGATTCCTAGTTGGATAATGAAACATCAGAAAGAAAACGACCAAGATCAGAGAGCACCAAAGACCCCACAGTCCTTCTCCTTCTTTCTCTTTTCCACTCTCCCTTTCATCCCCCCTCCTCTATCCCCTTCCCGTCTCCCTTCTTTTTTCCTTCACCCCCCTCTCCCCTTCCTTCACTAGAAGGTTCTAGATTCCTCATCATTACTATTGATTTCAGTCCAGATTATTTTGAAGGAATACATAGAATTAATGATGAAATTAAACCCCTTGCTCCCCCATCCCCAATTCCCCAAAGTTTGCCATTTCTGTCCCCGAAAAGATTCCCAATTAATATTTTTTAAAAATCCAAAGAACAACACAGATGCTTAAAGTAGGATTTGACCTCAAGATTTTCGACCAGACCTTAGCATTGCAAAAAACTGTCTAAAATCTGTTTGGCTTCATTTTGAAGAGCATTAGATCTTCTCTTTTGAATTATTTAGAAGAAAAGTAGTCTAGACTCAAAAAAGAGAAAAAGCTTTAATAATAAAGTGACCTAAAAACAAGGTTTGATAAAATAAACATTATATCAACTATATTTGGTTCAAAAAAAAAAAAGTTTGACAGTTTGGATGAATCTGGGCAGATGACGAATCTCCGATTACATCCAGTTTTGGGTTGGGGTCACTAGAGAGGCAGAAAATGCTGACAGGGCTGTCTATCTGTCCATCTGTTTGTTCATCCATCTGTTTGTCAACCCCTCTCTCTCTCCATCCATCAATCCGCCTGTTTGTCTGTCTATCCGCCTGTCTGTCTGCCCATCAGTCTGCCCATCCACTTGTCTGGCTATCCATTCCTCCAGCTTTCCATCTATTTGCCTTTCTGTTTATCTGTTTGTTCTGTCTATCCATCCGAATGAAGTCCATATGCCTGGACAGATCTGGTAGTGGGCTGTTGTTGGTTTTTTTTTTTTTGAGAAAGATATTATCTTACAGCCTATGCAAGGCTGCATACAATATAAATAGTACTCTTTAAAATAGTGATGGCTAACCTTTTATTTATTTATTTATCATCTATCTATCTATCTATCTATCTATCTATCTATCTATCTATCTATCTATCATCTATCTATCTATCTATCTATCTATCTATCTATCTATCTATCTATCTATCATCTATCTATCTATCTATCATCTATCTATCTATCTATCTATCATCTATCTATCTATCTATCTATCTATCATCTATCTATCTATCTATCTATCTATCTATCTATCTATCATCTATCTATCTATCTATCTATCTATCTATCTATCTATCTATCTATCTATCTATCTATCTATCTATCATCCATGTCTGTCTGTCTGTCTCTCTATCATCTATCTATCTATCTATCTATCTATCTATCTATCTATCTATCTATCTATCTATCTATCTATCTATCTATCTATCTATCTATCTATCTATCTATCTATCTATCTATCTATCTATCTATCTATCTCCCGAAGGACTCAGGGCGGTGAACAGTTAAAATAACATACATGTAAAATGTGAATATAAGATAATTAAGCCAGTTTGGGCTCATCAGTTAAAAATCTTCAGCATAAAGATTTAGAACAAATTAGAAGAGATTTATGCCAGACCGGCTTGGTGAAACAGAAAGGTCTTAAGTGCACGACGGAAAGTATGAAGATCTGGGATCATTCGTATCCCTGGGGGGTAACCTGTTCCAAAGGGTAGGTGCCCCCACAGAGAAGCCTCTTTCTCTGGGAACCACTAGTCGACATTGCTTTAGTGACGGCACCCTGAGGAGGCCCACCCTGTGGGAGCGTGCAGGTTGGTGGGAGGCTATCAGTTGCAGACCGAGTGCCCAAAGCGCGTGCTCAAAACCCCCCAAATGCAATGCTGCATGGCCCCTGTGCATGTGCCCTGCTGCCTGCATATGCACATGTGCCCCCCGCATGCACGGCAGAGACCCAAAGCCCAGCTGGCCAGTGGAGGCATGCACGCATGCGTGACAGAACTGAGCTGAGGCGATGGCTCGTGTGCCTATAGGTTTGCATCACGGCTCTAAAAACTTCAGTAACAATCCAGGACCTGCCAAGGTTCCAGATGGCTATTTTTGTATTTCAAACCACATCGTTGCGTTCCCTCACAAGGCAGCCCACAAACTTTCCCCTCCAGCTGGTTCAGATCGAAGCGTAACCACACTTATTAAAAGTTTAAAATTGCCAGGAGATTAGATTTCTAGTCCCATTGCTATTTGTCTTTTTTTTTTCTCTCTCTTCTTCCTTCTGAAGAGAAGGAAATTAAAATGCACAGAACTGCTTCGTGTAAAAATGACCCTTATTTACGGAAGCTAATGAATATTGGTCTCTCTTTAAAAAAAAAACAACACGCACACAACAAAAGGATTCTAATTCTATCCAGAGAGATAGAGTGACAAACTGAGTTTAATTTTTTCCCCCCCAACCTTAAAATTATTATTTTTACACTTTCAAACTATCCTCTGGTGGGTTCTGGAAAAGCCTATTTGGTGCTCAGTCTTCCATGTTCTCTTCACAACAGCACTGTGAGCAGTGGCAGGTTTCAATTTTTTTTACTACCGGTTCTGTGGGTGTGGCTTGGTGGGTGTGACAGGGGAAGGATACTGCAAAATCTCCATTCCCACCCACTCCAGGGGGAAGGATAGTGCAAAATCCACATTTCCTCCATATCAGCTGGGACCTGGAGGCAGAGAATAGATGGGGGCGGGGCCAGTCAGAATTTTTACTACCGGTTCTCCAAACTACTCAAAATTTCTGCTACTGGTTCTCCAGAACTAGTAGAACCTGTTGAAACCCACCTCTGACTGTGCAGCAGTTTGGTTTGAAGAAACAAATACTAGCCAAAAAAATCCCAACCATCTAGGTTCATCTTTTGACAGAAATAACCACAATTCCGTCATTAAAACTGAATCCTCCTGCATCCAGCTGACATTTAATCATGGCGGTCAAACATTGGGACCGCCCCCACTAAAGACTGGACACATGTAAATTCTTACAGTCTTTGGTCAGCAGTTGAATGACCAGTTGCTATTTTGACATTTTGACATTCCGTTCCTCTTCGAACGGAATGATTTTGGATCTTATTTAGTCCAAATAGAAATGTGTGAAGGTTTAAATCCATTTTAGAATAGAATAGAGCTGGAAGGGACCTTGGAGGTCTTCTAGTCCAGCCCCTTGCTCAAGCAGGAGAACCTATACCTGTGATGATAAACCTATGGCACATGTGCCACAGGTGGCACGCGTAGCCATATCAGTGGGCATGCGCTCAGCTCCGGCGCGCATGTGTGCACCGGCCAACAGATTTTCGGGCCTTCTGAGCCCACCAGAAATAGGGAACCAGGCTATTTCCTGCCTCCGGAGGGCCTTGGGGGGTGGGTGGGGAGGGGGGGAAGGCCTGTTTTTCTCTCTCCCCAGCCTCCAGAGCCTTTCTAGGCGTCTGGGGATGGGCGAAAACGGCCTTCCCCACCCACCTGGAGGCCCTCTGGAGGCAGGAAACGGCCCATTTGCCAACTTCTGGTTGGACCGGCAAGGCCCATTTTTTGCTCTCCCCAGCCTCCAGAGCCTTTCTAGGAATCAGGGAAGGACATAAACAGCCTTCCCCACCCGCTCGTAGGCCTCTAGAGGCTGAAAATGGCCCGTTTGCCAACTTCCATTGGGACTGTGCCATCGCGTGCCAGGAGCGGGGGCTCATGTGGGGGGGGGGGTTGTGCGCGCATGCGCAGAGGGCAGGGCACATAGAATAATAGGTGTGGCGCACACATGCGCAACCCTTTCCCCACTCCTGCACACGATGGCAAAAAGGTTAGCCATCACTGACCTTTACCATCTCAGACAAGTGACTATCCAGTCTCTTCTAAAAACCTCTGGTGATTGAGCACCCACGATTTCTGGAGGCCAGCTGTCCTCACCGCTAGGAAATGTCTCTTAATTCCAGGGTTGCTTCTCTCTTTGATCAGTTTCCAACCATGGTTTCTTGTCTTGCCCTCTTTATATTTTAAATCTATGTAGAAAAGGAGATTCAAGAGAAGAACACCAAGTCTTTTTCAGATCACGGGGGGTGGAACGATGGCTCCCTTTATGACCTGTGGACATCAATTCCCATAATTCCTGAACCAACATGGGTGTGGACGTCCACAGGTCATAAAGGGGACATCGTTCCCCACCCCTGCTCTACATAGTCTTCCTATTTCCATGCTCATCATTGGCCTCCTGTCTGGGGTGGAGAAGATCAGGTGAACCTCTTCAGATGTTCTGAAATGAGGCACCATGAATGGACCTGTCACCTTCCATACTTGCCGATAGAATTAACAGACTCGCGGATCCCTCAACTCTGTTTTATTATATTCAGAATTGTGCTCCACCATTGGAGATTTATTACCCGGGCAACTGAATGGAGCTAGCAGGGGTGTTCAATGGCCGGATCCCTTTCCTGTCGCCAATGCGGAGTTGCATTCAGCAGATATATTCTCATTCCACCCCACAAGGGATTATGCGGTCCTTAAATGATGATTAGAGATTTATCACCCGAAGCAAAGTGAAGGGCTCAGGCTACAAATGGATCAGCTAACTAACCTTTTCTTTGCCAGGCTGTGATTTGCCATGGAGTGACGACGATCTTGCATTCTGGGCTCGCGAGCTGTCATCTTCATTTTTTAATCTCGGCAAGGAATGATGTTTACATTTTAATAGAGGTTGCCTTCCCACCCTCCCCATCCCACCTGAAAATGTTATGATTTGACCTTTGGGGTGAGACTTATTTTAAAAATAAAATAAAATATAAAAAAAACCCGCTTCTTCCCTCACCGCTTGAGCAGCATTAATAAATTTTGCACTTTCCCTCTGTGGTTCCCGCATTCAACAACAACAACAACAACAAAATAGACGTGACCCTTATTTCGAGGGGCAATTTAATGGAAAGCAAATGTTTCTATTTCACCTTAAGCTTCTTCCAATAAGTCTTTCTGCTTGCAGTTCTTCTCTCTCTCTCTCTCTCTCTCTCTCCCTCTCTCTCGTCTCTCTCTCTCTCTCTTTATATATATATATATATTACACACCACACATACATACATACATACATACACATACACACACACACACATCTATCTATCTATCTATCTATCTATCTATCTATCTATCTATCTATCTATCTATCTATCTATCTATCTATCTATCTTCTATCTATCTATCTATCTATCTATCTCCACAATGCAGCACAAAATTTTGCTTGCTGCCAGAATGAAAAGATGGAGAAAGAACCCAGAAAGTAGTGAATGTGATTTCGCTCAATTGTGGTTCCAGAAAAATCTTGGCTACGTAGGAAAAACCTGGCTTAAAGGAAAAACATACATACATACATACATACATACATACATACATACATACATATATATATAATATAATAATAATTATTATTATTTGCATGGGAATCTGTAGTGAAGCTTATAGCTAAGTTTAAATAAATGGTGGCTTTTTATTATTTAAAGAGTAGTTCTTGAGCATGGAAGACTGGGTGGGTTATTTTTTCTCTTTTTAATAGACTGTAGAAGAACAGACAGAGCCTGGGGTGGAGTCAAGAGAGGAAATAGCCAGGAGCTTTACATGCTCAGAAATGGTCTCAGTCGAACCCCTCTTAAAATCCTTTCATCTAGTGCCAATTTAGCGCTGATCATTAGTTCATTCTTCTATATAGGCAAGAGCAATAAATTAGATTAACTAGAACAATGATGGTGAACCTTTTCAGTACCAAGTGCTGAAAAATGAGTGCACCAGGTTTGAAATGCTCTCCGATCAAAAGGTCAGCTGTTCAGCGATTCGAATCCCGAGGGCTGCATAATGGGGTTGAACTCCCGTGACTTGTCCCAGCTTCTGCCACCTAGCAGTTCAAAACCAGGTAAAAAATGCAAGTAGAAAAATAGGGACCACCTTTGGTGGGAAAGGGAACAGCGTTCCGTGCGCCTTTGGCATTGAGTCATGCCGGACACATGACCACGGAGATGTCTTCGGACAGTGCTGGCTCTTCAGCTTTGAAATGGAGAAGAGCACCCGCCCCCTAGAGTCGGGAACGACTAGCACATATGTGTGAGGGGAACCTTTACCTTTACCTTAGATATTAGGATTGCAATGGTTTTATTTTCTTGGTGAATAGATCGGTGTTTTAGTCCTCCATTCTCAACCATTTTCTGCTGCATTTTTTGCAAGCAGACACAACTTTTTTTTTTAAAAAAGTAACTCTTCCCCAGATTTATAGCTGTTAATATAAATTCCACTAGGAAACATATTTAATGACTACGTCTCTGCAATCTTCTCCGTTACATAAATTTTTCTCAAATCTTACATTTGAAGTCCAAGTGCAGCCTTTTCTCTTTTGGGACAAATGGCCTTTCTTGAGGTTTGCCAAACACAACCGAAAACCAGAAGCCCCTGCAGTTTTTTAACCGATCTCGGAGGCAGGGAAATTGATTTGAAGGATAGGATCTCCCAGGCTCTCTCTTCTGCCCTCAATTTCTCATTCTAGGCGACGCTTCTTTGCTGTAGCATTGAAATTGCAGCTTAATTACAGGTAATTATCGATCACTTAAGGATCACCAGTTGACAAATTGAATTTCCACACTCTTGTTGAGCGTGACTGACAGAGGACTGCTGGGAATAAGAAATGGACATGATCAGCTGTGACAATTCACTTGGGCGTGTGGCTGGGGAAATAGCAGGGCCTCCCCTCTCCCTTCAGAGGCGGCTGGTTCCTGCTTGCAGAAAGATGGAGAATTCAAGTCTGCCAGGATATATTAAGACCACCAGGTGTGAGGTTAAGGATGGCATGTTGACGTGGCCCTCCAGGAATTGTTGACAACCCCAGAGCCCCTACTCTTTTGATGGTAAATCTTGCTGACATATCCCCCAACGGCTGAACTTCCCTCTTTTATCATTAGCGGAGGAGGGTCACAGTTGTGGCTGGTGTGCAAATATATATATATACTGTATTTTCCTGCGTATTAAGACTACTTTCTAACACACAAAAATCTTCTCAAAAGTCGGGGGTCGTCTTATATGCCGGGTCTCATTCTCCTGTAACCAGGCAGACCAGCCCATAAGGCTCTGACGAGCCTTAAATGGCTCTGAGGAGGGTCGTCTTATACGCCCAGTCGTCTTATACGCCGGAAAATACGGTGTATATATTATATATATATATATATATATAAAAGAAATGGTTTGAAACCAAAAATATGTCTAGATAGAGGACTCAGACCCAGAAAAGGAATTTTGCTTATTTGCGTATGTTTCCCTGAGCTCAAGTTGGAAGCACCTCTTATGTTAAACTTGGAAGACTTGACAAATACAAAGGGGGAAGGAAGGAAGGAAGGAGAGAGGGAGGGGAGGGAGGAAGGGAGAGAGGGAAGGAAGGAGGGAGGGGAGAGTGGGAGGGAAGGAGGAGGAGCAGAGAAGGAGGAGAAGCAGGAGAAGGAAAGGAAGGAGAGAGGGAGGAAGGGAGGGAGGGAAGGAAGGAGGGAGGGAGAGTGGAGGGGGAGGAGGAGGAAGAGAGGGAGAGAGAGGGAGGAAAGAAGAGAGGAAGGGAGGGAAGGAAGGAGGGAGGGAGAGTGGGAGGGGAGGAGGAGGAAGAGAGGAGGGAGGAGGAAGGAAAGAAGGAAGGAAGGAAGGAAGGAGAGTGGTTTTATATCTTTCAGAATTTTGTCACTGCAACTATCCAATTCTGCTTGAAGAAATTTAAGAGTTATAAGTGATTTTTCCTCTAAATGCCAAAGAAGAAATATTTCCATTGGGATGAAGTGAAATAAACAGATTGATTAAGACTTCTCTTGCCTCCTTCATGGTCAATCATTAGTTTTTGTGATGAGCAGTTAACAATTTCTACCTACCTGTCCAGCAAACGTAACCTTGTACTATACAAAGTTTCAGCACCTCAGACAGCTCCTACAATGGATTTAAGATTCCTTCCTTCCTTCCTTCCTTCCTTCCTTCCTTCCTTCCTTCCTTCCTTCCTTCCTTCCTTCCTTCCTTCCTTCCTTCCTTCCTTCCTTCCTTCCTTCCTTCCTTCCTTCCTTTCCCTCCCTCCCTCCCTCCCTCCTTCTGCCTTCCTTCCTTCCTTCCTTCCTTCTCCTTCCTTCCTCCCTCCCTCCCTCCCTCCCTCCCTCCCTCCCTCCCAGCAGGTAGATCCAAAGCATTCTCTTTCTACCATTAATCAGTTTTAAAATCATTGACACCGATAACAGCTTCTTTGTTTCATGCTTCATGTTTCAAAGGCAAAAGGGCAGCTTTTAAGAGCTCATGTTTAAAATACAAAAAATATCCCAATTTGCTTGGCAAGGTTTTCTTCTTACTGATGCTCATCCATTGTCAGCATACAGTCATTGCATTTTCTGCTGTGCCCTGCTGTTTTTCCCCAACCCCTCTAATGTCCTGTTTTTATATTAATTGAATGCTCTATCATCCTTCCTCAAGCTAATTTTGCTGTAGTTGTCATGTTTGATGCAAGACCCCCAAGATTGGTGAATGTTGCACTTTTTAAACCCACTGGCGAGAAATCACATTACACTCAGTGTAATTACATTGTTCTAAAAAATGTGATTATACGTTTCGACAACCAACTTCCTATTAAATTACCTCAGAACAGTCTCAATTTATAGGACAGAAGCCTCCTGATTTAGATGTTAAAAGTGTAATAAATCTGAGATGAAGTTATCTGCATATGTCTATACATCTATACCTCTATCTCTGTCTTTGTCTTGTCTTTGTCTTTGTCTTGTCTTTGTCGTCTATCTATCTACATCTATCTATCATCTCTCTCTCTCTCTCTCTCTCTCTCTCTCTCTCTCTCTCTCTCTCTCTCTCTCTCTCTCTCTCTCTCTCTCTCTCTCTCTCTCTCTCTCTCTCATCTCTACCTACCTACCTACCTACCTATCTACACATGAGAGAGAGAGAGAGAGGAAGGGAGGGAGGGAGGGAGGGAGGGAGAGAGAGAGCATCACATCTAATATTGATAGTTTTGTTATACCATTTTATACTAATCAGTCTGGACATTGCTCATGTACTAATGGGCTGGGCAGAAACACAGCCTCGGTTTTTGGAGGTACTACTGTAGTTGTGTTGTGCCATGCCTAAGAGGGCTTCACCTGATTGTTCTGAACAGGTTGTCCCATGTGGTGGGATTGTGGTGACATCAAAGAGCTCTGAAATCGAAGCTCTTACTTAGCCCAAGGTTAATTCCTCCTTGTTCTCTGCATGATTGAGAGCAGAGGAGGGCAGCCTCAAAATCAAAATCTCTACTCTACTCTACTCTACTCTACCTTACCCTACCTTACTCCATTCCATTCCATTCTAATTCTACTCTACTCTACTCTACTCTACTCTACTCTATTCTCAAAGCTGTGATATTCATTTACCGTCCCACTGTAACTATAACATGAAGTTAAAACTAAATAAATAAATCCTCCCTAAAAAATCCATCTGCTTTTCACGGTTTAGAAATAGTACTTTTCCCACCGTGGCTTCTGCCTTGTCCAAATAACTGCTTTATTAATAGATAAATGGCTGCAACCTACTCCCTTACCTGGGAGTAAGTGAGCTACCAACCCAGTGGGCCTCCTTGTTAAGAGTAAACGGACACCAGATTGCAGCCTAATCCTGTTAGCATTGTCAACTAGTTGATTGATTTCCCAGTTCCTGCTTCAGTTCAATTGTTTTGTTTTGGCCCTGAGCCATGCAGATGAAAAAAAGAAAAAGAAAAAAAGAAATAATTCCAGCTGGAAAGAAACACGCCATCCTCTCAAATCCAATGTAAAAACAAGCTTGTACAAGCTGAACCCTCTGCGCACAAACGTAAAGCCGATGGTTCATAAAAATTTAAACAGTCTGTTTCCAGCCACTTACTTTCATGTCAAAATTTCTCTTTAGGCGGATCTCCCAGTAATCACATCAACAATAGTGGCTGTTTAGGGATCCCTTCGGAGGTCTCTCCCCCCCCACCCCCCACTATAAACTCTGGTTGGGGAAGCAAATCTGTTAAACCTTGGAGTTTATTATTATTATTTTTTTTTCATACTTGTAACGAGGAAATTCATTAAAAATTGCTGGAGGACCAGAAGGATTCACCAGCTCCTCTAAGGTCCTGCTTCTATCCTGCCTCGGGTTGACCTGCATGCAGGATGATTCCCCCATTCGTGAACATGTGTACATTTATTGAGTTTGCAGAATGCATAGAAACAGTGGGATTTTCTTGATCTCTTCGTTTGCCTCCTTCAGGTACATACCCTTTATCTGCACGGCCTGAGTAGATGTTTTTCTAGAATTGAATTCCCTACCCAGGAGCTCCAGTAAGGTTGATAAGTGAAGCATGACACTTGTTAACAGTGTTTCTGCTTGTACATTTTCCTAAAAATGTTGTTGTCTGATGCTTGTTGCTCTCCCCGGTCCCAGGTTACGCTGGTTTGCCTGGAACGCAGAGCTTTGATAAGCAATTACATCCTTGCCATGTCAACATAAATAGCAGGAGAAAAATAATAACAATAATACTAATAAAAAAAAAACACCCCACAGGACCAAATAATTAGATGGGGTTTTGTAGCCAAAACAATAACGTTTTCTTGTGGGAACCAAGATCGTTCTCACAGGTGGCGGGCCAGAGGAGGAGGGAAGTAACCAAGCAACTGGCTGGCAACTGGATTGGATAGCATGACCAAGTGGCCTGGGGGGAAAAGGGGAAACTTTTACTTTTCATTAGGTGAAAGCTGCGGGGATTTTCAGAGTTGGCTTTCACCAGTCGTGCCAATATGATGTATCCCAATAAAACAGTTCTTTGAGGAACTTGCCTGCCTCGGAGTTTCCATGGGTGCATTACTTGGAACCCCTGACACACTGCTCCTAAGGACAGCTTGTGAACAT
Source organism: Coluber constrictor foxii (assembly GCA_038048745.1). Taxonomy (NCBI): domain Eukaryota; kingdom Metazoa; phylum Chordata; class Lepidosauria; order Squamata; family Colubridae; genus Coluber; species Coluber constrictor. Next base: position 27,231,149 of record CM075968.1, read on the forward strand.
GGAAAATTAGTTGCAAACCCACCAGTTTTTGGCCCTAGATTTTCCCCACCTGGGGGACAATAAAGGCCTTAAACCAGAGGTGAAATCCAGCAGGTTCTGACAGGTATGGAGAACTGGTAGCGGAAATTTTAAGTAGTTCGGAGAACTGGCAAATACCACCTCTGGCTGGCCCCAGAGTGGGGTGAGAATGGAGATTTTATAATATCCTTCCTCCTGCCATGCCCACCAAGCCACACCATGTCCACCAAGCCATGCCCACAGAACTGGTAGTAAAGAGATTTGGATTTCACCACTGCCTTAAACCTCCATGGCATTTGATACACCTCTTTTGACCTCTAAAATCCTTCCAACCTTCCCCCCCCCGCCATGAAAAAAAAGGAGGGACTGAGGATTTTCCTCCTGCTTGGATGAGGATCTCATGGTCCCGTTTGACCTATCCTCTGCTGCCCTTGTAAGTTGGGTTTAAAATCTAGGATTAAAAAGGGAGGTTCGTCCTTCATTCACGTTCACATCCACTTCAAGAACATCCAAATAAGTGCTTTACAAAGGGAAATTTAGGACGACCTGAGCTGGAAATAGACACTGTAGATACAGAACAGAAGCTCACAACTGAGCCTCCAGGTGAAAAAAAGAGGACCTTAGGAGAAGCTTGGGAGAAGGACCTCATTCACTTTGGATGGATTGTCTTGTGTTCGCCCAGGGGTGAGGGACGTATCAAAGCTCCATCCAGCTATTGCTCTGGGGCAGAGGTGAAATGCTCCCGGTTTGGACCGGATCACCCGATCCGGTAGCGATGGAGGTGAGTGGTTCAGAGAACCGGTAGCAAAAAATCCCTGCCCCCCCCCCCCCGCCCAGCTGAGCCATGCAATCATCAGAGGCTTTTTTTTTAATTTTTCAAAGCATTTTTTCTATAAACTCTTTGGGCAAAAAAATGCTTTTAAAAGTTAAAAAAAAGAGCCTCTGATGATCACATGGCTCAGCTGGGATCATCAGAGGCTTTTAAAAGCATTTTTGCTTTTTCTACAACCTCTGAAGAGGTTGTAGAAAAAATGTTTTTAAAAGGAAAAAAAAGCCTCTGCCGATCAGGCAAGTCAACTGGGATCATCAGAGGCTTTAAAAGCATCAGCCAAAGAGGTTGTAGAAAAAATGGATTTAAAAATAAATAAATAAATAAAAGGTTGGCCACGCCCACTCAGTCATATTACCTCCCCCCCATCAAGCCACGCCCACAGAACTGTTAGTAATAAATTTTACATTTCATCGCTGCTCTGGGGCCGTGATGGCGAACCTATGGCACACATGCCAGAGGTGGCACACAGAGCCCTCTCTGTGGGCATGTGTGCTATCACCAGCTGCTCTTCTGGTTTCCAACATGCATGTGATCTTTGAGGGTGTTGGAGTGCTGGAAAATGGCCTGTAAATGGGCAAAAAAAAAAAAAACCCCAGGCAAAAAACAAGCTGTTTTTCAGGCTGTTTTCTGGGCAGTTTTCAGGTTGTTTTTTGGGCCAAAAACGGTCTGAAAATGGTCCAAATAGCAGCCTGAAAATGGCCCAAAAATGGCCTGGAAAACAGCCTGAAAACGGGCAAAAAACCGGGCAAAAAACCAGGCTGTTTTTCAGGCCCTTTTCAGGCTGTTTTCTGGGGCATTTGGGGGCTGGTTTTTTTTGAGCCAAAAATGGCCTGGAAATGCCCTCAAAATGGCCTGGAGAACAGCCCAGAAAACAGCTGGAAAAACTGTCTGAAAATGGCCCAAAAAATTGCCCCAAAACAGACATGTGCACCAGCCAGCTGATCCTTGGGTTTCTGATGCTCCAGCGTGTGCACATGCACGACGTTCCGGTTTGGGCACTCGGTGCCGAAAAGTTTCGCCATCATTACCTGGGGCCTGCAGTACACAAAGATTTGTTAACACTTGGAAATGTTTCTCTCTTTTTTTGCCTTAATTGTTCAGGACTTAACCCATCTCTTTTCCCGGCAGAGTTAAGGCTGCCCCAGGTGTGAAGATCATCGACATACGAGTCATTGATCCACACCGGTGGCAAGTTCAACAAGATGTTGACAATGGACGGACACAGACGACGGCTACCATTGTGTGTGAGCGCATTGATCCCCATGCCGAGAACTGGTAAGAAAGCCGAGTTGCGTGTGTGCGCTTGTGTGCAGCCACAGGTGTCTTTTCTCATTAAGACTCGGCGTGCCGGTCTGCTTTCTCTTGAACTGACGTGTCCGACATGGCTTTCCTTTTGTGGCCAGTAACAATGGCCTCTCCATATCCCACCTTTGGAAAGATCTGTTGGGTAAAGATTTAAGCCAGGCATGCCCAGAGCATCCTTGGGGACCGCTGTTTTCTTTGAAGTTTGGCCTTGAGTTTCAGTTCATCAAGACTCTGTGACTTGACTGTACTTTTGTCACCGTGGATGGTGTGGACAGGTGCACTCAGATGGCCAGCTTGTGGAGGGTGTGGAATTCTTGTACTGGAATCCCAGATTTTCGTTGAGAGATTTGTTCATGCTTCAGTGGTTATCCAACATCTTCTTAAAAACTTCCAGTGAATGCTACAGTTTTTAACAAGATGTTTGATAGTCACTTGTCTGAAGTGTTGTAGGGTTTACTGCCTAGGCAGGGGGTTGGACTAGAAGACCTCCAAGGTCCCTTCCAATTCTGTTATTCTATCCTATCCTATCCTACCCTATCCTATCCTATCCTATCCTATCCTACCCTACCCTACCCTACCCTACCCTACCCTACCCTACCCTACCCTACCCTACCCTACCCTACCCTACCCTACCCTATCCTATTCCATATTTCTACTCTACTCTACTCTACTCTACTCTACTCTACTCTACTCTACTCTACTCTACTCTACTCTACTCTACCCTACCCTACCCTACCCTACCTTACCCTACCCTACCCTACCCTACTCATTCATGATTCAGGGAAGATGCGGGCAGCATGACCAGAGGCCAATGTTATCCATTGCTGCTTTACAAAGTATAGCAAAATCACCCCACTTCATGCCTTTTGGGGCTGGTTTTCAACATCCTGTAGGAACAAGCACACCCTTTAAAATTAGGTGGCTATGATGGTGAGGAGGAATCCCGGCCATCAGGAATAAAAGTTAGTTTGCAGTTCCTCTGTCTTGCCAGTATATCCGCACTGAATGTAGATAAAAGGAAAGTCTTACACTTAGGTGAGAAAAACCAAAAGTACACATATATTCAGTGGGGTGGGGATGACAGGGTGGTTTCCAGAATGTGTTTAGGTTTTAGGTTTTATTAGATTTATATACCGCCTTTCTCCTTACGGACTCAGGGCGGTGTACAGCCAAATTAAAAAGTAAATACACAAAAGTTAAAATTTCGTAAAAGAACAAATATAAATAGCCGTAGATTAAAACAAATTAATTTAAAAGATAATAAAAACTCTAAAAGTGATAAAATATTTACAGGAGTCAGGCTAAGCCGGCAAGCTGAAAAAGATGTGTTTTTAAAGCTCGCCGGAAAGTCGGGAGGTCAGAAATTGTTTTTAACTCTGGAGGCAGATCATTCCAGAGGGTAGGTGCTGCCACAGAGAAGGCTCTCCCCCTGGGGGTCGCCAGCCGGCATTGTCTGGCTGACGGCACTCTGAGGAGGCCCTCTCTGTGGGAGCGAACCGGCCGGTGGGAGGCAATTGTTGAGTTCCCTTGTTTCTTCTGTGTTCTAGATCTGCCAAGAGAGCACTTTTTTTTTTAGTTCTAGCTCTCAACATGATCACAGACCATTTTTATCAACATTTGAGCCATTTCTCTCTTCTGATCCTCCAGGACATAGTTAAAAAAAGAGGGTTCTGTGATGAACGGTTAAGGGAGGCAGGAATGTCTAGACTATCAAAGAGAAGGATTAGGGGGGACATGACAACTGTCTTCTAGTCCTTGAGGGGCTGTCACAGAGAAGAAGGGGTGTGTGTGTGTGTGTCAACCTATTCTCCAAAGCCTGACTAGGTGGCTCAGTGGCTAAGACACCGAGCTTGTCGATCAGAAAGTTTGGCAGTTTGGTGGTTCGAGTCCCTAGTACAGGTCTCCTGCGTGGGCAGTGGGTTGGACTAGATGACCTCCAAGGTCCCTTCCAACTCTATTACTGTTAAAAAAGGACCTGAGAGCAGGACAAGAAGTAACAGATGGAGGCTTCTGAAGGAGAGAGCCAACCTAGAACTAAGGAGAAAATTCCTGACAGTGAGAACTATCAATAGAATAATTTGCCTCCTGGAGTTATGGCCGCTCCATCACTGGAGGTTTTTGAAATTACACTGGACAACCATTTGACCTGGATGGTATTAGGTCTCTTGTCTTGAACAGGAACTGGGCTCTATCTAACAAAATGAAATTCAATGCAGAGAAAAGGAAAGTCTTACACTTAGGCGAGAAAAACCAAAAGTACACATATAGACTGGGTAAAACCAGGCTTAATAGCAGGAACTGTGAGAGGGATCTTGGAGTCTTAGTGGAGAAACAGTTAAATGTGAGCCAGGAGTGTGCAGTGACAGCCAAAAAAGCCAATGCAATCCTAAATTGCATTAACAGAAGGAAACAATCAAGATCAAGGGAGATACTAACACCGCTCTACAAAGCCTTAGTAAGACCACACTTAGAATCCTGCATCCAGTTTTGGTCACCACACTATAAAAAAGATGTTGAGACTCTAGGAAAAAGTGCAGAGAAGAGCAACCAGGATGATGAGGGAACTGGAGGCTAAAACATACGATGAACAGTTGCAGGAAGTGGGCCTGGCTAGTTTAGTGAAGAGAAGGACCAGGGGAGACAGGATAGCATCTTCCAATATCTGCCACAGAGAGGAGGGGATCCAGGTATTTTCCAAAGCACCCAAAGGCCAGACAAGGAATAATGGATGGAAACTGACCAAGGAGAGATTCAACCTAGAAATAAAGAGGAATTTTCTGACAGTGAGAAACATCAACCGATGGAACAGAAGTTGCCTTCAAAAGTTGTGAGAGCTTCATCCCTGGAGGCTTTCAAGAAGAGATTGGACTGCCCTCTGTCAGAAATGGTGTAGGGTCTTCTGCTTTGGACTAGATGATGTACAAGGTCCCTTCCAACTCTGTTAATCTGTATCTGAGATCCTTTCCAGCCCTATGATTGTATGTTCTATCTCATCCTCTGGCTACCTTACAACATCTGTAGAACTGTAACGTCATGGACAAGTCGCTGTCCAATCTCTTCTTGAAAACTTCCAGCAATGAAGCACACGCCACTCAAAGAGGCAAGCTATTCTACTCATTATCAAAGACAACCGTAGAGAAATTATATGGTTCTTTCCCAGGCCTTGAGAGTTTTCTCCCTTAAGGCAGCAAGTCTAAAAGCAATTGCTTCGGCTGAGAATTGAATGCAATGGAATTTTACTTATTTACTTACTTATTTTCTGCCAAGAGGAACTCGGAGCGGCAAGCAAAATAACAAACGCACAATGGGAACGACAAGAAATGCAGCATTATCTTAAAGCCAATATTTGTATGTTTTATGCTCTTGGGACTTAAAGGACTGGTTCTGAGTGAACGCCATCCAACATTCAAACACAGACAGAGTTTGCATAAGTTTTCTCTAGCCTAAAGAAATATAGCTTTCTTTGGGTCAAAAGAATAGATAGCATTTTGTGCTGGCCAATGAATCCTATTACTTTCTGGTGTCAGAAGCAAATTTACGATCCGTTTCTGATGATGAGAATTTAAATGTATATATACTGCCAGGCTCACAGAGACTCTGTTTATGTGACTTACATTCTGTTTAGAGCTGCATTACCATAAAAAAACCAAAAAAAAACAAAAAAACCCTTCCATATTAATAATAATAATAAAAAAATCCTGGGGTTAAAGCAGCACTGAAATGTAATTTTTATCTGGCAGAGAAGAGGGAGGGGGGAAAGAAAAGGTTGAATCAAAGCGCATTGCAAAATTTAAGTTCGTCGTCAACTTGGGATGGATGCAGGAGATGTTACTAATCCGTGAAAATCCTGGTCGTCACAGTAACATAGACATTAGAAGCAGCAATTTTTGCCTTGTTTCAAGCTACCTGAAATGAATTTCGAGTTAATTAATACTCTGACCCTTTTCCATTATGAGGTTAGTTTAATTGTTTTTGGATTGATTAACAATGTAAATAAAAAAAACACACACCACAAGATCTGTTTCACAATAGCAAATATTGTTGTTGCCTGTAGAATAAATATTTGTTTAATCTGCCTTCAGAGCTTTCCTTAGCTTGCTATAAGTTTAGAAGATTCAACCCCCCATTAACCCCCCTTCCTCCAAAAGCCTTCCCTGAACAAAATGTCCAGAGTAATACAATATATAGATCGCAGGTGTTGTCTTTTAATAATCTTTGGACAATGAGAGCTTGGTCTTGTGTTTTGGAAAGTGGAAAGCCACTTTCCCAAACCAGATCATCAGAGTTCACTTTAGTTTAGATTTTAGCTGACTTCAAAGAATTAAGCAGGATCAGATCTGGGGATGAATAGAATAGAACTGGAAGGGACCTTGGAGGTCTTCTAGTCGAGCCCCCTGCTCAAGCAGGAGAACCTATAATATTTCAGCTAAGTGACTCTCTAGTCTCTTCTTAAAGACCTCCAGTGATGGAGCAGCCATGATTTCTAGATGCAATCTGTTCTGGTTCATTGTCCTCATTGTTAGAGAGTTTCTCCTTAATTCCAGGTTGCTTCTGTCCTTGATTAGTTTCCATCCATTGCTTCTTGTCTTGCTTTCTGGGGCTTTGGAAAATAAGTTGACTCCCTCTTCTTTTTGGCAGCCGCTCAAATACTGGAATACTGCTGTCATGAATAGAATAGAGTAAAGTAGAATAGACTAGAGTAGAGTAGAGTAGAGTAGAGTAGAGTAGAGTAGAGTAGAGTAGAGTAGAGTAGAGTAGACTAAACTAGACTAGACTAGACTAGACTAGACTAGACTAGACTAGACTAGAGTAGAGTAGACTAGAGTAGAGTAGAGTACAGTAGACTAGACTAGACTAGAGTAGAGTAGAGTAGACTAGAGTAGAGTAGACTAGACTAGACTAGACTAGACTAGACTAGACTAGACTAGACTAGACTAGACTAGACTAGACTAGACTAGACTAGACTAGACTAGATAACAGAATTGGAAGGGACTTGGAGGTCTTCTAGTCCAACCCCCTGCTTAGGCAGGAAACCCTACACCACTTCAGACAAATGGTTATCCAACATCTTCTTAAAACTATCCAGTGTTGGAGCATTCACAACTTCTGGAGGCAAGTTGTTCTACTGATTAATTGTCCTAAGAAGAAGGTTTCAGGATTTGGGTATGGCCAATCTAGAGAAAAGAAGAATTAGGGGTGACATGACAGCAGCGTTCCAATATTTGAGGAGCTGCCACAAAGAAGAGGGGAGTCAATTTACTTTCCAAAGCACCAGAAGGCAAGACCAGAAACGATGGATGGAAACTCATCAAGGAGAGAAGCACCCTGGAATTAAGGAGAAGATTCCCGACAGCGAGAACAATTAATCTCCAAGAAATCGTAGGTGCTCCAACAACTGGAGGTTTTCAAAAAGAGACTGGACAGCCCGCCTGACTGAAATGGTACAGGATCTCCTGCTTGAGCAGCGGGGGGCTGGACTAGAAGACCTCCAAGGTCCCTTCCAGCTCTATTCTGATTGATTGAACCTGAAGTAAGAGAAGCTGGGGGATAAGAGTCAAGTGGGCTTTGAAACAGCTTAGAATCTGTAAAGGCAGTGTGGAGGGGGCGGGGGGGGCTGTGAATGTTAATAGCCCCTTAAGGAACCATTGCAAATTGCTTTATTATTCCTTTCCTTTGTCTCTGTTTTGCTTCTCAGCCCATTTGAAGGCAAATACCTGTAGGTGGCAAAACGGACTGTTGCCCAGCAACTTAAAGTACATAAAAGCTTGCTGTGATGGCAGAATAGAAACCTTTTGTTCCCAGCGACCATTTAGGGAGGCAGAGCAAGAGAGAATAGGCAATTTTAGAGATGAGAATGTGACGGGGAGCTATCAGAGACCTGTTTTCTAATAAGCCGCAGCTGAGCATAAGGGGATTAGAAGGGCGACTTCTTTGTTAAAATTCAAAATAACTCGCAAGCCGGCTGGATATTGGTTTCGTCGGTTGGATGTAAAGAACGGGGCTGCGTTTGCAAAGCGTATGAAGGATAAATCTTGGTTAATGAACACACACGGTTGGCTCTTTTTTTTTTTAATTCCCCATTGCACACGAGTCCCTTCGCAAGGGTTGCAATTTACTGATCCTATTTAAACCTAGAATAGCTTGGCTATCTTGTGTTGTGGTTTGCCGGCGGCCTGCCGGACTGGCTGCAGAGTTGGACAGTGTGGAGGCTGGGGAGGAACATGGACCAGTCCTGGAGTCTGGGGAAAGCTCGGACGAGGGCTCTGCATTGGAGGCAGAGATGGGGCCCAGGCCATCTGGGAGTTATGTGCTGACTACGGAGCCTTCAGAGTCTGACGTCAGCGAGGCAGAGGAACAGGGGGAGCCTGTTCCCAGGGTGCGTATGTGCAGAGCTGCCAGAAGGAAAGAATAGTTAAAACAAAAGGGGCAGCTTGGGACTAAGGCTTGGAGATGATTGGCCCCTCCTATAAGACATAAAGGAAGAGCAAAAGCACATGAGCCTTTGCAGGAAGCAACTTTGTTCATTCTGGTTGGTTTAAATTCTGAAGCTCCGTTTTGACTCTGTGCTCCGTGTGGCCTTGCAAAGCTAATTGCCCATTAGGTCCTTGGCAGCGTTTCAAGGGAGATGAAGGTGGGTGTTTATCAGCCTTATCCCAAAAGACTGTGGCAGACTTCTGTTGGACTCTTTACAAACTGCTTGAGACTCATTACAGGCTGTGAATGAATGTAATTCACAGCCGTGGGAATAAAAAGAGGGTTTTGGGGACTAATCATGTGATTGTTACTGTCTCAGGAAGCCTTGGTCAGAACAATCTGGAAGCCGACTTTGTCATCTAGGTTTGTCATAGCAGGCTGGGCAAAGCCAAGATATTGAGATTTGCAAACTATTGTTTTGCACGTGGGGTGGCCCAGCCAACCATACCCGATATTCAAGGAACAAAAGCAAGACCCAGAACTGGTCTTGTTCTTGTCTGATCTTGGGAGCCAAAGCATGTTCAGTTTGTTATATAGCAATAGCCCTTAGATTTCCAGTGCTTTACAGCCCCTCTCTAAGCGGTTTACATAGTCAGCCTCTTGCCCCCAACAATCTGGGGTCCTCATTTTACTGACCTCGGAAGGATGGAAGGCTGAGTCAACCTTAACTTGGTGAGAACCAAACTGCTGGCAGTTGGCAGAGTTAGCCTGTAATGCTGCATTCTAACCATTGTGCAAAGGAAGGAAGGAAGGAAAGAAAGAAAGAAAGGAAGGAAGGAAGGAAGGAAGGAAGGAAGGAAGGAAGGAAGGAAGGAAGGAAGGAAGGAAGGAGAAAAGGAAGATGAATAGCAGTAGCACTTAGACTTAAATACTGCTTTACAGTCCCTCTCTAAGCAGTTTACTGAGTCAGCCTCTGGCCCCCAACAATCTGGCTCCTCATTTTACCCACCTCGGAAAGAGGGAAGGCTTAACTCAGTGAGAATCGAACTGCTGGCAGTTGTGCGAAGGAAGGAAGGAAGGAAGGAAGGAAGGAAGGAAGGAAGGAAGGAAGGAAAGGGAAAAGGAAAAGGAAAAGGAAAAGCAATAGCAATAGCAATAGCAATAGCAATAGCAATAGCAATAGCAATAGCAATAGCAATAGCAATAACACTTAGACTTATATACCGCTTCACAGTGCTTTACAGCCCTCTCTAAGCGGTTTACAGAGTCAGCCTCTTGCCCCCCAAAAACTGGGTCTCCATTTTACTGACTTTGGAAGGATGGAAGGCTGAGTCAACCTTGAGTCAGTCACGATTGAACTGCTGATAGTGGGCAAAATTAGCCTGCAATACTGCATTCTAACCACTGTGGAAGGAAGGAAGGAGGGAAGGAAGGAAGGAAGGAAGGAAGGAAGGAAGGAAGGAAGGAAGGAAGGAAGGAAGGAAGAGCAATAACAGTAGTGCTTAGCCTTATATACCGCTTTACAGTGCTTTACCGTACTTTACAGAGTCAGTGTATTGCCCCCGACAATCTGGGTCCTCATTTTTTACCGACCTAGGAAGGACGTCAACTAAAGACCCTAAAGAGTCAACCTTGAGCCTGGTGAGATTTGAACTGCCAAATTGCAGTCAGCAGAAGTAGCCTTCAGTACTATACTCTAACCACTGTGCCCAGGAAGGGACCTTCTAATCCAACTCCCTGGCCATTGCAGGAGCTCCTATACCATTCTGGACTATCATTGGACTTGATGAAATGGATGTGATAATAGAAAGAATAATAGCTTAACGGAACAGAATAAGAGAGTTGGAAGGGACTCTGGAGGTCCCTTCTCTAATCCACCTCACCCTACCCAGGTAGGAGAACCTATACCATTTCAGATAAGTGACTGTCCAGTCTCTTCTTAAAAACCTCCAGTGATGGAGCACCCATGATTTCTGGTGGCAAGCCCTTCCACTGGTTAATCGTTCTCACTGTTAGGAAATTTCTCTACTTTGTCCATACACCGTGCATTTGTCAGGAAATTCGTCTAACACCACAGCCCACCAAATTCAGGAGCTTCTTCCAGGAAAGTGAAGGCTTCTTGGTCACATTTATCTTGGTCACGTTCAGCTTCTCTCATGAAGAGACGTTCGAGGCAAGTCCTTTAAACATACTATGGATTTGATGTCATTCATTCCACTCTGTTCTTCCACAGCCTCCTTCACCCGTGACAGCTGACATGTTCTTGCAACCTTAATTTTACAGACTACCCTTCCCTGAAATTAAACTATATCCATGGGCAAACCAACATGGCAGATATCAAAATCCTGACGGGCAGGAACAAACTCGCCGTTTGCTCCATCCGCTCTCGCAGGGTTTCGCAAAACCCCTTTAACTCTCCAGGTGCCTATGGAGAAGCTGTTTGTTAAGCTGTTCGGAGGTTCGTTCCCATGAAAAAGATGGCTGATGGTCAGTCAGCCTGAACATGTTCTCCAAGCTTCGTTTGAACAGGTGGCTGAAAGCAACTCTCTGAAGAACCCCTTGCTGATTTTGCAAACTCGGAGTCCAACATGGGGGCCATGACCTCCACTCCATTAAATGCTGTCGAAGGAATCCAGTAGAAAACATCAACGGTTTGGACCAGGGATGTCAAACTCGATTTCATTGTGGGCCGGATCAGGGTTGTGTTTGACCTCAGAGGGCTGGCGGGGGGGAGGGTGGTGCATGGCTGGGTGGCATGGCAATGGTGGGCATGACCAGCTCAACGTCACTTGTCTCGGGGCACCTGACTTATCACTGGTGGCTAAGTGCAGGACTTCTCTGAGATCCCTCCACATCATCATCATCATCATCATCATCATCATTATTATTATTATTATTATTATTATTATTATTATTATTATTATTATTATTTTTATATGCCTCCCTTTTCTGGAAACTCAGGGCGGCATACAAGGCGTTAAGCAATAGCCTTCACACTTTTGTATATTTATACAAAGTCAGCTTATTGCCCCCACAAACTGGGTCCTCAATTTACCTATCTTAGAAAGGATGGAAGGCTGAGTCAACCTTGAGCCTGGTGAGAATTGAAGTCGCAGTAATTGCAGGCAACTGGAAGCTAAATGCTACCTTTAACAGTAGCATTAGTCTTAGCATTATAATCTTCCTTCCTTCCTTCCTTCCTTCCTTCCTTCCTTCCTTCCTTCCTTCCTTCCTTCCTTCCTTCCTTCCTTCCTTCCTTCCTTCCTCCTTCCCCCTTCCTCCTCCTTTCTTCTTCCTTCCCCTCCTTCTTTATTTTTCCTTCCTTGCTCTCTTCCCATCTTCCCATCTTTTTCTTTGCCCTTCCACTTTCCCTTTCTCCTTTCCTGCCCCTTCTTGCATGCTCAAATGCAAAAGGGGAAACGTTTCTCCTTTGGGTTTGTTTTTAGTTTGCTTTGATGGCCCTCTACCAGTGAAAATGGAGCATCCCCCCCACCCCCGGTAGCTCCATTTTCGCTGGCAGAGGCACCACGGGCCGGACCTTTGCTGTTTCCAGGGCTGTCCTGTGGTCCAGATCGAAGCACCCCACGGGCCAGATGCGGTCCACAGATCTTGAGTTTGACACCCCTGATCTGGACTATCCTGAAGGAGATTTCCTTGGTGTTTCCTTATCCTCTGGCTTAGAGGATCAGAGTTAGAGGAAATCACAGGGGCTGGAGTTAAGGAACCTCTGGAGAACATCTCCTCCATGAAGAGGGACACTGTCATGGTCTGGATCAGATGTTTAGGAAGACCAACAAGAAGATAAGAAGTCTGGAAACTGAACTTTAAGAGCCTTGGTGGCGCAGCAGACTAAAAGTGCTGTTAACTAGCACCAGCTGCCTGCAATTACTGCAAGTTTGAATCTCACCAGGCTCAAGGTTGACTCAGCCTTCCATCCTTTCGAGGTAGGTAAAATGAGGACCCAGATTGTGGGGGCAATAAGCTGACTTTGTATAAAAAAGAACACCACTTGGGGGGCCCCTAAAAGCCCTAATAAACAGGTATATACAAAAGTATGAAGGCTATTGCTATAAGTGCATTGTAAGCCACCCTGAGTCTCCGGAGAAGGGCGGCATATAAATTGAACTAATAAATAAATAAAATAAATAAACTATATGATGAATGATTGAGGGAATTACTGTATTTTTTTGGACTATAAGATGCACTGGAGTATAAGACGCACCTTGGTTTTTGGGGTGGAAAATAAGAACAAAGCTGATTGGCAGGTGGATTGGCCTCCTGGAATACCCCCAATCAGCTGTTTCCAGAGGTGAATCTTAGCAACAGGTTCCTTGGTTGTGAGCTCTGTGCCTTGCTTTTTTTTTTCTGCCTCTGAAACTTCTGAAACTCTGTTTCAGGGGGAAAAAAAAATTCTGTCTCTGAAAGCCTCCAAAACGGAGCTTCAGAAAAAAAGGCTTTTTTTCTGAAGCTGTTTGGAGGCTTTTTTTTCCTGAAGCTTCTTTCAGAGGCTTTTTTTCTCAAGGACTAGCTGTACTCTGTTCAATCCCCTTTCTTTGGTATTGGAATGTAGACTAACCTCTTCCGATCTGTTGGTTATTGTGTCATTCTCCAGATTTGTTAGCATTGTTTGGTTAGAACGAATTACTGATTCTTCTTTCGTTGCTTGCCATATTATTTTAGAGAAAAGTCTTTTAGAGGCTTTTTTTTCCTGAAGCTTCTTTCAGAGGCTTCTTACAGACTCTGAAAACTCCACTAGCAAGGCTAGGTGGGGTTACATTCGGAGTATAAGATGCACCCAGATTTTCATCCTCTTTTTGGGGGGGAGAAAAGGTGCGTCTTATACTCCGAAAAATACGGCAGGTACATCTAAGCTATTGAAGAGAAGGACTAGGAGTGACATGATAGCAATCCAAAGCACCAGAGGGCAAGACAAGGGCAGAAGGTCATTAAAGACAGATCCAACCTAGAATTAAGGAGAAACTTCCTAACCTTAACAATTAACCAGGGGCTCCTGCTGGTTAAGACCTGTTAGTCTATATTCTATGTCTCTTTGAGTAGAAAACTGGAGCTGGGACTAATTCCACTTCCCTAATAACATGTTTAATCATTCTGTCGGTTCCTTTTATAATAAAAACCACGCCACCCCTTCCCTTCCATAAAGCCAGCAATATTTCTCCCTTCCATAAAGCCAGCAGTATTTCTCTCTCCCTGCCTGCTGGAATTTCTACTCCATATTGTCAGAGGGGCTGAAACTTTTTTTCCCCCATTTCTCCATCAAATGCTCCTTTTCCCTCGTAATGAACCAGCTTAAATAAAACAGACACGATCAGCCTCTACAGGAGGGCAGGCGATGGAAAGGCAAAAGAGGCTCAGCTCTGAGTAGGCACAACCGGGGGGAGCTGCCAACCGGGTCCACAGAAGGCCAACAAAAGAGTCGTTTATTCAACCCACACCAGTCAGGGATCACAATGACTTGGTCTCCGCTGGAGATTTCATGGAATCAGCAGCTCACCTTCTACAGCAGGAGGAGAGAGAAAGAACAAAGAAAAAAAACAAAATCTAAAATGTTCGTGTTGAAGGAAGACTTCATGGGGTTCCCTGGCTATTAGTTTAGAGCCAGTTTGGTCTAGTGGAAAGTGGGAGACTGAAAAATCTATTGCCACCCTAGGCATGAAAGCTGGCTGGGTAACTTTGGATCAGTCACCAGGAGACAGTGAGTTCTAGTGCCACCTTAGTCATTAAAGTCAGCTGACTAACTTTGGGCCAATCACCAGGAGATAGAGATTTCTAGTCCCACCTTACTCATTAAAGTCGGCTGATTAACTTTGAGCCACTCACCAGGAGACAGAGAGTTCTAGTTCCATCTTAATCATTAAAGTCAGCTGACTAACTTTGGGCCAATCACCAGGAGATAGAGAGTTCTAGTTTCACCTTAGTCATTAAAGTCAGCTGATTAACTTTGAGCCACTCACCAGGAGAGAGTTCTAGTCCCACCTTAGTCATTAAAGTCAGCTGAATAACTTTGAGCCAATCACCAGGAGACAGAGAGTTCTAGTTCCATCTTAGTCATTAAAGTCAGCTGAATAACTTTGAGCCACTCACCAGGAAACAGAGAGTTCTAGTTCCATCTTAGTCATTAAAGTCAGCTGACTAACTTTGGGCCAATCACCAGGAGATAGAGAGTTCTAGTTTCACCTTAGTCATTAAAGTCAGCTGAATAACTTTGAGCCACTCACCAGGAAACAGAGAGTTCTAGTTCCATCTTAGTCATTAAAGTCAGCTGACTAACTTTGGGCCAATCACCAGGAGATAGAGAGTTCTAGTCCCACCTTAGTCATTAAAGTCAGCTGACTAACTTTGAGCCAATCACCAGGAGACAGAGAGTTCTAGTCCCACCTCCTCCCCTCTCAGCCCAACCCACCTCACAAGGTTGCTGTGACCGCCTAATTCACATAACAACTGCAGGGGTTGGCTTATCAACAGTGGCCAAAAAAGGCCCAAAAATAGGGCACGACTCATTTATATGAAGTACAAGTATGAAGTACTTCATATGAAGTATGAAGGCTATTGCTTAACGCATTGTAAGCCGCCCTGAGTCTCCGGAGAAAGGCGGCATATAAATTGAACCAATAAATAAATAAAAAAAATAAATTTTCTAGCCACCTCGCTTAGGGACAGAACCTAGTGGCCACAAGTCGAGGACAACCTATGTTGGGCAAGATAGCCCTAGATCTGCTCCACTGAGGCTGTCCCTGTGCAAAACTCTGCACAACCGGAGGCAAAGCAGGCTGGCCTGATACAGCCTCAACATTAAAAAAATACCCCGCTCTCGATTCCTGCCCCATCAGCACCCGCAGAATTAATACGAGCATTTGAGAAACCTTGGGATTAATTATTTGCAGGAAAGATTTGCATTTCAATTTGACTTTTTAATTTGTTTCACGAGCTGGTGGGGCAAAGGTGGAGGAGAAAAGGGGAGGAGAGGCATTTCACAGGCAGCTCACACACAGAAGAGGGGTGTGAGGTTTTTTTAATTTCAGGGTAGGCTAGCCCGCATCAAGAAAGCGTGCCACGCAGATATGTGTGGCTGTGTCTCCAAGCTTGAACGTAAAAACACAAACATCCCCACCCACGGGGAGAAAATAATGTCAACCCTTCCCACAAAATGTTTGCTCCCAGTGTTATCTTCTGCAATTCACCTGTTTTGGTGGCAGGGAGCCAAGCTGGAAAGAAATGAAGCTTCCTTTCATAGACCTTCGATCTTCAGTCAGGATAGACCTGGGAGGGACCTTGGAGGTCTTCTAGTCCAACCCCCTGCTCCCTATACTATTTCAGAGATTAAGAAGAGATTGGCTGTCCAGTCTCTTCTTAAAAACCTCCAGTGATGGAGCGCCCTCGATTTCTGAAGGCCAGCTGTTCCACTGGTTAATTGTCCTCACTGCTAGGAAGTTTCTCCTTAATTCTAGGTTCAGGCGGAAAATTTAACTCCAAGAAGGTTCAACTAGATAGGAATTGTAGTCCCAACACCCTGGAGGATGTCAGTTTTGAGTCTGCTGGACTACTGTAGTTTACTAAGAACTTTAGGCGAATCCTTTTCCTATGTCTTCCACCCACATCTCTCTCTCTCCCTCCCTCCCTTTCTCTCTCCCCCACCATGCATCCATGCATCTGTCCATCCATCCATCCATCCATCCATCCATCCATCCATCTTCTCTGTATTCATCTACAGTATATCTACTTCTACTACCTACCTACCTATCTACCTACCCCTCCTTTCCCCCCTCTCTGTCCATCTACAGTATAACTACATCCATCCATCCATCCATCCATCCATCCATCCATCCATCCATCCATCCATCCATCCATCCATCCATCCATCCATCCATCCATCTCTCTCTCTGTATTCATCTATAGTATATCTGCATCTATCTATTACCTATCTATCCCTCCCCCTCTCTCTCTCTTCTCTCTCTTTTCCACTCTCTGTCCTCTCTCTCCCTCTTTTCCTGTCTCTCCCTCTCCTGTCTCTCTCACCATCCATCTCTCTATCTTATGGTTCACCAAAGAGTCTCTTTGAAGCTTCATTGCTGATCTGGGATTTGAACTCAGGTTCACACTGGCAGGCCAACTGTTATTATGTTGTCGTCGTGCCGTTGTTGCTTGCTTGATACTCTCCAGTGACACGCCATGTCTGTGTGGCTGGAAAAGGCAGCGTCCTTGAGAGAGACAAGATGGCCCTTCAGTGGTGTTTACTTGATACCTTCCCAATCAATAATCTATTCCACGTAAGACTGGAGTACTGAAATTATCACCGAAGGAGCTCTTAACGGCAGGTGTTCTGACTCAAGGGCTGAATGAAAATGAGGGGGGGGGGATTGATTCCTCTCCCCCATCTCTAATTATGGCTTGCCTCAGTTTCCATACAGTTATCAGACCTGCCTTGCTTCCGTGAGCCTGTTTTGTTGGCGATTGGTGTGGAAAAAAAGATAAGTTTGAAACAGTGGTGAAATTCAATTTTTTTTACTACTGGTTCTGTGGGCGTGGCTTGGTGGGCATGGCAGGGAAGGATCCTGCAAAATCCCCATTCCCACCTCACTCCAGGCAGAAGAACATTGCAAAATCTCCATTCCCACTCCACTCTGTGGCCAGCCAGAGGTGACATTTGCCGGTTCTCCGCACTACTCAAAATTTCCGCTACTGGTTCTCCGGAACCCATCAGAACCTGCTGGATTTCACCCCTGGTTCAAAGCGAACTTCTCATTCATTGGAAACGCATTCACAGGAAGTCACCAGAGACGTTCCGTGCCCATCTTTGGGGCTAAAATGCTGTCACTGAAACGTGGCTGTCTTAGATAAATCCTGAGATTTGCAGAAAATTTTTAAGAGGAACGAAAACAACAACAGAGGAACCAAAAATTTCGAGGGAAGCAGTGCTGATTCCCATCGTGCATTTCCCAATGGGCGTAAGTTAGACAAACATTGGACTTTCCTTGGGTCAGGATTCCATCCGCACAAGCCGCAATGGGAATGAGAATCCCTCTCCAGCAACGTCTTTCCTTTCCCACAGTCTTTCGAGATAGTTCACAATTACCGACCTTTATCAGGCTTGGAGAGCGGCCAGGCTGATATCTTTCAGACTGCATACTGTAACCGACAATACTTGGCAAGAATGCAGGAACAGATCTTCACCCAAGTGAACTAATTGTCTCCTGCAAACTCCCCTCCTCTTCGCTCCTCTTTATTCCCTCTGGGAGAGGCCATTCACCGTCCACCTGTGGCTTTACTCCTGAGTCGACCCTTGTTCCTTAGCTGTTCCCTTCTCCTGGCAGCTCTGCGCATACGCACACTGGGAACAGGATCCAGCTGTTCTTCTGCCCCACTGATATCCGATTCCGAAGGCAGCTGACAACTGTCAGACGGTCCTGGCCTCCTCTCTGCCTCCGATGCGGAGCACTTGTCAGAGTCTTCCCCAGACTCCAGGATTGGCCCATATTCCTCTCCAATCTTTTCACTGTCCGAATCTGCTGCTAGATCTGCTGGTGGGCCATAACAACATGATTGAATAAGCCACAATAGGGTTTGCTCTCCCCCCCTCCAAAGCTATTGAGTGTGGCTTTGTAAACGATATTGACTCAACTGCAGGCAATGCAGTTCCATTAACCATTATTATGTTCATCACCGATATGATGACGAAAATCAAGACTCCTTTGAATCAAGGTGTCTCCTAGTGACTAGGTAGACACATCCATGTAGTATTCTTTTTTTTTTTTTTGGAGTTTGATTGGGTTTTAACAATTAAACAATTCTTCTTTTGCTCTTGTGCATGACTGTGACCATTTACATATCATCACACTAATATTCTCCTATACTCTATATAATTTTACAAAATCTACTCTCTGTTATTTCCTTTTTTTTCCTACCTTCGATCCAATTATACCATTTCTCCCATATTACGTAAAAGTCCGAATCCATCTGTCCTTTCAGTTCCAATGTCATTTTATCCATCTCGGCGCAATCTAATATCTTTCTAATTATTAGATCTTCGGAGGGTGTGTTTGAGCTTCTCCAACATTGCGCAGATGCCAATCTTGCCGCCGTTGTCATATGTAGAATAATATATGTTGTCATTTTTTCATATTTCTTTTTCATTATTCCTTAGAAGAAACAATTTTGGTGTATATTCTACCTGGAAGCCTGTTACTTCCTGTATCCAACTATGTATTTTCATCCAAATTTTTTTTGTTTCGGGGCATAACCACCATGTATGAAAGAAGATACCTTGCTCTTGTCCACATTTCCAACAGTTGGGGTTTAAATTTGGATATATTTTTGCCAATCTAGAGGGTGCCAAGTACCAACGGTAAAACATTTTAAATTGATTTTCTTTATATTTTGCCGATCTGGTTAGTTTATAATTTTTGTTCCAAATTATTTCCCAATCCTCTAGTTTGATATTATGTCCAATATTCCTAGCCCAGGCTATCATAGCTCCTTTTTCCATCCATGTAGTATTCTTGGCAGGGCAGGCAACAGTCCTCGACTTACAACAGTTCGTTTAGTGACCGCTCGAAGTTACAACGGCACTGAAAAATGTGATGTAGGACCGTTTTTCACAGTTATGATCTTTCCCCTGCGATCATGTGATCAAAATTCAGACGCTTGGCCGCTGCTTCATACTTATGACCGTTGCTGTGACCTGAGGTCAACGTGATCCCTTTTTGCGACCTTCCGACAAGCAAAGACAATTGGGGGAAGCCAGATTCACTTAACAACCAGGTTATCAACTACGATGATTCCCTTAACAACAGTGGTAAGAAAGGTCAAAACTCACTTAAAAATGTGTCCCCCCTTTAAACTTTTATATGAAAAAAAAAATTCTAAAATTTATGACGCTCAAAATTAGTTTTTTTTAATATATTTGTCATATTTGTAATATTCGTTAGATTGCCATGAGTTTTTATAAATGATTTATGGTTATTATATATTTGATTAGGGGGTTAAAAGATGCTAGAAGTTTAGATTAATTTTTTATTACTTAAGGTTAAAGTTGTTATATGTTTAGCTGGATCTCACTTAAATTTTTTTTTCTTTTGTTGTTTGATGTTGATTGATATATATGATTGGTTAATAGCGGAAGTCAGGGGGAGAAGGGGGGAGGGATAGGGGGCAAAGGGAGGGGGTGGTAGTTGGGTGGGGGGATTGGGGGGGGAAAGGGGTATAAAAAAAGTTGTATTGTAAAACTTTTTCAATAAAAAAAAATGTGTCCCTTAATGGCAGAGGCTTTGGGCTCAATTGCGGTCGGAAGTCGAGGACTCCCTGTACTAATGAAAGTGACTGACAACCGGTCCTCGCAGTTATGACTGTTGCAACATGGTCATGCGATCAAAATATGGGTGCTGCGGCATGTAATTATGACGGTTTGCAACGTCCCTGGGAGGTCACGTGATCGTCATTCGCGGCTTTCTCATTGGGCTTCCAGCAAGCAAAGTCAATGTAGAGAAATTCGCTTAACGACCACGTGACTCGCCGGGCAACAGCAGTGATTTGTTTAACGGCGACAGAAAAAGGTTGTAAAATTGAGCACAACTGCCGTAGTTAGCAGTGGAAAATTTCTGCTCCCAACTGTGGACGTAAGTCGAGAAGTGCCTATATTCATAATTTCCATATTGATTCTGCATTTGACTCAGCCTCTTTAAATCGTTAAAAGAGAGAGAACGAGAGAGGGAGAGAGAGTACATGATGAATATTTGCCAGGACAATGCTAAAAGAACAAGATTAATTTATGGGAAGCGAACAGGCGAGCTGTTTTATTAAAAGAAATATATCTGGCATCCTGAGGGCCGAAATAATTCAAAGCAACAGCTTTTAAATGCTCACCAATCTTGACGGCAGCATCTTGCGATCATCAAAAGGGTTTAAATCCTGGCAGAAGGGCTAATAAAGTGGCAGTTAGCTTTTGTGTAGCAATGCTTTGATGGCTCAACAAGGAAAGACATCTTCATCCTAGAATCTTAGACGGGAGCTTAAATGCTTCCAACCAGCCAGGTGATAAAATTATGAACCCATAAACAATGTACAGGGGAGAGAGGAGAGAGAAACGCAGGCTAGAGAAGCAGGGAGTAAAAAAAAAAAAGAATAAATGATATCTCAGCCCACAGAAGGAGGGAAGGCCTTGGAAACGTATTAGAGGGACCCTCCCTAGTTTCCTGTAGAGTAAAAGGGAAGGCAGGCAGAAATACTTCCAGTCTTGCAGGAATGTGTTTATGTAGCCTTAATGTAAAGATGGACTTAATCCTTCCGGTTGCGCTTCTGGTCTGGATCAGGGGTCACCAACCTTTCGGACCTCAGGGACCACTAAATTCATAATTTTAAATCCCGTGAACCACTAATATGTTCTGCCTAATGAAGAGCTGGGTGGGCGTGGCTAGGTGGTCATGTGACTGGGTGGGCGTGGCTGACTCAATGTCACTCATGTTTGAGGGACGCCTTGCCAGCCTCTACTCGCCACTCCGTGCCTCCCCACCTGGGCTTCTTAAGGCCCCAACAGGAAGCAGTTGTTGGAGCTAAGCAGCCACTATGAGAAAGAGTTGGCAAAACAGCTCAGTTCAAATTGGATCTGACCGAGAAGGAGGCTCAGCAGAAGCACCTCACTCAGGACTAGGAGCATAGGCTTTCCAAGCAGAGGGAAGACCTGCAGGAGTGCAAGGCCAGGTACCGGCACCTGGAGGCTCAGCAGGCTAAGATGGTCAGCCGGTTCCAGGCCATGATGCAGTCCCACTGGAACAAGGCCCTCTGGCTCCTTGCCACCAGTGGCGCTTCCCTCCAGCCTTTGCCCAAAGCCCGGACCAGGAGGCTGAAGCAGACCCCAAGTCGGAATTTCTACCCCCCTCCGACCAGCACAAAAAGACCCTGAAGGGGGAGACTCTCTGCAGCAACACAAACGTTCATTGCACGTATCCGGCCCAGGGCCCGTAGTTTGAGGACCCCTGATTTAGTGCAATATAGAAAATACAAATAATTTTTCTGCGGACCACCAAAATTTTCTTGCGGACCACCAGCGGTCCACGGATCATCAGTTGGTGACCGCTGGTCTGGAGTATTGCAATGATATGTGCAAGACTCGGTTAATGTAGACCGACCATAAAGATAAGTCTTTTGGTGGTCTGGTCTGGTCTACCTTGCAGGGCTAACTAGAATAAGAACCCCCTTTTTTGGTGTGTGTGTGGGAGTACTGGTTGTTTGTGCAACACAGAGTTGTGTTACTTTTTAGAATTTTTGCTGGACCAAGATCCTTTCTTTCTCCAGGTATGGAAAATGATAAAGCTAATAATAACAAAGACAAACCCCTCTTCTATCACTGTCAAGCTTCTCTTGGATCTCATCATCTTTACTTTCTGCTCTCCGCGGACGCCTCATCATTTAAAATCCCCGTTAGCCATGCATCACTAAGACAGGTCAAATGGCTTCCTGGCACCCTTCGGTTGAGACTTAATTACCTTGAAGTTTCTTTGGGGGTTTTAATTGCTTTCCTTGTACAATGTTTTGGTGCCTTAGTGCAGTTCTGGAAGAGCATTTGAACAGATATTAACAGATTTAACAGAGTTGGAAGGGACCTTGTAGGTCATCTAGTCCAACCTCCCCCCAGCCCCCCCCAGTCCTACCCTACACTGTTTCTGGCAGATGGCAGTCCAGTCTCTTCTTGAAAGCTTCCAGTGATGAAGCTCCCACAACTTCCAAAGGCAACTTCTATTCCATTGGTTGATTGTTCTCACTGTCAAAAAGTTCCTCCTTATTTCCAGATTGAATCTCTCCTTGTTCAGTTTCCATCCATTCTTCCTTGTCTGGCCTTCAGGACTTTCGGAGAATAGCTTGACCCCCTCCTCTCTGTGGCAGCCTATCGAATATTGGAAGATGCTCTCCTGTCTCCCCTGGTCCTTCTCTTCACTAGACCAGCCATGCCCGGTTCCTGCAACCGTTCATCGTATGTTTTAGTCTCCAGGCCTTTGATCACCTTAGATAGATTCAGATTAACAGAGTCAGAAGGCACCTTTTAGGTCATCTAATCCAACCCCCCACCCAAGGAGACCCTACACCATTTCTGACAAATGGCAGTCCAGTCTCTTCTTGAAAGCTTCCAGGGATGAAGCTCCCACAACTTCGGAAGGCAACTTCTGTTCCATTGAATATAGAATAACAGAGTTCGAGGGGACCTTGGAGGTCATCTAGTCCAATGCCCATCCACACTGCCCAAGCAGGAAACCTTACACCATTTCTAACAGATGGTAGTTTTCTTGAAAGCTTCCAGTGATGAATCTCCCACAACTTCTGAAGGCAACTTCTGTTCCATGGGTTGATGGTTCTCACTGTCAGGAAATTCCTCCTTATTTCCAGGTTGAATCTCTCCTTGTTCAGTTTCCATCCATTATTCCTTGTCTGGCCTTCGGGTGCTTTGGAGAATAGCTTGACCTCCTCCTCTCTGTGGCAGCCCCTCCAATATTGGACGATGCTCTCCTGTCTCCCCTGGTCCTTCTCTTCACTAGACTAGCCAGGCCCAGTTCCTGCATCCGTTCATCGTATGTTTTAGCCTCCAGTCCCCTCATCATCCTGGGTGCTCTTCTCTGCATTTGTTGAGCTCAAGGTGAGATGAAAGCCGAGATAGAGGGGAAGCCAACTCATAGGATTGCCTTCCCAGACCACAGTTGGTCCTCGACTTGCAACCATTCATTTAGCTACCATTCAAGCTTACTACGGCTCTGATAAAAAGAAGGGATGACCGGTTCCCACATTTACGACTGTTGCAGCATTCCCACTCTCACATTGTTGAAATTTGAGCTCTTGGCAACTGGCATGTACTTATGCCAGTTGCAGTGTCATGTGATTACCATCGCAACTTTCCCAGGTTGGGTTTTCCAACGAGCAAAGTCCGTGTGAGAAGTCAGATTCACTTAAGAACCAAACAAGCAGTGTTTTGCTTAAAAACAAGCAAAAACAACAACAAAAAAAGGTTATAAAATCAGGCCCGATCCACTTAACAAGCCCTCTGCTTAACAGCAGGCATTCTATTTTCCAGTTGCGGTCATAACTCGAGGACTTCCTGTGCGCTGGGAGGTCTCTTCGAAGTTTTGCAGTTTTTGGGTTCCTGCCTTCCAAAGCATCAGGTGCCCCCCGTGGCCTTCTGGAATGCTTGTGTGTGCATTTGAGAGAGAGAGAGAGAGAGAGAGAAACCCCACGTTGTACTCAATCCCATTTAATTAGCACTGCAAATCGTGAACAGCAGAGTAAATAAAGAGGCAGAATAGATTTGGTTTGTATCGCTGGAGGAGAACATGGAGTGGGTCACCTGCAGTGAAAGAGCCCAGAAGGGTCTCCCGCGGCTTACTTTTTACCGCCCCCCCCAGCTTGCCAGCCTCAAATGAGATTCATTCTAGGATAATCAACGGCAGCTTTTGACAATCTGAATTTACAAGGACAGGATCTTTGTGTTCTCACATTGCTCGGTTCTCCCAGGGTGAACCTTTGTACATTACAGGAAGGCTGTGCTTTCCTTAGGTCAGGAGTCGGCAACCCGTGGCTCTGGAGCCGCAGGTGGCTCTTTCATCCCTTTGCTGTGGCTCCCGTTAGCCGGTCGGCCAATTGATAAGGCTTTCGGTTAGGACAGATAGAGGAAAAAGGTTAGGACAGGTAGAGGAAAAAGGTTAGGACAGGTAGAGGAAAAAGGTTAGGACAGGTAGAGGATGCCGTGCTAGGAGGAGACTCTATGATGGGGGGGAATCAGACTTCCGGTTGGCTCCAGAATTGAACGGGGGGCTTCCGGTTAGGACCTCTGTGGCTCTTTGAGGGTTTAAGGTTGCCGACCCCTGCCTTAGGTGTTGCTTCTCGAAGGAACTGCAATTGCTTCAAGAGCTTGCAGACGCTGCAATGGCTTCGCCGTTGATGTGCTGAATTCACATCCCACCTTTAGTTTGCTGCAGGAAATCTATATATCTAGAAATTAGAGACACCTCTTTCAATTTCTGTTGCGTGTTTCTGTTCCTGCGGGATGGGGTAGGAATGAGGGGGAGTGATGATTGTTACTATTGCTGTGAAGTCCTTGGTGCCCTCTGAGCTTGGCTATTTTTTTGAAGACATTTCATTACCCAACTAGGTAACGTCATCATCGGGAAGGACCCCCTCAGTTCAACCCTACAAATATTCCGTGTATTCTCTGTGGTCAAGCCACTTGTTGGTGAGCATTTATTATAGTGCAGGGGTGTCAAACTCAATTTCAGTGCGGGCTGCATCAGGGTTGTGTTTGACCTCGGAGGGCTGGGGAGGGGGGGAACATGGTGGGCATGGCGAGCTCACTATCATTCATGTCAGGGGCATCTATGGTGGCTAAGTGCTAAGGCAGGACTTCCCTGATAACCTCCCTCATTCTCATTATATCCTTCCTTCCTTCCTTCCTTCCTTCCTTCCTTCCTTCCTTCCTTCCTTCCTTCCTTCCTTCCTTCCTTCCTGCCTGCCTGCCTGCCTGCCTGCCTGCCTGCCTGCCTGCCTGCCTGCCTCCTGCAACCCTTTGTGTGGGTGGGGGCAGCCCCCCAAGCATCATTTTTGCTGGCAGAGGCACCCTGGACTGGTCCTTTGCTGTTTCCAGGCTGGCCCCGCCGGCCGGATATAAGCAACCCATGTTGTGGCCCACCAGTGGCCTGCATGGATCGTGGCTGATCCCAATGACCAGGAGGCTGGTGTGGTGTTGCACCAGCAGCCTGCGCAGCCGGCACTCACATCGGACAGTGAGGAGGCTGAAGAGGATATGGTGCCAGAGGCAGAGACTTAGCCTGGGCCTTCAGAACCTCCAGAGGCTCCTTCAAGTGGAGAGAGCGAAGTGGAGGAGCCTCTCCTCAATGCTCGAGCACGCAGGGCTGCCAAAAGGCAGGAGTGGCTACTCAGGAGGAGGAGGTCTCCTCGAGAGTAAGGCTTGAGGATAATTGGCCACTCCCTTAGCCTATTTAAGTCACACACCGTTAGTAAGTTTCTTGCTAGAAACAATTTGTAATTACCATCAGAGCATTTTTTGGAAAAGTCTTATCGTATCTTGCTTTCTGGGCTGGTTGCCAACTTTTGCTGGACTTTGATTTATTCTTGCCACTTAATAAACTTGATAAGGACCCTTGGTGTGCGTCAATATCCTCGGAAATCCGGAGCTGGGGCAGAACAGTGGGCCAGATGTAAGCACCCCGTGGGCCGGATGTAAGCATCCTGCAGGCTGGATGTAAGCATCCCATGGGCCAGATGTAAGCACCACATGGGCCGGACGTAAGCAACCTGTGGGCCGGACAAAAGCACCCCACAGGCCAGATGTAAGCATCCCATGGGCTGGATGTAAGCACTCCATGGGCCGGATGTAAGCATCCTGCAGGCCGGATGTAAGCACCCTGCGGGCCGGATGCAGCCTGCGGACCTCGAGTTTGACACCCCTGCTGTAGTGAAAGGTATAAATACTGAGTCATCACAGCAGTTAATATGCACCAATACTAAGCAATGGTATTTAAACTAAGGAGAATGTAAGAATTCAGAACTAAGGAGAAATTTCCTAACAGTTACAACAATGGATCAGTGGAACAGCTTGCCTCTAGAAGTTGTGGGGGCTCCATCACTGGAGGTTTTAAAGAAGAAATTGGACAGCCACTTGTCTGGAATGGTAGAGGGTCTCCTGCTTGAGCAGAGGGTTGGACTCGAAGATCTCCACAGTCCCTTTCAACTCTGTTTCTCTGTTAAAACCTTTGGCTCATGTACAGATGTCTATTTAACAGTTTCTAAGGGCATCCAGTTCAGATCTTGTCATACTTGAACCGAAGGACCTGAATCCAGTCTGAAGATGGCGGTGTGGGCACTTCCAAGTAATGCACCCATTGAAAAATAGCACTCTGAGGCAGAACTGGTGAAAACCGACTCTGAAAGTTCCCCGCAGTTTCCACCTGATTAAAAAAAATGAAAGTTTTCCCCTTCCCCCAAGGCATCAGTCACATTGTCCAACCCCAGCTGGCCGGTTGCTTGGTTACTTCACTCCTCCTCTCCCGTCCACCTGTTGGACTGACCTTGGTTGCCACAGGAAAGCTTTTTTTGTTTTGACTGCAAAAGCCCAGCTAACTATTCTCCCCCCCCCCTTGTCCCGTCTCTCAAAGATGGCCTCAGCCAGGTCCGCTTCAGGGTTGACAGGCGGTTCAGGATCTTTTGAGCTAACTTCATTCCCCCCCCCCCGCCCCGAACGCTGTTTCTCATCCTCCGCAACTTTCAGAGGTGTGGACTTCCACTCCCAGAAATCTCCAATTGGCAAGAAAGATGTCTCGCTCCCTCCTTGCCCCCCCATCTCCCCCCTCAAATGTTTTTGTTTGCAATTTATTTTCCCTCATTTAACTCCTCAGCAAACAATACCCACACGTCTCTTTTACACCCTCGCTAAAACTCCCGGGGTATCACACGGTTGTGATTAAAGCACGATCAGCAGTTATTATAGTTAAATTAGATGTTATTGTTATGGCGATGGGCCAACCCAAGAGATAAAGCAAAATAAGAGACAGGCAAAAATGTAGAAAATGCAAAGTTAAAGCCAACCAACTGTTCCCGCAGACAGCCTGTTTTATATATATGTGCACATGCAAAAATAGCTAACTAATTGGTTTGAATGGATCACTCAACGTTGGTTGGAGCAATGGCAGAAGGCAAGGCTCTTGCTGCAATTAGGGTGGATTAAAAAGGAAAAAATACAAAGCCTCTTTGAGGCTGTCTGGATTGTTCATTAGGATAGGAATACAGAATCTGCTAAAACAGGATTGCAGGAATTGAGTTTGTCTCGTTCAGTGGTGAGGAATCTATGGCATGTGTGCCAGAGGTGGCACTCAGAGTGCTCTCTATGGGCATGTCCCAGCCCAGCTCCATCACGTTTTTCCTGCAGGGGGGAGAGAGGGAGGGAGAGAGCAGGAGGGAGGGTGGAAAGAAAGAGAGAGAGAGGGAAGGAGAGAGGGGGAAGAAAGAGAGAGGTAGAGGGAGGGAGGGAAAGGGAGAGAAAGAGAGACAGGGAAGGAAAGAGAGGGGGGAAAGAGGGAGAGAGAGGGAGGGAGAGGGAGGGAGGGAAAGAGAGGAAGAGAGAGAGGGAAGGAGGGAGGGAGAGAGAGAGGGAGGTAAAGAGGGAAAGAGAGGGAGGGAGAGGGAGGGGAAGAGAGGGGGAGGGAAAGAGAGAGGGAAGGGGAGAGAGGGGGAGTGAGGGAAAGAGACTGGGAGGGGAAAAGAGAGAGAGGGAGGAAAAGAAACAGGGAGGGAGGAAAAGAGAGAGGGGAAGGGGAAGAGAGTGGAAGGGGAAGAGAGAGAGGGAGGGAAAGAGATAGAGAGAGGGAAAGAGAGCGAGAGAGAGGGAAAGAGAGAGGAAGGGAAAGAGAAATGAACTTACAAAAGTTTTTCTTTTTTATTGTTCCTAAACGTAATATTTCAAAAGCAGGGGGAAAAAATGAAGGGGCATAAAAGTGCATTTATCACATTTTTCTTAGAACATTTAGCTGAACTCTGCCTTGTTTATTGTTTATATTGCCTTGTTTATTTTAGGTAGTAAAACCTCATTATTCAGGTTAAATTGTCGTCTTGGCACTTTGCGATAAATAAGGGGGT
This sequence comes from Coluber constrictor foxii, assembly GCA_038048745.1. NCBI lineage: Eukaryota > Metazoa > Chordata > Lepidosauria > Squamata > Colubridae > Coluber > Coluber constrictor. The sequence goes on from CM075968.1 coordinate 27,259,359, forward strand.
TTTGGGTTGAAGTTTGGGCACTCGGTCTCTAAAAGGTTGGCCATCACTGGTCTGGTTTGATGAAAGGAAGCACTGATATCACAGCAGTCTTCCCATATCTCAGGGGCTGCCCCAAAGAAGAGGGAGTCAAGCTCTTCTCCAAAGCACCTGAGGGCAGGACAAGAAGCAATGGGTGGAAACTCATCAAGGAGAGAAGCAACCTGGAACTAGGTTTTAGGTTTTTGAGAAAACTCTAGACAACCATTTGTCTGGCATGGTATAGAGCCATGATGGCGAACCTATGGCATGTGTGCCGAAAGTGGCACACAGAGCCATTACTCCGGGCACGCGAACCGTTACCCGTTGCTCTTTTGGGTTCTGGTGCGCCAGCTAGCTGGTCTTCACACGCTTGGGAGCACCAGAAACTGCAGGAAAAAAAAACATGGCTACCAACCTGCCTTCCATGGAGGACCTGTATACTGCACGAATCAAAAAGAGGGCTGTGAAAATATCTACAGACCCCTCGCATCCTGGACATCAACTGTGTCAACTCCTACCCTCAAAACGACACTATAGAGCACTGCACACCAGAACAACTAGACACAAGGACAGTTTTTTTTTCCTGAATGCCATCACTCTGCTAAACAATTCCCTCAACACTGTCAAAGTAGTTACTAAGATTGTATCACTATTATTCTTCTTTCTCACTAGTATCTATCTCCTCCCATTTATGACTATATGTCTGTAACCGTGTTGCTGGTATCCTTACAATTTATATTGACTGTTTTCTAATATGATGTTGTGGCCCCGTCCTCTGAGCCTATCCCATTGGAGGAAGGAAGCTCTGAGCAGGAGGAAGAGGAGCCAGCCAGATCTCCCAGCCCCCCCCCCCTCTGGCACAGTCTCAGGTGCCAGCTGAAAAAGAGCCAAGTAGTGGGGAAACAGGTGTCTCAGATGAGAGTGAGGGAGAGACGTCATTCCTGGACGCACGCCAAAGAAGGTGAGATAAACGCTTACAGCAGCTGCGGAGATGCATGAGGGAATAGACCTGAGTCACTGGACTGGAGTCACAGGATCAATGAGTCACTGGACCACACCCAGAGCCTATATAAGACAGGAGGGTGGTTCATGATCTCTGTGACGAACAATAACACAATCTAGTAGTCTTTGGAGCTAAAAGACCGGATTTTGGCAAAGCTACGTAGGTGATTTTCTTTTTGTGAACTATTAAAGCCCTTGGCAGACGGTGTGCATATCGCTGCCAAGTTTGAGATAAGAACTGTGGAGTGTGCCAAGTGCTTCTTAACCCTCGACTGGCTGTGTTTTTGTGGGTCTCTGTAGGGGGGGACAGATCATATGATTTGATTGCTTATTTGTTCCCTATGACTATCATTAAGTGTTGTACTTTATGATTCTTGATAAATGTATCTTTTCTTTTTATGTACACTGAGAGTGTATGAACCCAAGACAAATTCCTTGTGTGTCCAATCACACTTGGCCAAGAAAGAATTCTATTCTATTCTATTCTGTCCTGTCCTGTCCTGTCCTGTCCTGTCCTGTCCTGTCCTGTCCTGTCCTGTTCTGTTCAGTTCCACTCCACTCCGCTCCATTCCATTCCATTCCATATTTTCTATTCTATTCTACTCTACTCTACCCCACTCCATTCCACTCCAGTATATTCCATTCCATATTTTCTATTCTATTCTGTTCTGTTCTGTTCTGTTCTGCTCTGCTCTGCTCTGCTCTGCTCTGCTCTGCTCCCTCCGCTCCGCTCCACTCCACTCCACTCCACTCCACTCCACTCCATTCCATTCCATTCCATATTTTCTATTCTATTCTACTCTACTCCACTCCACTCCACTCCACTCCATATTTTCTATTCTATTCTATTCTATTCTATTCTATTCTATTCTATTCTATTCTATTCTATTCTATTCTATTCTATTCTATTCTATTCTATTCTATTCTATTCCAGAAGAGCAGCTGCCCCGTGCGCATGTACATGCCAGGAAGGTGATCCTCTGGTTCCCAGCACGTGCATGCTCACCGGCCAGCGGTTCTTCGCACATGCACGCACACCAGAAACCGGAAAAGCAGGTGGCCGGTGCCCATGCATGCGCCGGAAATCAAAATATCACCTTCCTGGCGTGCGCATGCGCACCAGCCACCTGCTTTTCCGGTTTCTAGCATACACACCCCCCCCGTTTCAGCACTCGGTGCCGAAAAGGTTTGCCAACGCTGGTATAGAGACTCCTGTTTGTGCAAGGGGTTGGATGAGGAGGCTTCCAAGGTCCCTTCCAACTCCGTTATTCTGTTATTCTATTACTGCCCGGGTCAGGCAGTTGGATTAGATGACCTCCAAGGTCCCTTACAGTCCTATGATCTCATTAGTTATGTGGCTCAGCTCGGCTTCTAAACCTCCCTGCCTTTCTTCTTTTCTCTCCGTCCATCCCCTCTCTGGCTCTCTCTTTTAAAAATAACAATGCTTTTGACAGTTATTTTTTTTAAATAAAAGGAGAAAAAAAAGATATCCCTTTCTCTGGGGGGAAAAAAAAATTGCAAATCCCTCAATGTATTTTTAGCATGCTTGGTTTCGTTTCTTATTGTCTGCGGCTGAATCTATTTCTCCAGGGCCCAAAGAAAGGAATTGGGATTTTTTTTCTCCTTTTTTTTAGCGGCAGCTCATGCTGATACCTGTATACAGCTAAATTCTCCCCTGTTTTGCTGTGTTCTTTTGCTTCTCCTTGCTCCGTTTCCTCCTTTTGTTAACCGTCTCCCGGGACTCTCCAAAGCTGGGCTAATGTTAACCGTGTCCTCTCTGGCATTGGGTTTCAGATCTTCGGTGTCACTGGCAAATTGCTTTAACTTTTGCAGTCTGCCAAGTCTTCCGTTCCATATTTAGAAGTCCTGCAAGAAGAGTTGGAACTGAAGCCAGAGAGGGGCATAGGATGCCTCTTGGACTTAGAGGTCATCTAGTCTAACCCTTGTCCAATCAGGAACCTCCTCCACATGTCTTATCGTTGCCAAGATTGGGAAACACTGGTTTAGGTTCAATCCGTGAGGTGCTGTTTTCCAAGATGGCCGCCTGACGCAGATAGGAGCCTGGATAGCTCAGCACACTAATGCATTGTAATTAACTCCAGCTGCCAGCAATTACTGTAAGTTCGAATCTCACCAGGCTCAAGGTTGACTCAGCCTTCCATCCTTTCTAAGGTAGGTCAATTGAGGACCCCGTTTGTGGGGGCAATAAGCTGACTTTGTATAAAATATACAAAAGTATGAAGGCTGTTGCTTAACGCATTGTAAGCCGCCCTGAATCTCCGGAGAAGGGCGGCATATAAATCAATTTTTTAAAAAAAATAGTGGTGGGGATAGAAAAGTTCTTACTACAAATGTTTACATTGCTCAGAAAGTCCAAACAAATTCCTTCATCAATATTTTTCTTTTGCATTGATCTATGGCAGGAGTGTCAAACACAAAGGCCTATGAGGTCGGATCAGTGATCCGGATCAATGTTTTGGTGCCACAAAGCACCTTAGTGCAGTTCTGGAAGAGCATTTTAACAGATATTAACAGATTTAACAGTTGGGACCTTGTAGGTCATCTAGTCCAACCTCCTCACCCGACCCTACACCATTTCTGGCAGTTGGCAGTCCAGTCTCTTCTTGAAAGCCTCCAGGGATGAAGCTCCCACAACTTCTGAAGGCAACTTCTGTTCCATTGGTTGATTGTTCTCAGTGTCAGAAAACTCCTTATTTCTAGGTTGAATCTCTCTTTGTTCAGTTTCCATCCATTATTCCTTCTCTGGCCTTCAGGTGCTTTGGAAAATAGCTTGACCCCCTCCTCTCTGTGGCAGCCTCTCCAATAATGGAAGACTGCTATCCTGTCTCCCCTGGTCCTTCTCTTCAGTAGACCAGGCATGCCCAGTTCATATCTTTTAGTCTCAAGTCCCCTAATCATCCTGGTTGCTCTTCTCTGCACTTTTTCTAGAGTTTCAACCTCTTTTTTATAGTGTGGTGACCAAAACTAGATGCAGTACTCTAGGTGTGGTCTTACTAGGGCTTTATAGAGTGGTGTTAGTACCTCCCTTGATCTTGATTGTATCCCTCTGTTAATGCAATTTGGGATTGCGTTGGCCTTTTTGGCTGCTGCTGCACACCGTTGTCTCATATTTAACTAGTTGTCCACCTTGACCTGAATGACTGAGAATCTCCATAGACGATCAGTATAAAGGGAGGCTTTTTAATGGTAAGATCTGTAAAGCAGAAGAAGGGACTACCAAAGGGGGTTGGAAGTTCTCCACTTCTGGAGGACAGCCACTTCTGGAGGATGGTCACATTGGTGTCCCTGCAGACAAAACAAATTTGGGAAAAGACGTTCCTCAGGATAAAAGAGGTTGATTGACTTTATTTAGCATTTACTGAATGAAGGCAAGATGGCGGCTGCCTTGCGTACATTTCTAAGTTGACTCAGAAGAACTACTGACTGGCTAGGTGGCTCAGTAGCTATGACACTGAGCTTGTCGATCAGAAAGGTTGGCAGTTTGGCGGTTCAAATATCTAGTATAGGTCTAGTTTAATATAGTATAGAGCAGGGGGTTGGACTAGATGACCTCCAAGGTCCCTTCCAATATTGTTCCTTACTGGGGGAAGGAACATGGCCGGGATTCTCTTTCTTCGTGACACCGATGAAAATCTTCCTGGAAGAAAGTAGCGATAGGCTGACCTTGCAGGAGTGAAATGGAAATGCTAAGACAATATTTTGACGGGGATTTCTTTGATAAGCAAACCACCTGTCCTTCAGATGTTTTTCAGGGATCGGCCAATCACTCATTGGGCATCTTTTTTCTCCTCCAACGTTGCCAGAATCACATTTGCACTACGAAATCAGGTTTTGATTTCTTCACGTCAGCTTAAAGTACTCTTGGCCTGCCAAACGCGATGGCCCTCGATTTGTTAACACCCCATTAACACAGATCCTATCGGTGCTGCGATCCTGGCGCTGTTAATTAATATTTCCACGGCTTCCTCTAATCGCTCCTAAACTGGGAGCCGAGCCAACGTTAACACGAGAGGTTTTCCAACACCATAAATTCGGTTAATTATTATTGTTTCCTTCCTCACAACCTCCCCCCCCCCCCCCACTCCTCCTGCCGTCCCTTGTGAGTTGCTTTTTATTGCGAATCGGTGGTAAGCCTCGGAGACAGGTCTGGAAAAAAATCTCATATTTTCTCTGAAATGAAGCACGCAGCGCAGAGCTTTTCGCGCTCCGGGTGAAGCTAGGTTGGAAATGATATTGAGAGAGGTGGGCGGGTAAAAACACTTCAGGCCTTGCACATAATCTAAACCTGGACTTTGCCGTTCCTCAAAGAGCCAGCAGCTTTCAGGCTTTGGTCTGAAAATGTATTATTTATTTGTTTGTTTGTTTGTTTATCTGTTTGTTTGGTCCCAATAATGGCAAGGCAGACAACAGAACCAGTTCTTCCCCTTTTATTCCTACTCAAAGTCTGCAGAACATATTGTCCAATTGGCAATTGGAGAAATCAAATATTTTGTCTTCCGGTGGCTCCTGATTCTCATTCTAGAGACTTTAGAAGCCAAAGTTAAAGGTAAAGGTAAAGGTTCCCCTCGCACATACGTGCTAGTTGTTCCCGACTCTAGGGGGCGGTGCTCATAAGTGCTGTAAGAAGACGTCTCCGTGGTCATGTGGCCGGCATGACTCAATGCCAAAGGTGCCCAGAACGCTGTTACCTTCCCACCAAAAATGGTCCCTGTTTTTCTACTTGCCTTTTTAACGTGCTTTCGAACTGCTAGGTTGGCAGAAGCTGGGACAAAGAACAGGACCTCACCGTCTTACGTGGCACTCGGGATTCGAACCGCTGAACTGCTGACCTTTCAATCAACCAGCTCAGCATCTTAGCCACTGAGCCAAATTGTCCAGGTCCCATCCAGTGATATGAGGGTATCACCAGAAGGCATTCTAGAAGTTCAGGGAAGCTTTCTAGAAGTTCAGGGAAGTCTTGTGGTTCTTGGATCACAATGCTGTCCATCCTTGACCTCGGGGCTCACGTGTTGCTCTGAGACCTCAAAACAAGTTCTCAAATTGCCATTTTTAATGCAGCAAATTGATTTTTTTCCAGAGCTGAAGAATTTCATATTTATTTATTTATTTAGAAAATTTATACTGTTGCCGCACATGGCAACTCAAGGCAGCTTACAAGGAGTGAGGCAGTGAGGCAGACGAATAGCTGGAGCCTGTTCCCAGTGTGGGCATGTGCAGAGTTGCCAGGCGAAGGGAACAGCTAAAGAACAAGGGTTGACTTGGGAGTAAGGCCACAGGTGGGCTGTGAAAGGCTCCTCCCAGAGGGAATAAAAGAAGAGAGAAAGGGGAGGGGAGTTTGCAGGCAACAATTAGTTCACCTAATCAGTTCGTGACTCTCTGAGACTCCTTGCCGAGTTTTGAAGATATCGGGCCTGGCAGCTTTGCAAGCAGATAAGGTCTGTGACTGTAAATTCACCTTTGAAAGTCTTTGCTGGATGGGAATGAGAAGAATTCACAGTAACTTAATAAAAAGGGGTTTTTCTTGGGACAAGGAGTCTGCTTTGTGGTTTGAGGAAGCCTAGGTCAGAACAATATGTCTTTGTTGTTAAATTTGAGAGAGAAAATGAAATTTAGGCTTTGTTGTGGGATCTGCTGCTCTATTGGCTGGGCATGCACTTAAAAGAGGAACCGTGTCTTCCGGGCCCTTCCGTTAAGAGCTGAAGAAGTCCAAACTCAATCTCTAAGAAGTGGGTGTAAAAGAATGGCCTTGGGATGGAGGAAGGGACTCACGGACTCTTAAGGGATGAGAAAAGATAACTAAGCCCGGAGAAAGAAAAAGTGTAGAAAGAAACTCAAGGTGACCTCCCCTTGATTGTGTTTGGTATAAGATGGAGTAGAGAAAAAGCTTTTAAGATGATTCTTCCGAGGAACATTTTTGAAATCCTCATTGCTTCTGTTCCCAAATCTACCTCAAAATCTGACAGCGGGCTCTGTGGACCATTCCTAGGTTTTCGGATTCATTTCTTTGGGTCATGTCTTTCCACGAGCCTTAAAGCGGCTGCTTTGGTTTTTGACGGAGCCTGCTGTGTTAACAGACCCATTGGGATTGTAAACCACGATTTATAGCTTCAGGTCAACACACCATATACACCCAGAATTAATTTACAGCAAAAACCTTTCTTGGTCTGCATCAAAAGTTGGCAGTGGCTCAAAATGTGCCCCGGGACGACACAGTAACCAAGACACTTCTGTTTCTTCTGCTAAAAAGTACATTCCTGCAAGCATCCATGAAGTTGGCAGATGTTGAACTGGACTTGTGGGAGTTTTGACTCCCCCCACTTTTATGCTGTAAGGTAAAGGTAAAGGTTCTCCTCGCACACAGAGTATGTGCTAGTCATTCCCGACTCTAGGGGGCGCTGCTCCTCTCCGTTTCAAAGCCGAAGAGCCAGCGCTGTCCGAAGACATATCCATGATCATGTGGCCAGCATGACTCAACGCCAAAGGCACACGGAACGCTGTTCCCTTCCCACCAAAGGTGGTCCCTATTTTTCTACTCCCATTTTTTAACCTGCTTTCGAACTGCTAGGCTGGCAGAAGCTGGGACAAGGAACAGGAACTCAACTCATTGAGCAGCGCTAGGGATTCAAACCGCTGAACTGATGACCTTTCGATCAACAAGCTCAGCATCTTCGCCACTGAGCCACCACGTCCCTTATGCTGTAGATGGGACTTTAAAAAAAAGATGCAGACTACTAACTCTTCAACCTCTCTGGATTGTGAGGATCTGGGTTTAGCACTTGTTGGTCTAATCTTAGTGGTGTTGTTGAGTTATTGTGAACTCTTTCAGGGGCTGCCCCAAAGAAGAGGGAGCCAAGCTATTCTCCAAAGCACCTAAAGGCAGGACAAGAAGCAATGGGTGGAAACTAATCAAGGAAAGAAGCAACTTAGAACTAAGGAGAAATTTCCTGACAGTCAGAACAATTAATCAGTGGAACAACTTGCCTCCAGAAGTTGTAATTGCTCCAGCACTGGAAGTTTTTAAGAAGAGGTTGATAACCATTTGTCTAAAATGGTGTAGGGTTTCCTGCCTAGTCAGGGGGTTGGACTAGAAGATCTCCAAGGTCCCTTCCAACTCTGTTTATTCTCTTCTCTTCTCTTTCTCTTTCTCTTTCTCTTTCTCTTTCTCTTTCTCTTTCTCTTTCTCTTTCTCTTTCTCTTTCTCTTTCTCTTT